>VZSR01001283.1:290132-421353 GCA_013398615.1 Brachypodius melanocephalos | reverse complement strand
AATCTTAATTGCTTTAAGGAGCATTTGCAAATCTGAGCAATTACAATACTTGAAGGCTGCCATTATTATTTTAATTTAGATTATTTGTGGGATCAAAACATGGTCTCCATCTGAAAATAAGTGACATTGGTTTAATTGGAAATGCTGCAGCCAGGGGCAACATCATGTGTCAGGCTTATTGTTGTCTGTCTCAGCAAAACCACCATAAAAAAAAGGGAGAGATATTGAAGAAGCAGGACGTAATTTATCTGTCTTTCTACCATGATTTTCATTAAGCAGTGACTCAAGAAGAATTCTCTTGTCCTGTATTTCTCGTTCAAAGACAGCACTGTTATGTTTACAATGGTATAAAGATACATTTTCAGCAGAACGTTGTCTCAAATACCTCCTGAAGGCCCTTTGAATAAC
This sequence comes from Brachypodius melanocephalos, assembly GCA_013398615.1. Lineage (NCBI taxonomy): Eukaryota > Metazoa > Chordata > Aves > Passeriformes > Pycnonotidae > Brachypodius > Brachypodius melanocephalos. Next base: position 420,945 of record VZSR01001283.1, on the reverse strand, counting down.
AACAGCTGACACTTCTTCTTGTTTTCTTCTAAGAGTAGAAGAAATTGGGCTGTAACAATTTTTAGATGAATTGCCAGCTGCAATTTTTCCTTCCATGTTTAATTCAAGACTCTCAAAATCTCCATATTCTCCCAAGACCCTTTTAGTGAAAGCCAGCAAGATATCCAAGCAGTGGATCTTGTCTCCAGTGACTATAGGGATGTCCATGGATATGAGCTGGATTTTATTAGGCTTTGGGATGCGCAAGGGCTCTGCCAGTGCATCTGCAAAGTCTGAAAGAGCAGAATAATCTATAAACTGCGTTGCCAGAGGGTCAAACCTTCCCCATGTCTCATAAAACATATCAAAGTCATCCTCACAAAGAGGATCTGTGCTTTCCTCGGTGGCAACACTGAAGTTCTCTAAAATGACAGCTATGTACATATTTACGACAATGAGAAATGATATAATGACATAGCTTACAAAATAAAAAATACCAAAGGTCTTATTTACGCAATTATTTTTCTCTGTCCCTGTTACATTTAATTGGGGATCACATGTATCAGGTGCTTTTAGCACAGGGGCCAGAAGACCATCCCAGCCAGCTGATGTGGTAATTTGGAAGAGGCAGAGAATGCTACCACAAAATGTTTGGAAGTTGAAAATATTGTCAATCCCACCCTCCACAGGGAGACAGGCAAAGTTTGCCATGCCCACGATGGCATAAATGAACATAATCAGGAAAAGCAAAAGGCCAATGTTGACCAGTGCAGGAAGAGACATCAGCAATGCAAAAAGAAGAGTTCGAATTCCTTTGGCTCTGCGAATAATTCTCAGGATTCGGCCAATTCGCGCCAAACGAAGAGTTCTCAAAACCGTAGGGGAGAAGAAAGATTGAAATACTTCAGAAACTCCAAGACCTTGCAAAGGAAAAAGAAAGTAAAATGTTGTCAGGTCAAGTTATTCAAATTAATGTCTGTTTTGTTACAGTCTGTGCTTTAGGTGTCGGAATTAATACTGGTCATATTACACTGCTCTCAGTATAAACCATCAATTCTGAAACTGCTCAGATAAAAGCCTAGGTAAAGAAAGAAAAATTGTAACATCTTTCAATATTAAAGAGGCATCAAGATTTCTGCGTAGTTTGGAAGCTGCATTCTTTCAAGTTTCTCTAATTTGGGGAGTGAATTTATGCATTCATTGCTCAAGTACCTAAAAAATCCTTTAAAATCCAGTCAGGTCCTGTGCTGGAAGCTCTGGGACTGTCTCTGAGCCATTGAGTTCTGTTTCTTCTGCAGGCCTAAGCCTAAATGTGAGACTTTGACTATCTATAGTCAAAGTGACTATATGCTTGACACTAATGAAATGAGGAAAGCAAGAAGAAAATAAAGGAAAATTGTCTCTCAGTGTTTAACCCCCATAACACCTCATTCTAAGACCCTACTGTCACAGTAATGACACAGTAGCAAAGCAAATGACTACAAACAGAAGAGTTTAGAAGTCATAATTTTTCTGGGTTGTACAGGATGGCAAAAGGCTCCCATGCTTAGGCAAGAAGCAGAGAAGTCAGAGCAGCTTTTCTTTCCCATCCTTTATTATATGATATGACCTGAGCCTGAATAGGAAACACAGACAAAATAAACTGTATGAGAAACTAGATCTGTGTATGACCCTTTGCAGAGTAAATGATCAGCATCTAGTCTTATTTAAAGAGCAAAAAAACCTACAAACCAGTTTTAATAAATTTTTTCAGTCACAAATAGTGGTCCAGATTTAGAATGGTGTTGAGCAACCAAATTTTCCTGAGCTTTCCAAGTCTGCAACTGGGCATTGCCTTCTTAAGAGGAAGAACTGGAATATTAAATTAATCCTCATATTTGTTGCAAATGTATTTTTAAGCTGAATTTTCTTTTACTGTAAAAACAGCAGCTAATGTGACAACATGTAAATTGAAGGCATAAAATATTAGACAATGGGTTAAGTACAATAACTTTAAAAAAATGTGACTGAATTAAATTAATATTCTGTTAATTCCACAATAAAAATAATACTTTAAAAGTTTTTGAAAACTCTGTTTATCTTTTTGTGCTCTGTGAAAATACAAGGGAAAGCAATAACTGCATCCTTTTAGAAGGAATCACTTAGCAGATAGTTTGAAAAAGTACAATGGACCTAGAACTTGCTTATCAAACATGTGTTGATGTTTACTCCAAACTGGGTTTTGGTTTAATATTGGTATTACCTGACCTAATGATTGATACTTACTCACTATTGAAAGGACCACAACACTGAAATCAAACACGTTCCAGCCACTTCCAAAGTAGTAGTGCCTTAAGGCCAGTATTTTTATGACACATTCTGCAGTGAATACAGCCACAAAAAAATAGTTGATTTTATTGAGAACCTCCTTGGTGCCTTTCTGGTTGTTTTCTGCCATCATAACGATCATATTGAGACAGATGAAAATCACAGTGGTGATATCAAAAGCTTTGTGAGATACGATGTCAAACAGCAATCCTAGGAATGCATTCTGTGGAGAGAATGAGAACTACTTAAATGCCAGTTCTGAGACCCAGCCTGCATTCAAATATTAATCACTCATTTGTGCTTAGAAAAGGAATTTAAGATAACATAAATTAACATCAAGCTACTAGAAGCTTTTTTAGGTGATTTCTTTAGACCCTCAAAGAAAACCTCACAGTACTTTTAGTATATTCAGGTATCATGCAAGCATATTGGCTTAGAAAAAATATATAGCAAGAAAACATTCAGAGTACATTGTGATTGCTCTTTTAATAGAAATACTTATTGAAGCAGAGATTTTAGGATAAGCAATTCTAATTAAAATGTCATAAGCTGGAAAAACTCTGAGTAGTTACTGTCCAAAGCCAGGCCTGGAATTAAATTTAAGAAAATGTAAGAAAGCATAAGATTATTTAAAAGCAAATAACAGCCATGGGGCATATACTGCTCTGTATTCATTCTCACCTGTAATAATCCAATCTAGTTGCAGAAGCAACATCATGCAACTAAAATAACCAAGATCATGTTATGAATATCAAATACTTAACACAAACTGATTTTAAAAGTTTGTACATTTGAGTAGGTGATAAATAGGTTGTAAATTTCCTTAAATAATATCCTCAAAGATGACCGTGTTGGATGGAATTTTTAAACAAACAAGAATAAAATATAAATACTATATTGACTGAGGAAGATGAGGGGCTCTAATGCAAAGTTTATTTCCCAGTGCCTGGCTACTAAGTTCAAATATCGTCATCTCCATATACTCTGTCATGTTCTTCTTAAGGTGGTCTCACCGATGGTCTTGGGATGGGTTTTTGAGGTTTCTTGGATCCAAGTTTTTTTAGGGCACTATAGTACTTTTTCTGTTCCTCAGTCAAAAATAGATCTTTTCCACCTAAGTAAAGAAGAAGAATATTGTTGTTCAGATGAAGTGAAATAAATACCAACATATTTATGTTAAAAACAGTAAGTTACAAGTTGTCATGAGTGGGACCTCAGAGAGCACAGAGATCAAATGTGTCTTCACCATTTCTCCTTTTCTCCTTGATCTTTGATCTGATCTGGGTTGATCATGAAAGTGAAGTCCAGACAGTGATCCCAAGTCAGTTCCCTCAAGTGTGAGAGCCTTTCTAAAGTTTTGCAAATATATTTCCTATTTTCAAAATTACATAGGATTCATCAAGGCATAGAATATTTTATATTTTTGGGAGTGGTAGAAACAGAAGTACATTGCTGGACTAGCAAGTAAATAGAGGATGATGAATAAGAATTTTGGGATGAAGTTCTATGGGGGGTTCCTGGCAATGAATTTCTTGTTACCATCCACAACACCCATATTACTGAGCAATCACTTAGAACCCAGGAATGAGAAATCACTCGTCATAAAAGCACTGAGTGATCAACATTTTGTACAAGAAACACACAACAATGTTCAGCAGAGCATCTGCCATTGGAATCACTCCAGCAAAACCTCTGAAAATTCCGCTTAACTTCACTGCATGGAATCTCCATGAAAAGCCCAAAGAAGCAGAAAAGAAATGAAAGAAAAATTAAAAATGAAAAATTAAAAAATGTCAGTTAGAGCATGTACTAAGAAAAGAAAAAAAAGTGTTACATCCACATAAACTTCTAGAAAATGTTCAAGCTTATAAACTACTTAATCTTTTTTATCTATTGGGATTACTGTAACTGGGACTTCACTATAAAAGAAAATTCTTACAGTGAAGTTGGACTGCTGTTCCTCAATCCCTACACATCCTTTCTCTGTCCAAATTCAGAGAACAGAAGAATATCTTGTGGGTTTTATTTCTATCTTTCTCTACCAAAGGCAGTAATATTTTGACACTTGGTGTATATGTCAGCCTATGGAAATAAATTATTCCTGTAGAGGTCCTGTCTTCCAAATGGGAACCTTGATATTGTAAACCTCCTGTTGTGGTCTGCTTTTCTGACATTTTTTCAATGAACAAGATGTTTATTTGTTGTAAGATTTCCAAGTGGATTAATTGACACAATTTCCCTCAATATTCTGGATACTTTAAACCCTTAAATGAGTCAGAACAGAACTCAAGTGATAAATAACCTTGGCACAAGGAAGGTGAAGTATTCCAGGGAGGGATGACTGTTGCGTTTCCTTGCTGCATTTTCCATCCCAAAATTTTGCCTTCCATTTCTTACTGAATAGCAAGAACAGGGAACATAAGAATTATAAGGAAAAAAGTGGAAGCAGTGATTGCTTCATGGGCTTTAAGCAGCCTTTAAATTTCTACATAGCCTCCTCCTGGGGTGATGGCTTGGATCCCAATGTGGAATTTTTTTAAAACCTCACAAATAAATCTGTACGTTTATTTTGTAGATGAAAGACTTTTTAAAGTGTTTTAAAGTGGTTTTAGAAGAAGTTCTGATTGACAAGACCTTTTCAAGGCTCTTTACCAGGAAAAGCAGAGGTTACTCCTTCCATGACTGTTTCTTCTATGACTGACTACCCTGCTCACATTTGTGAAGTGTTTACTCTCAGCAAAAAAGGTTATTGTGTTATTTGTTTGCCCAAAGCAAATCCTCAAAGCTGAAGAAAAGAATTCCACTCTCCTGTAGCAAAGTCTAGGCAACATTTTTGACTTCTCATTTCCAAAGCTACTATTCCTTCCTCATCCTGTACTTAGAACAAATTCAGGACTTAGCAGGAAAACAGAATTCACAGGTAAAAGCCTTGAAGAAGTGGGGATTCCTGTTTTCAAAACTTGGTTTGAAATGTTATTATTTTAACTTTATCTAGTCAGATACTTATCTCAAAATGTTAGACCTCTAGATGTCAAATCATCATTCACTTAATCAAATTGGGATTACAGGAAACCATGGGTTAGTTCATGTAGTACTTATCTTTTTCCTTTGCTGGTTAAAATTGCTGATAACCACTCCAATGAAAAGGTTCAGCATGAAGAAAGATCCAAAAATAATGAAAATCACAAAGAATGCATACATCCGAAAGCGTGCTTCAAACTTTGGCTGTTGATTGATCTGTTAAAAAAAATCAAATCAGAAAAAATTATATTGGCAAAAATGAGATAATCTCAGCTTTATCATTACCAATTTATTACAGCAGACAATCTTTTTATTGTCATGAGGGATAAATAATTTCTACACATTTAAACCTCTATCTAGATGTACAAGCAGAACAACTGTCTTGCTCTATCTTGTTACTGTTTGTAAAGATAATTAAAAACAAAGCCAAATCCTGCCATAGCCAAGTTTTAGTAATAAATACATACTTCCAGTCAGAAGGGTGAATGCCCTGATTAGAAGAACAGCTCAGATGAAATCTAATGGTGAATTCCATTCTTGGGATGCTATCTCAGACAAGAATCAATTTAACCAGCCATACAAGGAACGATATTGTTATTTAGCAGCTATTTAACTATAGTCAAGAGTACAGCTATGGAATGAGTGAGAAAAAATGTAAAGTCAGCTAAATATAGAAAAGTTAAAACACACTGTGCTAGTATGAGAGTGAGAAATAGAACATACAAATGGGGAAGAAATAGTGAGGATGTCAAATGTAGAGAAGAAAATCTCAAATAACTGATAAAGCTGCAGGCTGTTTCAGTTCTACTGCACACATTTGAAAAGGAAGAAAATTTGCTTCAGAGAAACAGTCATAATCTGTTTCCAAATCAGACTTATATAAAATTTTATATTATCTTGTCCTTATCACACTATTGTGACCAGTTTCTTTTATCTATGTTTTAGATATTTGGAACTTTAAGAATTATTGTTTCACTATGGATGCAGTCCTCCACTTGTATTTTTGACCTGGTGTTGCAAACAAAGATAAAAAATTATTTGCATGGATAGAAAAGGGAAGAAGGGAAAATAACTAAAATTTCATTTCAATGACATACCTCACGTGAATCCACTGCTGCATACATAATATCCATCCAACCTTTAAAAGTTGCCTGAAAGAAAATACATTGTTTATTATAACTATGAAAAAAAGCTATTGCTAATATAAATGTGTTAATAGTTGTGGAAAAAATGAGAAGTGTGCTATAAAAAATATGCATCAATTCTAAGATATGCTTGGAAGTATGATTCACTGGAGTTTAATACAGAGAAAAAAAAACATGCTAAAAAGAAAACAAAAGAAAAGCCATGATTCATGCCAAATGTGCTTTAATGCTAACTCTTGTTAAATTGAAATTTTTGTAAAAACAAAAGAACACTGGAAGTTTCAGCTTAACTAGCAAATAAAAGGATAAAAACAATTGCTAACAAAACAGCAGACAGTTCCATCCTGCAATTTGTATCAATTATAGAACCTTTTGGAGGATCCAGAGCAAAGGACTTAATCTAGAAAAGATACAGGGATAACAGAGACTTTTTAAAATTGCCTTTCTCTCCTTTATTGTAGTATTAGGGAGGTCAGTGAATTAGAATCTCAGCACTTCAGGACTCTTACAACAAAAGAAGACATAGAATTCTATGGTCCATGAGTTTTTTTTCTTATCTACTCTGAACTAGAGAAAACAAGATTAACTTTAAATACAATAACAGGCTATTTAAGGCTTAGTTTGTTAATCAAAATTAAACAGAATTGAAATTTAAAACAAAATTGAAAAGCTATGAAAGAGTTCTTGATTTTAACAAAAGGCTGCATATGCCCATGTGTTCTTTAAGAGGAAGTGAGCAGCTCTTAGATAAGTAAAATATTAACGGAAGCTAAAAAATCCCCAGTTTCAGTGAGATAAACAGAAGCATAATGGTGTGCCTTGGTTGGGATGCTCAACCCATTGCCTGAGGAAAACAAAAATGAGCATATTTCTATTGAACTTACCACTTGGAGAAGAGCCAAGTATCCCATGCCAACATTGTCAAAATTTACAGCACTATTTGTCCATGTCCCGTTATAGGAAACACAATCATTTTTGTCATTAATGATATCATCACTTTCTTTTTTGAGCGTGCATTTCCAAAATCTGCTTCCAAGCCATCTTACTCCCAGAACGTTAAAGAGGAGCCAAAAGACAACACACACGAGCAGAACATTGAAGATTGAGGGGATGGCTCCAAAGAGGGCATTCACAACAACCTGAGTGAAATCAATGAAAATAATTAATTATTTGCATTCAATAGATCACTTTTCCCAGAAAGCCACTGATTTTTTTTTCTTCTTCTGTATCTACTGAAAATTCTCATCCATGTAAAACCCCAGACCTCCAATATCTTTACCTTTATCCCTTCAAATCTTGACAAAGCTCGTAGAGGTCTCAGTGCTCTAAAAGTCCTGAGAGATTTCAGGCTGGTCTCAGAGGAACAAGGCGATGAATCTTCAGAAACAGAATTTCGTCCCCAGGAAACAAAGGACAGCTGTGTTCATTGAAGTGGAACTGGGATCATTACATGGCATACAAAATTTTATTTTATTTATATTAGTAAACAATCCTAAGATGAATGCTACAGTATATTTCACCACTAAGTCAAACTAAGAAAATACACACTCCAAGTTATCACAGTATAATTTTACTTCATTCTTTTCTAACATATGAAAAAAAGGAATTAATTTTAATTTGATTTTTTAAAACAGTTCTTATAATTTTGTTTAATACTAATATAACAATCAAATTGGTAACTATGATACATCCATACACTACCAGACCAGAAAGGTTTATTCAAATAAAATACTCCCATTTTCTACATAGTTATTTTCAAAAGTGTATACAGGAATTTGTTATCATGACTGAGGATGGAGATGTGGAAACAATCTTTTTTTATGATATGTGGTTCATTTTAGATATTTCTAAGAGAGAAAAGAATACATTAAAAGTAATTTCAATAATTAGTTTTTTCATGGTTCATGATTTGTCTCTTCCTTCCTGTTTGAAATTATTGCCTCATTGTCCAGCCATTGGATTGTTCTATGCTTATCCTCTGTTTTGGATGGCTATTTACTTTAGAAGACTGTAACTGCTTAAGTATTCTTTAAAAATAGTCATAATACTGGATCTTTCTGTTGAAATTTCCTAATACTTCACAGCTTCCAATGCTGACTATCCTATCAAAAGCTTCTCTGATGTTACAAGTTGGCAGTTCAGACATCCTTATTTTAAAATATTTAACTTCAGAACAGTTCCAGTGTGATGTTGACAAGAAAAAAGTTTCATTTTTATACAGCAAGATTATAATATTTGACATTTTATATATTCAGAGCAAGTATATATGTATTGAACATTGGACTTATCTCACCCTCGGTGATTCCAGCATTTCTCTTTAGGGCTGTGCAAAGCAAAAGATTCTTCCCTATCATTAATTCCCTGGTAATTGATTTTTCCAACCATGTTTTTCAACTATCTTTGCCATTTAAATTTCTCCTTCAAGGAAGGAACTCTTTCTTTTTTTCTCTTTCTAAATGCCAAAATCACAAGATTTGGTTTGGGTTGGAAGGAGGCTTTAAGATCATTTAGTCAAGAACTGTTAGTAGCTTCACATTTTTTACTGGCTTAATCAATATATTTTAATTTTATTTCTGATGACAAATTGAATTCTGTCCCTACAATTGAAAATGCTTTTAGAGCCATCATGGTCCTCAGTGATGATAATACCTAATAAAATTTTCTTCAGCAATTTCTTGATTATTGCTGACAACTTCCATTTAATGTCCTAAAGCCTCTTTTGAAGGTTTTTCAGCTTTTGGAAACTGTCTTTAACACTTGTATTGATTCACAAAAGCCCCTTTTGGATTGAAGGTTTTTCAGCTTTTGGAAACTGTCTTTAACACTTGTATTGATTCACAATCAGAATGTACAGGTAGTTCTCTAGATAGAAAATATCAAAAGTTAAAATGTATGACAAGCTGAGTATAATACTTACACACACAATGATGAAGTCAAGCAAACACCAAGAATTTGTGAAATAACTGTGCAAACCAAAAGCTACCCATTTCAGAAGCATCTCCGTAAAAAAGGTGTAGGTAAATATCTTATCAGCATAATCTAGGATAACTTTCACTTTTTCCCTCTTCTGCAGGTGAACATCTTCAAATGTCTGGAATTTCAGAGTTCAGTTTTAAAACAGGTCAATAGTTTTATGGAAGATTTTTGAATTGCATAAGAATAACACAGTTTAGCCTATTGTAACCATTTCATATTAAATTATGGACAACGACCACTTATTTTTATACTTAAAAGTAAAAGACCCCCTACATTTTAAAATAAGTACAATCTCATTTTCACTTTGATTGAAAAAACCCGTACTTTCAGGTTCTTATGTTCAACACTACAAAAAATGTCTGACAAGGGTCAATTGTGACTAAAAAACTTTGGCTTCCCAAGGTAGTTGATAATTTTGAAGGGGTCAGTCTAAAATTCTTCACAAAAAAGCCTGAATTGAATACATTAACCAGTGTCTGTCAGACTCTGACCTTCCAAATGAGTCATCTTGAGCCATCCTGCAGAGCTGTAATACAGACATGGAAAAATGTGACAAACATCTCACCTGGAACTCCTCATTCCCAAAGTTGCATGTTTTTTCACCTAAACCTTGACTTTGAGGTTTTAGGAAAATTTTTCACTGATTGCTCTCGTTCACAGCAGTGTTTGCTCACGTTTAAAGTATTTGCTGCCTTGCTAATTTATTTTAATTTTTTTATATTGCCAATCTATTCCCAATTCCTTTCAACACCTTGTGTTATTTCCTCACCAAGCCTTTGATGATGTCTGTTATTTTCCTTTCATCCACTTCTCCCCTGCTTTTCTGAGCATTCTTTCCATGATCACCATCTCATTTAATTTCACTACAAGCCATGGACATGTGTGATGCTGTGGTGCTCATTCATACTCATTCAGAAAATTTCATGTCAATAAACTTTAGAAACAAGCAAAAAATGGGCAAGTCCCTTTTTGCAAGAGGACAAGTGTATCTTAGAAATGGGAAAGTTCTCAACATTGCAAAACATCTTTGAAGACAAGAAATCGTTATTGTTTTGTTATTTTGCACCTGGCTACCAACTCACTTTTGTTCAACAGGATATTAAAAAACTCAGTTTCCTTCCTTACTTCAGTTTGGTTCCCCATGAATACAGAGGAGCCCTCACTGGAACTCCAGGGAGTTCCCTGGGAGGTTTTGTCATGAGAATTCTAAAGCAGACAGTTCAAATCTACAGTTCAGGGGACAACCTGAATGTAATGTACACAGAACTGACTTTAGATGAAAATTCTGACATCTACCACATAGATTACCTTCAGACTATTTGGTTATGAAATTTCTGCATTATATAATATTTTATTTAACAAGTTACTTTCAGTAGACAGCAAATATGCTTTCAAATAACATAATTCTTCTCTTATTCTTCAGTAGAAATGGATGTGATCAGAGTAGCAATGAAACATTACATCACCTACCAATTTACAGCCACCTTCACTTTTAGCTTCTGATCATGTCTGGATGATTTTCAATCTACATTTTTTTCTGAGTAGTTAGTTTGCTTTACAAATTTAGAAGTGCTATTTTTTTTCAAGTTTTCCGAAGTAATTTCAGACTCAGGTTTAGCCTTGTAATTAACACAAAAGTGTAAAGAACTATCTTCAGTGAAGAACTATGATTCCATATGTTTAAATCCATCTATTTAAATGAAAGCATTATAACTTCTAAGGGTTACATTTATTACACTCTTGTCTCTCCCTGGGGAAAGGAATGTCATAGTAGAAGAAATCAATTCAATACTATTCCTTTACTGACAACAATTAATTCAAAAGTGGAGAAATTAAATGACATTTACCAGTGCTGCGCTGCTCAATACAATCATAAAAACCATAAAATATTCAAACCCACTATGGTTAACGATTCTGTAGCAGGTTTTTCTTAAATTCCACCAAGTTTTGCCTGGAAACTTCGTGATATCCACTACACAACATGGGAAACACTTAACACAACCTGAAAAGAGAGAGAACAGCATATTGGTTCAATGGAAAATGTTGAGATATGGATTTAAAAAGTATAAAACACCTAAAAAGGGGCTTTTACATATTATAGGAAGAATGTGCTCTTTTATCTATGAGGTGATGCTGTTTTTGAAATGATCTGAAGCTAAAGAAAAGGCAAAATTTTTATGCCAAAATAATCTCTTTTAATAAAGCAACACATACATGGAAGAACAGACATCTTTTTGTGTCATGCAGAAAGGCTTGGGGGCACAAAAGAAGCCCATCTACTATCTTTACTTCTTTACTTCTACCTAAAAATGTGTTTATTTTTTGCATTTTTTTCTCTTTTTTTATTTTGAAAAAAGATACCACCTTACTAGCAGGTCAGTAAATTATTATTCTTATTGATTATTTCACTTTATTGCACTGCATAGACCTTACATCTGGACTCTGCACCAGAAACACTCTTCATTAATCTGCAAAGGCAGCTGGATTCAAATATGAGAATCAACACAGTCTAAGGAGAAGTTCAGGTGATCAAAGGCAGCTATCCACACTGGGATGAGCAAGGAAACAATTCCCGCTAATCTGGACATGCTCCAAATGGATATTTTTGAACACTGGTTCATTTGGTATTAAGGCAACACAAAAAAAGAAAAGATTCCTACTTTCTGCAAAGCAGTCCTTAGGCAGCTGTGAGTTTTTACTCTGGGAAAACATCTCCAGAAGAACAACTGGATCCACAGTACTGGCTTCAGAAAAGCTACGAACAGCATGACATTTCTGCAGAGGAGGAGAAGTCAGAAAAAAATTTATTTGCTTCTCATTAACAGAATTAACCAATGTAAAATAAATGAAAATTATCATCTCCTCTTCCTCCCCAAAAGAAATTTGTAGTCTTTAAATTATCTTAATGTTGCTGAACTACCAAAATAAGTTATAAATAATAGGACAGAAAAAGCCAATTCTTAGTTTTTGCTTCCATAACTTTATTTTAACAAGTTTCTTGGTTTCTTTTAGTCATCTACAGTGGACTTGCAGGAAGGGAAGTGTTTAGAAAAGATTATATTATACTACAATTTTAGAGAAAACTTTGATTTCTTCAGGCCAATCCATTTTTAGAGATAAAAATCATGTCTCAAAAGGCTTGAAGAAGGGAAGGTGCAGCATATTCCACAAAATTATAGAAGTTATAATTACCTCTAGTTGCTCTTTCTTTGGAGATGTTACTGTGAAAACATTTACAGTTTCAGACATCCCAGAACTCTGATTGAAGCTGTTTGAATTCTGCCACTGTTCTCTGCATCTTAATATGTCTCCCTGCATGAAATGATGCAAATCAGTTGATTTTGAGGGTTTTTTTTTTGAATGACATATTTTTTTCCCGACAGACATTCTTGAAAGACAAAATTATTTAACGGAATGTAAAACATCCATGAAGTTTAGACTCATAATCACAGAATGATTTGGGTATTTGGGTTGGAAGGGACCTTAGAGATCACGTACCATCAGCCCCTCTGCCATGGGGAATCTTTCACTAGCAAGTTTTTATTTTATAAATAATTAAATGGTTTTCCTAAAATGCTTGTAAAAAAATATGCTTCCAGTTATAGGCAGAAGATCTAAGTGATCAAAATCAGTTTTCAGTCCTTTTGACGCTACAAATTCCAAGAAATGGCAGATTCCACTGCAGCAGGGAAGGAATTTCTGACTTCAAATGCTTATGGACAAGATATTTGAAACAGCCATGGATGATTCTAAGGTGATCAGCAATTTTTGCTTCTTTGAGAATTTGTCCAAAGATATTGAACTGATAATGCTTCCTAGTATGACCAAAACCATACAAAATGGATCCTGGCAGTCCACCTAGACCCTGACCATGAGCTAGTCCATTCAAAAAGAGATCCCTCCAACCCTAACAATTCTGTGATTCTATGAAAAGAGTTCCTATAACTCCTGTGCCATATTTGATAATCCTGTGTGGATGTGACAGACACCTGAAATATCTCCAGTATCCCTAAATGCCTCTATACAACTGTCATGGCAGTGAAAATATCTCACTCACATGCAGAAAGACTTGAGCTTTATCCTGCTGAACACAACAAAATCAAGAGATATAAAGAGGAATCAAAAGTACCATGGAGGTGAACAGGTGATTAGAAAAAAATCCCAAACAATACTAAGAATTTATTTTTTAAGGTGTACCTTTTGTTTATATTCCCTTTGGATTCCACGCAACTGAGAAGCAACATATAATCAACACGAGAGACCTGCCTGCCAAAAAATCCAGGTGTATGGAAAAGGAGAACAAAGAGAAAGAATGTCTGTCTTGATCAAACTTGGTTTATCAATTGGCAGTAATGAATGGAAACAAAAGAGTCAAAAGCAGAATTCTGGTAGTCATTGAGGAGAACAATGAAAAAGTGAATATTCGATACATCACTGAACGACCAAGACTATTTGGTAGCCCTTGTACTAGAAGAACAATGAAAGTAAAGTTGCAGAAATGACAGAAAGGATAATGTTTGTGGTTGAGTCTCTGAGACTGTATTTACAGATGCAAGTCACAATAATTTTTCAAATACAGTATTCCTTACCTGTTTTCTGTATTGTACAGCTGTGTGCAAAATGTGCCCATCATCACCTTCATTGGTGCAAGGCTCTCCTGCTGTAATGGGAACACAGGTACTGTGGCTGGTCAAAATTTCTTCATATTTCTTTGCTAGTGAGGAACTCTCTTCCACATGGCAACGCTCTATGTCAAAGCAGCTGTTGTCTATGTATTTTCTGACATCTGTCATGGCATAATTAGTAATCTCTATGCCTTTGCCAGAAACTTCTGCCAAAGTTTTCTTTTTGTCTGTTCTTCTGAGGCTTCCTCTCCTTGTTTTGCAGCAGTGATCCCAAATTCTGTTTTTCACAGCCTTCAGGCTCTTGTGAATCTGTGCAATGGCAATCTGGTATTTAGTCCCTTCTCCAGGTTCCTCTTGCCCCTCTGGGCCATCAGTGTTGAATGAACTCAGCAGCAAAGCAATGAACAGGTTGAGCACCTTAAAACAAAGTAAGTTGGAGATACTATTGCTAACAGAAAAAACAAGTCAGAGACCCTCAAGCCCACTTTCATTAACCACTACAATGAAATTATTTATTATTATGCTGGAATATTGTTATAGCATGATATGGCTCCTTCTGGAAGGAGCCATAGGAGAAAAAAGGAGGGAAGTGAGAGTTTGGGTATATCAAATATATTTTCACATGCTTTGATGTCCATAGTGTATGAGGAGGCAGATGTAGAAAAACAACAGGCAAAGATGAATTTTAATTACATCACTATCAAAAAGGATCTGGTATAGACCAACAAACCAAGCAGATGAAAAAGATTTTGTCTGCCAGTAGATTTATATTAGATCTAGTATAAAACTAAAAATCTGGATTCTGTAAACTTTTGATAACATAAGGGCAATTTGTTAAGCATTAAAAGCACTCAATAGTTTGGTATTTAGTCCCATCAACACAAAAGATTAAGACATCTGACACCAAATTATGATAAGCTCTGCACTTCTGTACTCTGGCTATAAGGAATAATTTTATTTTGCTTCTATGTTTTGTGTGAGAAAGTGAAAGAAAGGGGAAAAGGGAAAAAACAAGACAGAAAAAAAACATATGTCAAGTGACACCCAGAAAATAAAATAAAGTGAATACTTTTCAAACAGTAAAGTTTGGCTCCAAAGAATAAAGTAACTGGATGTATTCAGTAGGGAGTGAAAATTAACTTGAAACTCACCACCAGGTTTCCTAGCACCAGGACAAGCAAGAAAATGGTGAGGCATTTCCTTTTTCCAGCCACTTCCATGCATTCCCACATAGTTTCAATCCATTCTCCACATAATATTCGGAATATAATCAGGACTGAATGACTAAAATCTATCATATGCCAGCGTAATTTGCCACTGGGGTTTATTTTGCAGGATTTTGAGTCATAATCACTGCCCAACATCTGCACTCCTACTACAGCAAAAATAAATACAGTGATCGCCAAAACCAGAGTGAGGTTACTCAGCGCACCAAATGAGTTTAGAATTATTTTCATAAGAGTATTTAAGGCTGGCCAAGACTTTGCCAATTTGAAGATCCTGAGCTGTAAATAAAACACAAGGGAAAAAAAAATAAGAACAGCACACATAGCACAGCACACAGGAAACCCAGATCCCGCATTTACCATGAAATCTGTACTGCAGTAATATCACTATTTTTTCACCAAAGAAAGCCTTTTAGTTTTTTTGATGCAATTAAAATCACTCCAATTAAAAGCTCATGTTGTCTTACTAGTTGCCAATAAAGAAAACAGATTTAACATATTCATCAGTAAAATAATATGAGAGTATTTCACTATACAACACATGTAACTTAAAAAAAAAAAAAAATTACCAGCCTGAAAGGTGACAGATTTGTTCCGAAGCTTGCTAGGCCAATCAAAACAACCAAGCTATCAAAAACATTCCATTTTTCTTGGAAATAGTAGTAAGGATCTAGAGCAATGATTTTCAAGATCATTTCTACGGTAAAAATCAGGGTGAAGACCTGGAAAGACAAAAATGAAATTCAGGAAAAAAAAATCACTGAAAAAGTCTGTCTGCTTATGGGAGTGTCCCAGTATAAATACAGGGTTATAACTCCATTTCCACTTTAACATACATCTAACTTACCTGGTCACTTAGAGAAATCAGTTGTTGGTAACGTGGCCGCATGCCAGGGTACTCCATAGCCAGGAATAAGGTATTCAAGATAATGCAAACCATGATTAAGAGATCAACAAACGGATTCAACATTACCAATTTCATCTTCTCTTTGAATGCTCTCCAGAATGGACAACAATTCCAAATTAGATACTTTTGAGGGAAATTTTTCCAAAATGTAGGACAATTCAGTTTTGACTCTGGCAGACAAAGAGTGACATATGAATAATCCTTTGTAGAATGTCACAGAATGAAGAAAAAAACAAGCATTCATTGAAAAGATTGAAAAGTTGATCTCACATGAGCAGAATGGCATCACTGAAAAAAATTGTTTAACTCATTCTGCACAAACTAGTCACGGACTAATAAAGGTCAGGCAAAATTTACCTTTGGTAATTGTGACTTACATGATATATGAGAATATTTATTTTACTGAAATTTACATTTGGCAGCATAATTTCCCCTAGTGGCTTTTAAAATAAAGCTGATTGTGACAATTTGATCTCTCAGGCTGAGTTACACAATCATCACAGGAAAAAGAGGAAAGAATGACTTACTTGAATTATCTGTAAGAATTGTGGCTGCACTCATTAACCTCTGTCTTCGGACAGGATCATTGATAGCATCCACTGATACCTCATAGGACAGCAGGATCTGCCTCTTTGGTTAGAAAGACAGCAGAAGATAAAATAACAAGGGAATATGAAGATATACCAATATTATAATACAAATTGCAATACCAAAATTACATCCAGCATGAAATAAATATGCTTTTTCAAATACACATTATAGTGAAGCTCTAACTTGCTGAAAGAATGTAAAACAAAACAAAAAAAAAATCAGGTGTTTGAAGACAAATGAAATTTCGTCAAAACCAGTACAATATTTCAAGAATTTTTTTTCTTTCTGAAGATATATAATTAGCATTTATAATGCCATTATAAAAGAAGTATAGAAACATTAACAGGGGGCAAGGGAAAAGAATCAATTTATCTTTCCAGTGAATGATAAAAACAACAGACAAAAAGAGCACTGACCATCTGTTTGAATAAACTATTGGCTATTCAACTATGAATTATTAATTATTAATAAATAATAATGTATTAATGTGAAAAATGTCACATAGTTAATACAAATTATTGGGGATTTTGGCCCTATTAAGCCTATCAAGATCTAACAAATATTGAACTGCCTAAAACCAGGAATGGGACTTCTTTTGTTTTCATTAGAACTTCCAGATGACAAGGAACCTGACTGGGAGTGGAACAGATTGACCACATCACAATGCACTGTACCTTGGTACTTCCTCTCAGCACAACTGGATTTGCATAAATTTTTGTGGGGGGAAGAATAAATGAGTAAAAATATATCACAATGTTACTACAAACTGTTATGATATTATGACTTTTATTCACATGTTCTGTAAAACTTTTATTCAGGGAATGAAACTGTTATCCTTGGTCTTAAAGGTTTAAAAATAATTATTTCTCTTTGTCACGCTCATATTTTATTGAAAATCTAAGCAAACCTTAGCTGATAGAACTGTCAGAGAACAGACCTATAAAATGAATTTATAATACAGTGCTAAAATGCTCGTTTCCCTCTCTGTGTTATTTTAATCCAAAAGGCTCGACTAGATTATTCTAATCATGGCCAGTGCAAGTCCCCTTTTCATTCTTTTCTCTAAGATTTGGTGTTTCAGAAAACAGAAATCCAGAATAATTTGTGTGCCAGCCTGACTAAAGTTCTCAGTCTTGTTGAAATTCACAGCTGGTAAGGAACCTTGATAGTTGTGTTTTTGGAAAGGACAAGGATGTTCACCCTGGTTACTGCTTGAACATGAACATGAACTGGTTAATGCTGCTCACTGATCTTTAGCTGAAGGAAATAACTGGGGATGAGAAGTCCTCTGACAAACTGGGATTTAAAATAGGGATGTGCACTAGAGAAATAATGGTTATAAACTCATTCTGTGCTACCAAAAAGCTTCTACCCAATATGCTTTTTTCTTTGACTTAGCACTTTTGGCTTCTTTTTCTGATGAAAGTTGAGAGCACATTGTTTGAGGAGCCTTTAGTTGCAGAAGAGCTTGTACCACCAGTAGTTGTCATAGCCTGAAATAAACCACCAGGTTTGTTGCAGATTATACTATTTGACTAAAGGTAAAAATCTACATTGGAGCAGCTCACACTGCTTGGATCATGCTTTAGGTTTTCCTAGAGATATTCCAAACTTTGTCATTCCCTGGACAAAGAGAGAGGAAGAGACCTTGGAAAGGTCTGAAGATGTTATTTCTGAGATATAAAATCCAGATCACATTTGGCATCCATCTGGGCACACTTTGTAGCTTTGCAGAAGGTCTAGCAGGCAATCCAAATTTATCTCCTGTCTCATACATCTCCTGCAACACAGTCACAGACTTAGAAGAATAAAGTTAAATAGGAATAACCAGCCATAAAAAAAGACTTTTATACTTCCAGAAGATATGACACCTACTATAAAAAGACTTTATTTTTCTGAATAGGTACAATAAAACACTACCATGGGCTGTGACACAGCACTTCCTTTAAGTGCAGCAGAACCAAACTAGGTCACAAAATTGAATTATATTCTTAACACAGCAGGGGAAACATTAATGACACTACAAGAAGCAAATGCTTTACTAAAGGAGATGACAAGTGGCAGTTGCTGCCAAGTGGGTGTTTTGGATTTCTTCAGCTCAAATGTATAATTTTTTAAAGCTAGGATTATGGAATTTAGAAGAAATTATGATGATGATGACTGTCAGAATAAGAATTTAATCAAGTTTAGCTAGGGTTATATGTCTCAGAAAGATTCCCCTTCAAGGATACTTTTCAAAAAGACAGAAGTTGGAACATTGTTTCTCTTAGCTCTGCTATGGGAAAATTTCCATTTTCAGTGAGATGGGTGGAACAATTCTAATGTCCGTTCAGAAGCAAAAGAGAATCTGTCACGAGATAAAACCAGTATAAGGGTATTAGAAGCTTTCTTTTTAGATATTGTTGAAAATAATTAAGTAATATAGATAATTGCCTGAGAATTATTTTGAAAGACTCGGCTCAAGATTAAAATATCTAAATATAGGTATCTAAATGAAGATGTTTACAAAGAGCCAGAGAAAGATTAAAGCTGGGACAGTCTTCTAGAAGATACAGTATTTTGTCAGTGGCAAAGGTACTGTGGAAAAAATCTTCAAAATTAAGCAAAGGGAGAATGACAAGTCTTAATAGAAGTTTCTTACTGGACTTAAAAATGAGTGGTCTGCAGATGAGCCAGAAATCACCACCATAAACAAGATGTGAAACAATATGTGTGAGATTCAGCCTAATATTTAGATATCCATGTTTCATTTATCCATGTGTGCAATGCATTTAAAATCCCAGTATATGGGACGCATGTTTCTGATAAGTTTGATTCACATAAATAAACCTTTCCGAAGCCATTTGAGATGGTCTGTTGAGACATTTGGTAGCTGAGACATCCACACCAGCAGACATGGCACATAACATCTGTGCCCCTCCTTAGAGGAGGTGAAAGCCAAGTAAGACACTAAAAAAGCTCTAATGCCACTAAGTATCAATTTGTGATCTAAAAAATTAAGTCTCCAGTTCACTCTGGGAGTTTAGAACCTGAAACACATGTACAAATCTAAAACCCTCAAAAAATTCAAGCTCTGGAAATAATCCAGTTGCCTAAATCTAGGAATATAGCAACATTTGAGATGCTGTAATGTTTATGAGATACCCACAAAGTGCTGGAAGATGTGCCACAGATTTCAAAGATATCTAGAACATCCAAATTATGCAAGAGCATCTAAACTGGCAACAGATGCTTAAAATCAGCAAGTGAATCATGCCCTTAAGATCAGAAGGCTTCTTCATACTGAACTAAATCCTATCCTAAATATTTAGGTCAGAGAATTAGCTGTCTGTAGAAAAGAATATTAAAAATAATTTTTTAAAAAAATAATTAGATCTTTAGGGAAACTCTAAAACTTCAGGATTTTATAAATTTATTTCTGCAGCATAAACAGAGATGATGACAGATCTCACCACAGCTCTCAGAGCATAAGTCTATGATGTGCCATCAGTGTACCACCTCCAATTTCCCTTTCAGGGGCAGGCAGTGCTGGCTCCCTCTGGTCCCAAAATCTAATCCTTGAATTGTCATATCATATGCAAATCTAACAAATGTATTTACTGTTTCAAATACTTACAAGCTTCTTGTGGCAGCGACCAGGCTGGGAACGAAATATTTGCTCCTCATTTTCGTGGTCATTTAAAATTAAATTTTGCCTTGAAGTAGGTGTTTCTTTATTATTCTCTTTTCCTTCTGAATTTTTCAAGTCAGCAACTGACATTTCAGATCCAGCATGCAAGGCCTTACTGCTTTCTTCCACAGCCAACATCTGTAACAGGAAAAGCAAAACATCTGTCTGTTAATTCAATGCAAATACTAATACATGGATTAGGATCATATACATGTTATTATTATGCTATCTGAATTATTTGCACTAACAATTCCTAGGTTTCAAATGTTAAACTGCCATAAAAAGACATGAGTACAAAATGCTATTCACAATTCTGAAAGACAAAGCAGGGTTACCTGTGAGCTACTGTAATTAGAGTCTGCCCTCGTTACTTTAAATATTATATTTTGTATCTGATTTACAAAGTATTATGGCTTATCCTTTTACTTTCCTTTTCTTGCTTTGAAAAGGACCTAGAGTCCAAGACAGCAGAAGACTAAGAGCTCAAACTAAATCCTAAGATGTTAAATTTTCCTAAATCCTAAACCTTCTTGAAAGAAAAATAGAAGGAAGAAAAAAGAAAAACAGAAGGAAGAAAAGCTTAAGCAAAGCCTGTCAAGCAGAGAAACATTACGGAGCTGTCAACAACTGTAGAGGAGGAACTTGGTAAAAGGGTGATGCCTTAGACTTTAATGATGAAATTTCATGGTTGCTAGAGAGTATTTGTCCTCTTACATGTCTGACTTTTCTGACTGCTAGCAGTAAATTAGGGATACCTTTTATTTAAGGTAGAAAATAAAATGTATCCACTCATGCTTCCTTTCTGCAGTAATATCAGGAAGGGATATCCAGAGAAAGGAAATTTTGGGCACAGCAATAATGGTACTGTACAAGAACAGGGCAAACTATGGAGTGCAGCACTCGTGCAATACCATAAAAGTTACTTTCTTGACAGAAAGACATTCCTATACAATGTCAGATCTGCAAATCCTAAAACTTAGTATGTTTTAACTTGGATTCATGATGGGCTTTTTTGTATCACAGGAATGTTTATGTATTTAAACATACATATATATATATATATACATGCATATATTCATTTGTAAAGACACAAAGAGAAACAAAGTGTCAGAGAGTATTGTAGGAAGCCAATATTTAATTCAAAATATTATTCCTCTAATTCACAAACAGAAGAATACAAAAGGAACTACAGATTATATATGTTAATTTATAAACCTGTTCCTTCTCTATAATTTGTCTGGCATCCTGAAGCAGTTTTTCCTTTGCCTCTGTTTCAGCACGAGTAGCCCTGTTTTCCTCTTCGTATGCCATAGTTACCACAGCCAAGATCAGATTGAAGAGATAAAATGAGCAGAAGAAGATGACTGCCATAAAAAAAAAGATGCAGGACACTCCAGATGTACGGATGGTCTGTGAGGAAAATGGAAAGGTGGTAATAAGTCCTTAACAAGCTAACATTTACAAAGCAATTTCAAAATAACTTTTAAAAATTTCTTTTTCCTATGCAATACAAAAAGTTAATGTACTGCAGTGTTTTCAGTGAACAACAGTAAGATCTGCTTCTGGTCTAAGTTATACATAAAAATGTCACGTACTGCAGAAAAGAACAAATCCCACTCTTAGAATTAAATCTAATATCTTCCAGCAAATCAGGCAAATGATCATCAGAGTTTAAGCTATGAGAAGACAACTTCATCTGTAAAGACATACAGGTGACTGTGGAAGAAATTAATGAAACTGAGTAATAAAGATGAAATCTAGGATGATCTATACAATCATGAAAGATGCTTTACTTACAGAACTAGAGGCAATATTTAGAATGCTTACCTTATTCTTTTTTTTTAATGGTAGCAGAGGATATGGTTTGAAATTAAGATATGAGACATTAAAAACTAAAAATCACATGACCTTAAATGGCAAATGACATGCATCCATTTTAAAAAGTTCCAGTTAACAAAGGCTGGTGGAAAAAAAGAGCTGAAATGGACCAATATGAAAGGTACAGATCAAGGCAGAGAGTATTGTTCCTGTCTGGCAAAGGCACTGCTTAGACATAAGGGATCCAGGAACTTCTCTACAGGTATTTTTACATCACTTTTTCTGAAAAAACACAGAATTGAGAAGTTACATTCAACTCTCAGAATCAAAATATAAAGGCTTCAATTTCTTAATACCATGTTGTCAAAAATGAAAATGTGTATGTTGAGCCAAAAGGTTTGGTGGGGAGTCAGCACTTAAAAGGAAAACCTACAGAGAATGTGACAAATCCTCACATTCCCTGCAGTAGCAGGGAGCTCCCTGGCTGGATGTGCTCCATTTCCCAGTCCTCGGGTGGTTACATACAAATATTTAACTCTTATTTAGCTCTTAACCACTGACCTGAGCATCTTATCCAACAAATTAGGAGCATTCACAGCAGGATTGCTCCCATCCAATGTCACTTGCAGAAGGTGTTACAGCGCAGTCACTTAACTCTACTTCCTTAATACTTACATTGATTTTAAAAGAAAATTGATGTCGGTAATGTTAGAAATTGATGTCAGTAATGTTAAAAATACAGACACTTTTAGTGAACATAAAGCTCTGAATTGCACATCTAAAGTCATTCCAGCAGGTAAAAGAAGTACCCACTTGTCTGTAGAGACGCTCCCAGAAGTCCTGGGTCATCAGACGGAACACAGAGAGGAAGGCCCAGCCAAAATGGTCAAAACTTGTATAACCAAAGTCAGGATTGTTCCCAATCTTCTCACAGGTGTAGTTTTCTGGACACTCATCACTAACCACAAAACAAACGTTAAACAACATTTATGTGGAGATTCAATTGAACCTGAAAGCATCCAATACAAAGCGACAAATAAAGATCTGTTCAGTTTGTCTGAAATGAGGTTTCATTATTCCCTAAAATATTCCTGCCAGAAGGGTTGATTCATATCTGAGCATCCCAGAAAGCCATTTGCCTAGTAAAGAAAACTAGACAGAAACCTTGGTTTAGGACTAGACAAAAACTCTCACTTATGTAGGATATGTCCAAACAAATACACAGAGAAGGGGAAAATGGAAATACTTTTAATTAATTCACCAAGATGAGGAGAGGAGAATTTATTAGTATCTAAAAAGTCTTTACTGATCTGCTTCCCTTCTCATTTATATTATTCTACATTACCATTATACTCCCAGGGGTTAGTAACAAAGTACACATAAAATTGGCTGCATCCCTGTACTTCATTCTTTTTCTGATGTGAAATACCTGGTTTTTAATTTAATAACACATCCACTGATTCATTTCTTCCTCCTGAAAAATCATCACCATTCCTTTAGACCAAAAATAAAGCCACAGTTCATCTGGAGGAAAAAATTAGGAAAGTACTAAAACTGCTTTGTTCACTTACTCGGGTTCTGCAGTATACCCACAGAGCAATATTTCAGAAGAGTCTTCCAACCTGTAGCAGAGCTCTAATGAAAAAAATAATCAGGCAATCATAAAACCAGAAGTTTTCAGTTACTACAGCTTTCTGACAGTAAACCAAACATTACTGCACTCCATAAACACTGATGGATCAAACCTCTGTGAAAGATCCTTTCCCAACAAAGGGCATACAGGACTGATTCTCAGCTGATCTGTCTCTCTGACAATTTAAAACAAATAGTAACAATTTGCTGCAAAACTAACAATGGAAGATTATTTTTGATCTTTGGTAAAAATAAGAATCTCTATGAGAAATAGACAAAATCCATGAAATACAGAGTAAAAGATGGGAGAAAATCATTCTCTTTGCAGTAGCCCAAAAATTAAGATCCCTGTGCAATGCACAGATAAAAAATAAAATGCTTATAGAAAACTCAGTCCCTTCTGTCTCAGAGACTGCTAATCTTTCTCCAAATCCAAGATTCACTAATCTCATAATTAATTGTTCCAGAGACTTCATACTACTACTTGTGCAAATGGAAGGACAAACTTTCTTGGCAGAAGTACATACAACTATATTTTAACATCTCTGTGAAAAATCAATACATACATAGGAAGATACAAAGATTATGTAAAGGGAGAAAAGAAAAACATTTACCTTCATCATTTGGTACATATATCTTGGGATCTTTACACAATGAGTCATTGTACAGAGTTTTATTGAGGACACATTTGGATTTTAAATTGCCCATAAAAAGCTGGAGGCCTATTAGGGCAAATACACTCAAGCAAAATACAGTCAGGATCAACACGTCCACAAGCTTCTTCACAGACTCAACAAGTGAATTTACAATGACTTTCAGACCTAGGAAAATAAGATCCAATAACATGGAAATGAGAAAAGGAATGCAATGATGTTTCTATATGACAAGACACGACAGCTGTAAGTTTGTTAAAGACAAAGGAAAAGTACTGATGTGTGGCTTTGACACTAAAATTAAACACCTTCAGTGTTTCATTCCTGCTATCATTTCATAGAAAAATCAAAAATATATTTGCAATTACATGGGAATGATAAAGTTAATATATATTATGACCATGAGATATATAGTAATTTATAGATTTTCAAGTGAATTTTTGCAGTTGGACTCTGAATTCATTTTTTGGTACTCTAATTAAGGACACATCACAAAAATATTGACTATCTGGATGACATATGCAACCTACTGTTGAAAGTATAACACATAATCCAGACAGTGGCTGAGGTCAATAAGGAAACAAATGAAAATCTCTCAAATTGTGAAATCAGCATTCTAGGAAATAAACCAAAGAAGGTTAAGCTAATGAGGTAGAATATGAAACCAGAAATGTGGTTGTTCAGATATATTATGTTAAGAGAACATATTACATATGGTGGGCTGCTCCAGGAAGACAAATTAAAGAGACAAAGGCAGTGAGCTAAATAAAAATGTACATCAGTGATGGGATAAAAAAACCACAGAATATAAATGTGCCTTTGTCAAAACCATTTGAAGGAAAGATGATTTAAAAAATTGTGTTAGAGTGCTGCTGAGGGTACAAAACAGTCACATCTTGGGATTCCTTGGGGCCACAAAATGTGACCAGAGAATTGGAAGACAAGAACAGGAGTGAAATTAAAATTTGCATTCTGTTGAAGCAGAGAGAAAATCAGTAAGATGTGTTGTTCCTTACCTGGTATTACTGAAATAGCTTTCAAAGTCCTCAGTACTCTGAAAGTTCGAAGAACTGAAACATTGCCGACACTCTGAAATGCAGTAATGTACCTGTAAAATTAACCCACACTCAACTGAATGACAAAATGGAGCTTTTCAAAGCATTTGCATAACAGGCAGGCAGTAATGAATACACTGTAGAAAATAAACAGGTCAAAAATGTCCTAAGATACATTCCTAAAATTAGGAATCTAAGTCCATTTCTGAGCATGTATATAAAGTAATGGGGCTTTGGAGCAGTGCCTCTGAAAAGAAAGACAGTAAGCTCCTACTTAGTGTGGATTTGGATGCTTTAACTTTGGAAGAGTTTATCCATCAAAATGTCAAATAAATATAAAATCATCAATGTCATAACCACACTCTTACACTGAGGCTTCTCTCATGAAAGTACATGTTGCAGCTACCTCAAAACAAAATACACAATTCAGGAGAAGGAAGTTGAGCAACAAGAGATTTATAACGTCTTTATCCAGTACCACATGGGTCTTTCCAACTTTTAACAGTCAGTGAGAACTTGAGTATTGCAACTTGTTTCAATTTTAACATTTCAACCATTAGAAAATTTCATCAAATCAGTATTTTAAAGCATTGCATATTCTATACAGCATTTTAACAGGTTACTCCAAATTTTCTAAGACTTCCTTCATGTCAGAAAGGGTATGAATTGTGACTCATCTCATGACAAGGTCATAACTGGTAACAGAATTCCTTAAAAAAGAAAGTCTCAATAAAAAAATCCAAGACAACAATGGTTATAAAGGCAGCCTCCCCCTCAAAGCATGACTTTGTCAGCAGCAGATCAGAGCACATTGGCTTTGCCAAGTCTGTACGATTAAATAATTATCAAGGCCTTAAGCAATAATTACACTTGAGTTAGCAGTTGAGCTAATTTCCAAATACTTTTCTTTTCTGTACTATAAGACATAGAAAAAATAGGTGGAGGTAGTACATTGTAAAGTTGAACACTAATTAATTAGGGGTGCAGTTAGGGAAAAAGGACCATAAATTTAATTTTTCATGCAGCTGTTGGACTGTCTTGTGATAGTTGTAACTACCAATAACTATCTAGTGATAGATGCTGATGATCAACAATATTCAAGCTCCTTAGAAGTCCATTATTACCCACAAGAATAATTGTTCATATACATATGATGTGTGTGATGACATCTCTGTACATATGACCTCTTATTTACGATCGAGGAAAAACCTACATGTAGTGTTATAAACTACTCCCTTCTTTTTTATTCTGCCACTTGACAACTTCATTTGGTGCCTTTAGCTCTCATTGTAGGAAAAAAAATACAATTAATTCTCTTTTTGTCTCTGTGCAATACACTTCAACTGTGTTCCTGCTCTGCAATTGTTTTTTCATGCAAGTTTTATTCTATTTAGTCTTTTGGTATGTTGAATTACAGATAAACATATTCACTGCACCTTTTTTAATTCTGACATCTTCTGACATGTGAGGAGCAAAACTACACAAGGTCCTGAATTAAAATACAGGCTACACAGAGAAATAATGTGTGTTCTACTTCTTCACTTCTTACCCATGATGTCTTCATTTTCTACCTCCTTCACTCCGTGACTGCATGCTGGAGTGGTGCTTTTACAAAACTATCTGTTTAAACTCCAACATCATCGTCCCAACAAGTGAAAGCTATTTCAGAGCTCATGAATTTGTATGTAAAGCAAGGTGTGTTCTTCCTTGAGCATTACTTGACACTGGGATTTCATCTGTTATTTACCACCAAGTCATTCAACACCTTGTGACCTATTTTGGACCCTTCTCAAATGAGTTTCATCCAATCCAGAGTACAGCTAAGACAACATAAAGAGGCAGGCTTGGTTTCGGCTGTTTATGCAATTATCTCTTGACGAAATTCAAATATAGACTAAAATGAGAACAATTACACAGTTCTAAGATGAGCTTTTCATTTAGGCCTTACTTAAAAGTCTGCTTTTCTCATTGCAGACATGCAAATTGTGATTCAAGCACAGTTTAGCAGGGAGGATGCCAACAGCTGTAAGGAATTTCAGCAACACCAAACAGCACTTTCTCTGTGTTTTTGTCCCCTGAGTGTAAAAGAACAACTGAGTTTTACTTACATTACAATAATAATAGCAAAATCCAAGCAGTTCCATGGATCTCGAAGAAAAGTAAATTCATTCCAAACAAATCCTCTTGCTACGATTTTAATCAATATTTCAACACTATATATGGCAGTGAAAACGTGTCTGAGGAGGGAAGTGTATATTAAAGTTAGAGAAATAAAAATACTAATGAGACTGATACACATTCAGGTGCATTTCTGTCTTTTCTCTGATTTAGTCCCTGCACGGAGATAAAGGTAGAAAATGTGAAGTAAAATAGGACAGGTTGCATTAATTTCAGAAAAACCATGGGGACAACATGTCTTCCCGAATTTTAGTAGTTTTTCCATGTAAATCTACAAATATAAGCATCCACATAAGCATATGATGCTATTTCTGTATAGATCACAGTTCCTTAGGAAACATTTTTAAGACTGTGTTTATATTCTAAAACAGGCTGGAAAATTTCAAAGCCTCTCCATTCTGGCAGAACAATAACAACAAAGATTTATTTCAGCCTGTAAAGTCTGCACATATTTACATATTTACATTTTACATATTTATTCTGACAAATACACTCTAACTGCAAGAAATCCTACAGGAAATTAAGTTATCACCATGCTTATCCCAAAATAAAAAGAATTAAAATTACGGAACTTTCGAGGCTTCAGGCACATTTTCCAGATTTAATTCTGGAACATTAGCTGAAGTTACGCTGGATACAGTGCACAAGTACAAAAGGAAGCAAGACATTACAAATAAATGGCTTCCTAGTGGGAACAACTGATTTAGGAGTCACCAGGAATCAGAGGAAAGAACAGAATGAATATTTATTCTTTTATAGCTTTTGCATGAGGCAACTATAACAGACATTCAGGTTATTGCTGTAGCATGAGAGATATTAAGTTAAAATCCTGCTGCACAGTCTTTCGAAAAGATTCATTCTTCAAAAGGAAAAATGGGCCAACCTCCTATGTTACACCAGATGGCAAAATAAGGCAACACAGAAAAAAAGGGCATATGGTGAGAGCCTTTAAGAAAAGGCACTGAAGCTCCACAAAAGACTGTGTGATATTATAATAACAATCTTCAGCCTTCCTCAGAGGTCTACCTGAGAATTTTCAAGCCCCAGGATTAGATCACCAAATAATTTCAATTTTGCAGTCCTGCATGTTAGTATCCTTGGAAAAATAGTGAGCACATGGCCACTGGGGTACTTACTCAGTCCAGTAGGCTTCTACAAGAAGGTGAGGGATAGTCATGGCCATACAATTGAGTAATACAGTACACGTAATAATGCAAAGAAAAAATGTGAATAGTAAGTTAAGGAAAAAAATACTACATTGTGAAAAATAAAGTTCATACAAGTTGCTGATTTCCACACACAAAGACCACACAAGCATTCAGATAATTACTTTTCATTTGAATATGCTCAGAACTTGTCATGTGTTTCCCAAAGAAACTTATAACAAAATCACAAATTATCCCGAGTTGGAAGGGACCTACAAGGATCACTGAAATCCAATTCCCATCCTTGTACAGGACCATCCCAAGAATCCCCCACCAAGATCAAACCTTCTCAGGTGGGTAAAATTCATGTTTTAAATATAAAAATTAATTATCTGCAGGTGAAGACAGTTTTGGAAGTTAGGACACTAGAGAACATAACACATTTGACATCTTCAGACATGTTCACCTAAAAAGACCTATTTCCACTAATTAATCATTCTAAATAAAAGCAGAAAAAGCAAAAACAGAGGAGCAGAATGACAAAAAAAAAGGCACAGAATATTTTAAGATTCAAATCAGGGAAACCAATGAAAGGATATGAATGGATCAGAATTTTAATTGCTGTTTTTCTGACTGGATTAAAAGGACCAAATATAAACAATGCAGATGTGGCAGTAAACCGGAAAATAGTCCTCCTTTTATTCAGCACCATAAAAGTCTACAAAAAAAAAAAAAGATTCATAGTATATGAAACATTCAAATTAATTAAAAATTTCTGCAAAAATTACATGTTCAGTTTTTCAAGTCTGCATCTAGAGCTGTATCTAACTGCAGTTAGGAGTACAGCTTTCCTTTATTCTTACTTGGAGCCGTGACCTGATTACACACATTTTGAATGAAAGACAGCAGCTTTGTAGCTGTTGTCTCTCATTAATGCCTGAGAGGAAGAAGCCATAATGGGAATGAATATGAAAAGCAAGTAATCATATTCACTTTGTCAAAGTAATTAAATTATTACTCTGGGACTATAACAATGGTGTTAATACCTTACTCTTGGACAGTTTATAGGCTACAAGAGACTATTTACAAGATACACATTGTGTAGCACTGCCAAAATCCTGGACAGTCAAAGCAAAACTTTTAATTTTGAAATATCTCTATATTGTCACATAACACTGTAAATTCCCTCTAAGCTACCTTAAGGTCCATGCAGCTCAGCACTTTTGCCATATAGTAAAAACAAAATCTTTTTAATGAAAAACACAGTTTCCTAACTTTAATATAAATTTATTCAACTCACTCAACCTTAGTTCCTCTTCCTCAATAGTATCATTTTGATTACTTTGGGAAAAAGGTATCTGGAGGATCAAAGTCAAAAGCACGTTCTCTGAAAAAAAACTATTACATTCCAATACCTTGCTGGCATACACTGAAACAGCAACTAGGACTGGATGGAACCTTTTGCTCTTCAGATCAAGTCTTCCTTGACAGTAGTAATAATTTAAGTATTTAATTTAGAAGGAATTCCTAGACTATCTACTTTATACACTGCTATAGTCAGCATCACCAACCACCTTGGAATAGCATGGAGTATTTGCAAAATAAATATGGAGCAATAAACAAAGCCAGTGAGACATAAAGTTAAGAAAATTAATTTAAGACAGTGAAAATACATGGCTTTGCTACACAGAGTAATGGAAATATCTCAAATGGGCCTCCCTTAATTCGTATAGTATTTGTTATTCAGTGAAAGCATCTGCAATTCCAGCGTGACTGACTGTTGGACAGGCACTGTTTATACAACAGGGAGTTAAGAGAAACTGCCCTGGAAAACAAAGCATCACTAATCCCAGAATATATTTACTATTAAAGTGCACCAATCACATATCATGTTTTCATAATTAATTTTGATTCTTGACTGGAACTTAAAATACCTCTTCCCTCCATAATGCAGAGCATACCTTAGAACTCTCCCTCAAAAGTTGTCACTAATGTTCAAAGTCTGTCTACAGAACAATCTAACCCCAGCACCTCCTGAATAGAGTTTTTGCTATCCCTTAAGAGTTCAGCAGGCAAAAAAAAAAAAAACCAAAAAACATAAAAACAAAAAAACAAACAAAAAAAAACCCCAAAAAACCAAAAAGCTTTGGGAAGTTTTAACCTTGTGATCACTGTAGTATGGATCAAAATCCTCCAGTGGTTCCCCAACCAGCTCTGCTGGAATGTCCCCATACAGAGATGGCAACGTTTTGCAGATTTTCAGGTCAAGCTGAGGAGTGAGTTTATCTTTTTCAACTTCTTCATCCTTATTCTTCCCTTTAACTTTCACTTGCTCCTTTTTTTTGTTGGCAATCCTTTCCTCAATTGCTGCCAAGGACTCAGGGGTGAATCGTCGAAAACTGTTTGTTTCTGATGCCCAAAATGAGGGATCCATTTTTCCTCCTGAGTGTTTGTTTCTAGTACTAGAGGTAACTTAAGAAAGAAAGTTCTTGACAATTAGAAAATACCAGAAATAACACACAGATAGTTTTAATATCTATTAGATAAATGTTTTTTTTACTTCTCTGAAACTCTGTGTCAAAATAAAAGAAAATAGAATAAAATAGAGTAGAATATGAATAGACTATTCCAATTGAAAAGAATCTACAATGACCACCCAGCCCAACTGCCTGACCAGTTCAGGGCTGACCATTGTAAAGCCTTGGGCACTGCCCAAGTGCCTCTTAAATGCTGACAATCCTGGAGTATGAATCATTCATCTAAGAAGCCTGTTCCAGTGTTTGACCACCCTTTTGGCAAAGAAATGCTTCCTCATGTCTCATGTAAACCCCCTGCAGTGTGGCTTTGCACCATTCCCACATGTCCTGTCACTGGATCCCAGGGAGAAGAGCTCAGCATCTTATTCTCCACTTCCCCTCCTCAGGAAGCTGTAGAGTGATGAGGTGACCCCTCAGCCTCCCTTCCCCCAAAGCAGACAAGCCCAAAGCCCTCAGCAGCTCCTCTCAGGGCAGTCCTTCCAGCACTTTCACCAGCTTTGGTGCCCTCCTCTGGAAACACTCAAGGACCTTCTCATCCTTTCTAAATTGCAAGGCCCAGAACTGCCCCCAGTGCTCCAGATGAGGCCACATCAACACTGGACATAGCAGGAAAATCACCTCTTCTGACCAGCTGGTCCTGCTGTGCTTGAGGCACCCAGGATATAAGGCAAAACCAACTAGAAGTACCTTGATTTAGAAGAATGAGTAATGAAAAACAGACCCAATAAAGATCAACTACTCAATCTGGATCCTGTGCAATTCAGGTTACAGGAGAGATACTTTTTTCCTTTGCCTTTCCAGCATGGAAGCACCAAAATCACATCTCTATCACAACTCTGACAATCATCTAATTGTTTCTAATTGTAGTTTAAAGCAGCAGCAGCCTTGCACCTCAGTTACTGCTCCTCTGTACTTTCTGAAAACAAAATTTAATTCCACATGTCCCACCTCAAAGACTCATCAGATACATCCCTTCCACAGAGCAAGGCCAATACCAAATTTGGCTGAAGGCTTTGTCCAGTTGCATTTTCAATTATTCTACTTGAGGCTTAAATCCCTGACAAAGGGATGAATCCCTTACAAAGGGAAAGGGTGGCAATGAGAAGCACTGAGGTGACAAGGCAAATCACTGTAAGTATTCAGTTACTAATGCCCAAATTTACCACACTAATGTAGATGACAGCCATTTGCATGACACCAGTTCTCAACCACAGAAGACAACAAAAATTTTGACCCATTACAGGATGATTTGTCCTTTGTGAATCACGTCAAAACTGATTACTTCCATTTAATAAACATTTTGGTCACTGCCAAGTCTGTAAAACACTCTGCATTTTAGATTGCTGAGGTCCAGCTGTGCTGCTACTTCTTGGACCATGTTAGAGAATCAATACTCGCTTGCAATTACAGCTCTCTTCTTTAGATGCAGACATATTTATTTTAAAAGGATATGCAAGCAAGAATGATTATGTGCAATGATTTTATTGGGGTTTATGGGACTTGGGAGGTTTTTTCCTCCTCCTCTGGGACTTTCCAAGCATGTTCAGATCTGATCAGGAACCGCAACTCAGAGATCGATATTTATCACGGTAACAAAATGGAAGTATATAACCAAAGAACTGTTACTTTGCTAAACCACACAGACCCATTTCCAATCAAAAGCTCAAATGATAAATTGAAAATCAAGGGTTTTTTTTTCAATTTTTAATAATTCTAAGAAGTTCAATTTTATCTTCAAAGCAGTTTTAAGGACAGCAGAGAAACTCAGCTTTTAGGGAACTACGTCACCTGAAATAAATGAAGCAAAGAAAATGGTTTTCGCAAATAACAAACATCGTTTTAATATTAAGGACTTCAAAGCTGAATTTTAAAAAATGAGACAAAATACATTCTCTTCAGCAACTGTGACCAGAAGTCGTAATTGGGCAAATATTCATGGACGTTCATGAGAGGATTTCTTCAGCAGACCTGTACCAGAAATGTACTTGTGCTCACTTGGAACAACAGGCTGCTTGGCCCTTGATCAACTGCCAAGTATTTATAGATTGCAACTTGGGTTAGGAAAAAAGAAGCTAAGAAAATGTGACTGAAAAGACCTTTCAATACAAAGGACTAAGATGATATTAAAAAGACAAAGTGACTACTTGGAATTCCTGAAGCACAGCTAAACTCAGCCACCTCACCATATAGTGCTGACAAGACACTGAAGTATAGTGTTACTCTGAGAAAAAAATCCAATTTTTGCATGAGACACAAAAGTTTCCCTAGTAACCAGTTCTGGGAGGGAAGATACAGAACAAGTTTTCTTAGTAGTAGCCTAAGCACGATATTTATTCTAGAAACTGAGACAAGAAACTTTGGTGTGTGACTACAAGTTAGTGCAAAGAAATTGTAGGTCAATATGCATTATGTCAATATGCTGCTGAGGCAGATGCAAGACTACAGTTCAGATCTGTTAATTTCCAGTACAGCAAATGAAAGAAATTTCCATTTAAATTAAATTAAGAGTTCAAAATCTAACAACAGGTTTTGATATCTCTGGTCCTGTAGTAGAGACCAGTCCATCAGTAACACATACAAATGCACTGGTACCTTCAGTTCCTAAGTATCACTTTCTACAGGGTCAGGGATGCATAAATACACCTTCAAATTCAACCTTTTCTTTTAAATTAAAGTGGAAATTACTTGGTTTTCTCGTTCTGAGAGGAAAGGCATTCAGTGTACAAAGCTAGGCACTGTTTGAGGTTAGTCTCGCTGGCTTAAGGGTACTGCGAAAATAACAAAGAATATTTTTATGTCAAAACCCAAGGAATTCCAGATATACTGATGAAATTTATCTGCAAGGTACTAGAAAGGGATGAACAAAGAGTCATTAAGTGAAACAGACACTGGGCACTACTAAAGTACAGTTTAGTTTGCTACTAAAATTTCTTAATATAAAGGGTTTTCAGACAATTTTCTAGAATAGCAAAGCAGTGCCAAAAATGACTCTATTAATACAATGTTTCAGAGACATGAAATACAAAAGGCTTGCTGGGGTACTGACTAATCAGTAGAGATGATAACTAACAAATTTAGATTTTTAGATTGAAAAGCAAAATACAAATTCAAGCCTTATAACTCCTTGATTTGGTTTCATTTGTATGAATTTCAGAACCCTTTTCAGCTCCCTAAAAGCACAGAGTTCCTTTTAAATGCAGCAAGTAAACGGTCATCAAACTATAGACCATAAGATATCCAACAATCCACAAAAGTAGAATTTAAACTGATAAAACTTCTCAGGAAAACACTGTCAAAGTCAGTAAGGGGCATTTATGAGATGTTTCTCAAAATAGGAAAACTAGTAGGAATATAAATATAAAAATGTCCTTATTTATGTTTCAATCTAATTTTAGCATGGATTATAACCAATTCTGAATGCGAAATTACTTCTATCAACTCTCTTGTCAAGGGTCACCCACTGAATATTTCCTGTGAGCACCTGGATATGTAAAAAATAAAGGATAAACCAACTCCTAGTTTGGTTGTAGTGTACATTTAGTATAGTCTATCACACGGGAATAAAGAATAAAGATGTGTTCACCTCTTCACCTGAAATAAGAAAAAAATGAGAAAGCAGCTCACAGCAACACCTTATGAAATAGGACAAGAATTCACTGTTTTCTGTTCTGTACCTTGCCAAAAGCTTCTGCTCTCACCTACTCAGTTTCAATAAGCAGAAAAAAAAATCTGTTTCAGATCACCATTTTCTTCTATTTAACTGCCAGTGCTGGTGAACAGATCTTAACAGACTTGAGTCCTTAGTAAAATCCAACTTGGACATTTTAGAAGACTACTGCTGTTTCTAAAATACAGGGCCATTTCTTCCACCCAGCACTTTGTCCCCCACTCTCCAATTCTCACTCATCACCCAATCTCAAGGAAAAGTAGTTTGTGTTTGGATGGGTTGCATATATATCTACCAGTGCAGTTTTTCGGTGGGTTTTTGGGTTTTGAGAGTGTTTTTGGTTGGGTTTTTTTGACATTGTTTGGTTTAATTTTTTAACACATGTAATATACAAAGTTATTAACAATATCAATATATAATATAATATAATATAATATAATATAATATAATATAATATAATACCACATACTCACTCATTACTTCCAAATCAGGAATCTATGCAATGGGCTAGACTGTGCATTACTTAAATATCCTGAAAAAAAATCACTCACCAGTATTGTTGTGAAAAACACCAATATTTTGAGAAAAACATTCCAGACATGTAGGTAAAGAAATTTTAGCATGTCGAGTTCAGTATAACTAAGATTAGATAACACTAAAACAAATTTGAGGGATATTCTGCATGAGGCGATATAACAAAACAGAGCAGTCAGTAATTAACATGATAATAATTAATAGGGCAATAATTAATAGTAATTAATATGACAAATATATCAATGTTTCACAGACACATGTAAATTATAGGAAGAGCTACATGTTTACAGCAACGTAATGGTTTTACATTAATGACAGATTTTCTTGCATAGTTGCTCCCTGTACCTAAAAGAAAACCACATCTAATACTTGGAAACGTCTGCACATATTTTATTTATATACAGACACACACATTTGTATAGATATATCCCCAAATATTTGAGGATATATCAAAGAGACATTAAGTTAAAATTAAGATAATAAGCAACTGAGTTTTCTCATAGTATACAGATATTTAGCAAAAGCAAAATACTTACAATATCCCTTTCAAAATAAAAAAGCCTTCGCACTGATTTATGAAGGTAATGTTGGCTGACTGTTATCTCCAAGGAGACAGAAAGTCTTGATTTTCTCACATTCACCTTTCCACTCCCAACAACATCATTTCTCCTGAGCCAGCTCCCATGCAGAAAGTTTTCTTTGTAGTGGGATGCCTGTGGGAGGGATGGAGGGAGGAGCTTGGTTGCTTTTCTGAAAACAGTAAATGAAATTTTGTGCTCTCACTGACAACTCTGTAAGAAAGGGAAAAATTCTTGGGATACTTTTGAAGAATAATCTCCTAAATATTAATCAATTATTTTCTTTCTGCTGAAACCATAGCTACATTTATTAAAAGCAAAGATAGATTTTTTTTGTTCTGTTGGAAATATATGTGTAAAATGGCAAGAAAGCAAAAAGTTTCCTATTTCACATTTCATTCCAAGCTTTTAACCATGCGGACATGTATTAAATATTGGCACAAAATTTGCCATTCATTAAAAGCTTCTGGACAGAAATTAGAGTATATATTACTATTTTTCATTCATTAATTTCTGCTTTTATTATTCCCAGGCTCTGAGGTACGTTCATTATATCTTATACAGACAACGTCTGAAATTCAAATATAATATCTGTTATACACAAGACTAGAGCCCAAAATACATTCAATAGCACATGCCACAACCTCCATTCAAACATACAAACCTTGTTTGAGCAAAATGAAAATCACAGCATTTATCCTCACATCTGAATTTACTAATATTTATTTTTTTAAAAAGTGATGTATAAAGCCTGCTAGCAACAGGTATAAGATAGCAACACATACCCATACTTATAGTAGGTTCTAATGCTAAGTACAGTTATTTCTCTTAATTACATCAACAGAACCCATTAGTGTCTGAAATTTCTTTTCTTCTTTATTAAATAGAATATAAATCTTTCCTATCATCTTTCCTGATGATGAGAGAGTTACTCTGGGTTTTGCTGGAAGAATTCTACTGAAGGAACTATGCTGCCCTTAAAAGCCAGGCAGCACTAATGCACACAAAGAAACAAACAGTGATTAAACATTTTTCTGGATAGCTACAACTGCAGATGGTTTTAAAAGAAATAAAACTCTAAGTGTTCTGTGGTGCAAGCAGCAACAGGAAATTTGAAGACCCAGTGTAAGCTATTTTTCTAGAAAGCAAGATTATATTCTCAAGACAAGTTCAATTAAGAGAGCAGAATTTTAAAGATCACTCAAGCATCACTCTATAAAGGCTATAACTGCTACATTTACAATGCTGTACCAGGTAATACCACTAAATGCAATAAAGATCCCTACCTGCATGTATTTATTCTGCTGTATCTTCTCCATCCATCTGACCCTGTGAAAAATGGGACACAGGGGATAAACACAGACCTCAACACAGCAAAAAGAATTGCACTCCTTCTGTACACTGTAATGTTTAAAATCCAAAAAGCAAGAGCTCAGAGAACAAGATTTTTTATCTTCGGCAGTTTAGGACTTGCAGCTAACCACGAAACACTTAGATAAGTTACTTTTCTCTTGGTGCAGTGGAAAATTCCCCTTCTCCCATTAGGAAGGCAATTTCTTATAGTGGCGAGACGGCAGAAAACCAGCCTCAGAGTAACAACACTCTCTTCTTCCCTTTTTCATTCATTATTCCTGTGGAAATAGGAGGAGGAAAACTGAGGAAATAAAAAAGCTGATGTTTAACAACAAAAAGATAATGTTTGCTATATAAATTACTAAAATTAAACTCATTACAGAAATTACTGTTAATTTATCCACTATGCTCTTGACATGGATCTGTTTCCGCCATTAACTCCAAAGTACAGCACTTTTCTTTTTCCTTTTTATTGCCAGAGCACAAGACAAATATTTCTTGTTGATAGCATTAGCACCACCACCATTAGTTTAATGACTAAGAGTGTACAGATGTCAAGAGCTGAAAAAACCAGATTTTTGCATAATTAAATGTATCTTGTAACTGTGCCATAACTCTAAACATTAGCTGCCACTTTAAATTACGGATCAGAAATGCAGTCATGAAAGATATCAAGGCATCTGACAACTCATGCCCACTGCATGACCCTCTTATCTTCAGATTCCATCCTCCTCCACCAGCTTCCACCTACTGAGAAATGCTCCGCGATACAATCCCAGAA
The DNA here is from genome assembly GCA_013398615.1 of Brachypodius melanocephalos. NCBI lineage: Eukaryota > Metazoa > Chordata > Aves > Passeriformes > Pycnonotidae > Brachypodius > Brachypodius melanocephalos. The sequence continues at coordinate 382,567 of VZSR01001283.1, read as the reverse complement.
ATCTGTGTTTCCTGTTTAGTGGGATAACACAAACACCACCCATGCCTCTGTCTCAGAGGGAGAAGGGTCCACGCAAGGTCTCTCTTCCTATTATTCTCATTTATAGGAATGGGACAGCTCTTTAAGTTCCTAACAAATTCAGCACAATTTACCTCCTTTTCCTGTCTGAGACCTTCCCTCAATAATTCACCAGCCATGGAATCCCTGCTGCAGGACACCTGAAATTAAGATCATCAAAAGTCTCTTTCTGACTGTATTACTGTTACCTTGATCTTTACAGCCTTCTGATGTTTTTGCATTTTGAATCCTATAGCAACATATTACCCTCTAAGATGTATCTGTATTGTTAAGATATTGTGTCTTTGTACTATTATCATATTATTAAGATACTGTAATTACAAATTACTGTGTAATTCGGCTAAAATTACAAGCTGGACACAAGATCCCAGATGGATACAAGAGGGAATGGAACAAGAATTTCAAACAAACAAGTCATTGCCATCAGTTGATTCATCTGTAAATCTAATCCTGAAATTTGTGTACTGACCTCTCCAGTAGTCTCTCTGTATGATTCATACAAGCACAGAAATTTTGAGTAAAGAAGTGTTTTACAAAATAAACACATTTATCAAAAATTTAATGGAAAATCAACATCACTTTACTCACAGGCTAAAAACATCCTGTAACTTTGACCATAACAGTTGGAGGCAAAATTACTTGAGCCTGAGAAAGATACTTCATTTTTTCAAGGAATGGCTGCTGCAAAACAAAATCCATAACTAGATCATGTCGTCCACTGACAAAGAATGCTACTGAATTGGATATAAAGCATCTTTTTGAGTGTTTTAATTTAGGTCAAGATTCTCACGGAGACAAATCATGACTGTTAATTACAGAGTTTATGGTTATGGTTCACTGTCCATTATTCAGCACCAACCACAAGTGAGTCTGAGACAAACACAGCCATGGCCATGATCCTCCATTAGAATCAGCAAATGCAAATCACTCTTCATACGGAAAACCCACAAAACACAGAAAATTCAGCTCTGTACATAACAGCAAAGAGGTATTAAAACAGACATCAAAATACTCTCCTGAAAGCAAAATCTCAGACTTTAGAGAGCAGAGAATGGAAATCATGTCAGAGGGAGCACAGGGAGATTTTCAGTTTTGTTTAAGATAACTGCACCACAGGAATAGAGGTTGTCTCTTTTGGGCTTAATGAAAATAAACACCAATCATAATCATAGCAAAAAAGCTTTTATTATCAAAAATCAGATGTTATTTTTGCCTCCTTGCAATATGCAAGGAAAAAGGTTTTCCAAGTAACTTGAGAGGTAAAAACCAGAAAGTTCCATTAATGAGGAGGAGCTGTTTAAATGTTGTAAACTTGAACAAGTGATTGTGTGACAGACAGAACTTCTCAACAGAAAATCGTAAAGACTTGCAGATGAATGAGAGCTTTAATACTGGATGGCTCTTCAAGTTGAAGTTAAAACTCGTCAAATGTAGACCAATAAAATGGCACCAGTATCTAAGAGGATGGACAATTTTCTACCAAAACAACTTGTGAGCACTTGTGGCCTTCTCAAATACTCAAAATCATTAGTGTCTGATAGTGCCAGTAGACCTTTGTTTTTGCATCCCTGCCTTGCTTTATGTACACAAGGAACTCACAGCAAATTTTTGGAGGGCAACAATTCATTGTAACACAGATCTTGAGCAGTGTAAGAGCTGCTAACTCTGATGCTAATAGCTCATAAATTATATTTCTTACAAATTTATGTTAAAAAGGTACTTCGCTGCTCACAATAAAATTTCATACTCCTTGGTAATTCAAGGATTTGCATTGGAGACACTTGCAATGAAAATTATTTGCAGATTTCTGTTTACTCTGGCTGCAACTTCAGAGAATTTGCAATCCTCCTTCCTGTCTGTAACCTAAACTGGCATACAAGGAGTGCAGTGCCCATAATTTGGGAGGCACTATAACCTCTGGAACTAACCACTCACATTAAGGCTGATCTTAGTAATGCACACACGCATTTATTACAATGCAAACTGAAATGCATCCTTCATGGGCTGAACTAATTCAGCTGCTGGCTAGAAGCTTCAGGATTCCCCTTAATTTCCAGGGTAACTAATTTCAAGATGCAGATGAGATTCCAGGAATGTCTTATAAAACATCATAACCCTGGAACAAGAACAAAAGTAATAGGGGACATCAGGAAAAAAAAAGAGTGGGGGGAAAGAGGTGGGGAAATACAGAAATACATCTGCTTGTTACACTTGGAACACAGAATAACTAAATATTACATATATAGTAAAACCAAAACAATATACAGAGAAATATACAAAATCTCCAAAAGGCATGGGTCCAGAAAAAATGAGAGGCTTTGGCAAATTATCTGTGAGATAAACAAAATGTGCAACACAATCTCCCTTAGAAAAGAATTTAAGAGTGTAAAGGACATGCTGTATTTATCAAGACAAGAATTTGCATGATTGCCATTTCCCTTTTTTCATGCTGCACAATGAAAGAAGAACTCGACAGACATGAAATTTGGTATTTGGTAAATAGCTAATTGACTTTACAGAACAACAGGAAATAGCTTTTATGGTAAGCACGCATTAAACGCACTGTTACACAAAGTAGCTTTCTGCCTAATGACCTAATGTACACTGAAGAAGTCTGAAAATTATCTCAGTGCCTGAAGTTCAAGCTATTCCATCTGTTTCTTCTTAGTGTTCTGAAAAACAGTATTAGTATGTTTGAAGCATTTTACATTTCTCTAGAGTCAGATGCTAAGAGCAAAATACTGCTGTTACAATCTCTGAAAGATTTCCAGCATTTCTGACGCAGTCTTGTTAACATAGTTTATGAAGTCTCAATTTTTCTTGCATGGGCCTCCAAACACAGCCATGAAATGAGAAATGCCAAGAGCCCTAGCAAAGATGGAGATATTTGGTTTCACACCTATTTCTTACTCTACCTCCCTGTCTAAACTTCAACATGTCAAGAATGCAACTCGTAAAAAAACTAATATGGAAATGGTTTTGTTAATGCTGTGCAAGGCTTACAAAGAGCCTGCTTTTCCTATTGCCACACTGGCAAAGGAGGCTGGGGGTGCATGTGAGGTTGGGAGGAGACACAGCCAGGACATGTGACCCAAACTGACCAAAGGATACTCCAGACCATGTGACATCATGCTTGGGAAAAAGTGAAGGGAAGAAAGAGGAAGGGAGGAACACCCAGAGTGCTGGCATTTGTCTTCCCAAGTTACTGTTCCACATCATGCTCCTCTCTCTTGGAGATGGCTGAACACTGCCCAACCATGGGAAACAGAGAATTAATGTGCTGGTTTTCCTTGCTTGTGTGCATGGCTTTTGCTCTAACTCAACCCACAAGTTTTCCAGCTTTTGCCCTTCTGATTCTTTCCCTGATCCTTTTGGTGGGGGAGTGAACAAGTGGCTCTGAGGGGCTTTGGCTGCTGACTGGGGGGAAACCACAACAACTCTTTATTCACCAAACACTCCACTCACTGAATCCATCTCTCTCCAGTTCAAAGAGAAGGATGTTGTGGAGGACCATGTCAAGGGCTTTACAAAAATGACATCCAAGCCCTTCCCTTGTCCACTAATGTGGTCACTCCATCACAGAAAGCCACTGGGGTGGTCAGGCAGGACTTCCCCTTGGTAAAGCCATGCTGGCTGTCCTGAGTCACCTCTCTGTCCTCTGGGTGCCTCATTAGAGCTTCCAGGAGGATCTGTTCTGTGACATCCCCAGGCACAGAGGGAAGACTGGCAGGCTGGGAGCTTCAGCAGCCTCCTTTCTACCCTCTTTAAAGACAGGTACAAAATGTTTCCCTTTTCCCAATTACCTGGACTTCACCTGACTGCCAGGACTTTTCAAATACCTTAGACAGAGGCTTGGCAACTACATCAGATAAATCCTTTGGGATTAGGATGTATTTGATCAGGTCCCATATACTTATGTACATTCAGGTGTCATGAACCTGATGGTTACTCACACTGAGAAGCTTTTTTGTTACAGAAGTGGGAAGATTATGATTTAAAGTATCTCCTAAGACAAATCTGAAATGTGTTTATTGATGTTTTTTTAAATATAAAATGAAAGCTTGTTTGTTCAGTTTAGTTGTGTGCTGGCTTCAGGCTAATGGTAGTTGTTGAAGTGTTTCAGATGCTGTCATGGACAAAGTATGCAGATTTATTGGATTCTGGCTTGGAAAAGAATGAGGCAAAGTGAAGTTTTCCCTGTAAGTAAATACTGAGCAAAGTGCCTGACTACACCTCACTATACATTAGTCCATTAAGAAGCTGATGACTTCTCATAACACAGTTCTTTTCATGCATACACTTAATTGATTTCTTGTCTTGTCTTAGAGGTAGTGAAATCCTGATATTAGTTTTGTGTTATTCTTTAATAAAATGAAATACTAATTTCATTCATAAATCCCAAGCATCACTTCACTATCCATAATCACCAATGGATTATTCATTTAATAAAGATAATACTGTGTCTTTAAGAGCAGTTAGCATCTTTGGTACATTTGATTTGAAATTGACTTTGTTTATAGACAGAGAACTTTTGCTTTTTACATTTATGTGCAATTTAAATTTTTTTTTTTTTTTTTTTTTTGTGCATCAAAGAACTTTAAGTACATTGTGGCTGCTATTAGTGTATATAATGCAGTGTTTGTTCAGCCTGCCAGGTCATTAAATTTAAGGTGAAAAAATGCACAGTGATGCCTTTGTATCACAGAACCATTGTGGTCGGAAGAGATTGCTGGAGATTGCCTGGTCCAACAAAGGTCACATTGACTGAGGGCTGCTAAAAACATGAGTATCAGAATAGTGATAACTTTCTGGTTTCTGTGTGTATGTTTACCAAACCTGAACTAAAGGCAATATTACATTTTAAAATGGTTTTTAAAAATGGTTTCCTTTATGCAGGAAACCTTCCAGCCTTTCATCATGTTTGTGTCATTTCCTAGAAAGAAAGTGGTAAGATGAGCTGGTCTATAACATTGGCTGTTTGCTTTAGATTTTGGAAGAGAAAGAATATGATGTTTATATGAGTCTAGGGATTATTTTTCAATCTCCATGAAAATCTGATCTTCTTAGACTAGGTTGTGAATTTCTGAGAACACTGCAGTGAGCAAACTGCTGCTGAGCCAAAAAGGAAGTGGTGGAGAACCAAACAGGTCTCAGGAGTGAAGCCAGGATGTTGAGATAGGGAGAGAAGGAAGAATAGAAATGCTCAGAATGTAAGCATGGAGTGAATAAACATTGTAATGAAGAGTAAGTCATGTAAGTAAGACTATAAAGATTCTATTTTCTTAACAACAGTGACTTCTAGAAGGCTGTGGGATTTCCCAGCTTCCTCTGTGTGCTGCTGCATTCTCCCTTGTAAGGCTTGACAGTCACAGAATTAAAATGTTAAAAGATTTTCGAAATACACTGTAAGAATGAATTGGAGCCTGAGGAGTATGATTTTGTCCAGTGGAGAGAGGATGGAAGGAAGCATGACAGCGGGACAAATAGTTAAGAAGAAATACGGAACAAACTCATCTTCATGTCCACGAGGAGTGAACCAAGAAGTAACAGACCGAGACTGCAGCTCAGGAAATTCAGACGAAGCACAAGAAAACCCTTTTTAGGCAGTGAGAACAGTGACACAGTAGAGTATGTTGCAGATGAAGGTATTGGAATCACCATCTGTTGCAACTAGGGACTAAACAGATATCTCCAGGAATTACATTAGTGCAGTTGATGCTGTTTTGGGATAAATGAACTAATTTGCTTTAGGACATCACTCTCAACTCCATTTTTAAAAGATATAATTACACAACTACAAATAGAAAATGTTTTGCACAAAAAAAGGCCTCTCTAATCCTCCAGGAAAAGCTGTAATTGGTTCTCTGCTTGGGATAAGAGCTACAAAAATTCAAGACATGCATTTTAAAATCAGATAATCATGGAAAAAATACCCAAAGGATATGGTAGATTCTACATAGCTTGAAACCAAAAGTGTTGTAGGCTATATATAATTTATGTGCATGACTCAGATGCAACTGTTTGAAAATACTGTATTTAGGCTGTGCTTTATGGGATATGAAACTTAGTGATCTAAAATATGATTTAAATGTTTTTAGTGACTAAAATCTCCTGAGATATCATATTCTACGTCTGCATAAGCAAGGCATTCAAGTAAAACAACCCACAGTTTTAGACTCCATCATGTCCAAAATCTGCTGTAAAAGCCACTAAGATACATTCACATAAATAATGTACAATGAGCCCAGTCTTTGCAGTGGTTCTTTGGAAGTGCTGTGTCTGTAACTGCAACTCTTGCTGCTGGAATAAAGGAGAGAAATTACTATTGCGGCATTCACTTTGTCTTAAATTTGCTTAATCTAAGCAGTAAATACTGGATTCTAGTTCAGCTATTAGGGATAAATTCTTCACTGTGAGGACAATGAGGCCCTGACACAGAGATATTGTGGCTGCCCCTGGATCACTGGAATTGCCCAGGGCCAGGCTGGACGGGGCTTGGAGCAACCTGGGAATAGTGGAGCAACCTGGGATGGCAGGGGAGGGCACTGGATGAGCTTGAAGGTCTTTTCAACCCAAACCATTCCATGATTCTGTGAAACACTGCAGTGTTAAGGAAGGACTTGGGCCAAGGCAGATCTCATTTCAAAACCACACACTCCACTTGCAACTGTGATGAGGACACTGCGCTCTGCACTGCTAGAGAAAGTGATCTGTAACAAAAAAAGCAAAGTTTAAATCAGCAGAAGTAATAAATATTCTTATCTTCAACTTAGCCTTGTGGCCAGCATTGAAGAAGAACAGGAATACCTGAATACATTGTTTTGTCCCCAACCCCATATATTTTCTCTCTCGCAGTCTTCTTTTTTCACTGATTAACTACTAGCACTTTTACTGATCTACCACAAAGAAGTAACCAGTCTAACAAATGGTGTGCCTAAAACAAGAGTTTTGCACCCGACTTCATACAGCGCCTCACCCGGAAGATACAAGGAGACACAAAATACTCTGAGTTGGAAGGGACCCACAAGGATGATGGAGTCCAACTTTTAAGAGAATGCCCCAGCCAGGGATCAAACCCACAATCACGGAGCTATCAGCACCATGCTCTAACCAACATCCCTACTTCTTAATCGACAAGAATATCCCACACAGAGACATCTCTGGCTATTATTAAGTATAAAACTACTGATAAAAGACTGCCTGATTATTACTGACAACTAAAACCGCTGACTTTGTTTATTCGAGTGGGACCTTTCTTATTTCAACATAGGCCTTTCGCCGCTACTCAAGACGAAGCAAAGTGGGACGAACAGACCGCAGGAGCATTAGGAGGTGCACATGGACGGAGCAAGAGCAGCAGAACCACGTAAGGAACAAACCTGACCCGCCCCGGCGCCGGGCTGAGGCGGCGCCTCATGAGGCGGCAACATGGCGGGCACCGCGTCAGGGCGGGGACGCTGGACACGCCCCCATTGGCCGCGCCCCTTGGCCACGCCCACTCCTGCAGCTCGCGTATAAAAGCCTCACGACAGGCGGGTGAGGGGCCGGCACTTCCGGTCGGACATGACGCCACAGTGTCAACATGCAAGATGGCGGCGCATCACCGGCAGAACACGGCGGGGCGGCGGAAAGTGCAGGTGAGGGCGCGGCGGGACCGGCACGGCTCAAAGGGAGCCCGGAGCTTCGTGGGCCGCGCCAGCGGCTGCAGGGTGTCAGGCCTTGGGGGTTTCTATGGCAGCGCAGTCTCCCCACTCCAACAACAGCGCTGCGCTGAGGGCAGGCAGCGCCGCACGCCCCCAGGGTCTCTCCCCCGCCTCCGCTGGCCGCCGTGGCGGGGGCGAGCGGCCGCCTGAGGCACCGCGGGGGCTGAGCTGCTGCTCGCTGCCGAACGGAATCGAGGTCTGCAGACCTCAGGAGGCAGAGCTGAAGCAGCTCAGATCAAAAGCGGCAGAGCACGGGGGGGAGATAAGTTCAGACCGAGAGAACGGTGTCCCCAGACCTGCTTTGGTGAATTCTCAGCAGGGACAGAGTTGCAGATTCCTGCCGCGGCTGTCTCGGCTGTGTCCGGTGCCAGACCAGGTTTAGATTAGATATTAGGAAGAAATGCTTTACTGCGAGCGTGGTGAGACACTGAAATAGTTTGCCTAGTGAAGCTATGGATGCTCCATCCCTAGAATTCTTAAAGGCCGGGTTGGACGGGACTCAGAGCAACCTGGTCTAGAGAAAGCTGTCCCTGCCCAGGGCAGTGGGATGGAACTGCATGTTCTTCAAAGTCTCTTCCAACCCAAACCATTCCGTGATGCTCTGATCTGCTTTGCATCCTCTTTCTGCTTAATTTCTGTAAAACACTCCTTCTCTTCACACACATGAGAAAGGAGCAGGGTTTTTTCTTTTCAAATTTCGCAAGTATTCCTTGCTAGCTCCAGGCAGCATTTGTTGAAGAAAAGCTGTGGCAAAGGCGGTCAGGTGAGTGTAGACATTCTCAGCACACTTGAGGAAGAATTAAGCCCTGTGGTTTGGTCTCACGTGTAGCTACAAGCAGATTGTTGTAGCCTTGGTGGAGACTGGAATTACCAAAGTGTGTATAAAAAGTCAAGACTCTTTAGTAGTAAAAGTCATTAAAGTAGTTTTGTTTTATGGTTCTCAATGCTTTTCTTGTTCATGATACTGCCAGCCCCTTAGATGTTTTTACAGCTTTCACTGTGGAAAAGACTTAATGCTTTATCAATGTGCAAAGCTGCCTAGTGGCAAGTGCCAGTTTCAGCTGTACCTATGCAGTGTGATCAAAGGAAATATTGATTAGGCTTGAAATAGCGTTAGGAGCTTTCAAAACAGAGGTGGGTTTGGTTTTTGGACACATAATTTATCACACAGAGGAAATGGGCATCTCTTTAGAACATTAAGTGTTTTCTGTGGTTAAAGGAAGCACTCTGTCAATTCTATATAAAGAATTCCCTTACCTTACCAGAAAAAAACTGGACATACCTTAAAATATAAAGAATGCCTGTGCTATAAACAAGTTTTTGCAGGTTACACCCCTAAGAAGGGGGATTTTATTATACCTTGATATGTGTTTCATGCACTCCTATTTATGAAGTAGTGTTTCCCTGACAGCAGCGTGCATCAAAGAGCTCAGTATTTCCTTTTTTTACTACTGCTTTTGTTCTCCAAGCATTGCTTAGCTCAAAAGCTGGTTTTTACAGGTGGTTTTATGCTGGTTTCTGACCTTTTGCCTGTTCTCGTTGTGTTGTGTGGTATTTTTTCACCTCATGTACCAATGACACTTAATGTACATGACACTGATCTGTGTCTCAGCAGTGCACTGTAAGTTTAGATCCAGATTGTTTTTGTTTATCAGAGAAGCTTCCCAGCCCTGGAAGTGTTCCAGACTAGGTTGGACAGGGCTTGGAGCAACCTGGGATTGTGGAAGGTGTCCCTGCCCATGGGCAGGGGTGGAATGAGAGCATCTATAAGGTCCCTTCCAACCCAGATCATTCCATGATAAACATTCATAAAGCTTGACTAGAAGCTGGATTTTTTTTCTTGACTCTTACTATTTCACCTGCTTGGTTAGTGACAGGACTTTGTTCCAGTAAAGGAGTTTTAAGTGGCTGTTTCATCTATTAGCTGCTAATGGAAAAATAAAACCACTCATGATTTAATTCCCAATGACTGAGCATTTAGGGTGCTTCTGCATAGAGTTTTTGAGAGAGACATAGTTGGAGAAATTTGTTCCAAACCTATGAGGCTGGAAGAAGAGGCTTTTACAAAAGGCATGGCATGAGGGCTGGCTGAAGTTTATGGAAATGAGAACTATTATTAGCTTGGATGCACCTGTTCTACTGGTAAGCAAAGGCATCCAAAATAGTCACTTTAGGGTGCTTCTGCATATAATTGTAGTTTCTAATGGTTTAATCAGAGTGGATGTTTTAGGCCTCAAAATAAATTCTGTGAGTAGAAAAAGAAAAGAAGTTTACTCCTTAAATGGGAGTCAGGCATTTCCAGTGACAGGTGTTTGTGAAGCTCAGCCCTGCCTTTCTGAAGGCTGCAGGAGTGAGGTTGAGTGATTTGGAAAGGGAGGGAGGATGCAGAGGTGTGTCAGACACTGATTTGGGAAGGGAGGGAGGATGCAGAGGTGTCGGACACTGATTTGGGAAGGGAGGGAGGATGCAGAGGTGTGTCAGACTCTCCTTTGGGAAGGGAGGGAGGATGCAGAGGTGTCGGACACTGATTTGGGAAGGGAGGGAGGATCCAGAGGTTTGTCAGACAATGCTGTTGGCCATGTGCTGTGACTTCCAGATGTCATCCTGGCAGTCAAAGTGAAGCTGCTCCTCAGCAGGTGCCTTGAAGGAGCTGCCCTGAAGGGATTACGTTGTAACTGCTCTCTCAAACTTGCTCCCTGGCCAGAATAAATTTACCTCCACACTCAACCTGTTGACAGCACATGAGAATTTTGCCATATGAAGATCAGCATCCTTATAATATGATTGTATGAATTTTAAGTACTTTTTATCTGTAAATCTTGTACAGAATAAGAATATCATTTATCCATCCCGGAAGTCTTCAAGGCCAGGCTGGATGGGGGTTTGAGCAAGTTAGTCTAGTAGAAGGTGTCCCTGCCTGTGGCAGTGGTTGGAATGAGATGATCTTTAAGGTCCCTTCCAGCCCAAGCCTTTGTGATCTTTTTGATTTGATTTTGTCATATTTGTGTGCTAATATTGCAGTTTACTAGATGTGATATCTATGCTATTTTTATATTTTATATATAATGAATGTAAAAATAATTACAAACATATTTATTTCATGTATAATGCTTAAACAAACAAATAGCCAGTATGATGATTCCCTTGTAAAAGGGTAAAATGAGCTTCTTAATGCCTTCCATTACTTTTATTCTGGAGCCTGGATAAATATTCAGATAGTCTCCTTAATTAAAAGCCATATTTTTAGGGATACATATGCTCTACCAAGACAGTAAAGCAGTGGGGTTTTTTCCCTTGGTACTTCACTGCTGCTTATCTCATTCTTGATGCAATTCAGATCTCGTGGAACCCTCCCATGATTTTGAGAAGTACTTTTTTTTTTTTTTTTTTTTTTTTTTTTTTTTTTTTTTTTTTGCTGCTCACTTAGAAACAAGGAATGAGTGTCCTCAGAGCTCAGCTGGTTACTATTTCCTTCACGTGGTTTGGTGGGATGTTTTAAAAGAAGATTTTACCCATCTGTGAAGATAAAGTCTGTTATAATTCGTGTAATGTAACGAGGGTAACATGATCCCACATCAGCTGATAGACTTATGCATGGAGGAAACACTTCTAAGTCCTACAAGAAATTCATTTGTCTTTGTGTGCCGAAATGTTTCTGTTGGCAGTAGCTTTATCTCTGGAGCTCTTAGGTAGTCATTAAAATGATTAATCCTGATCCATTTAGGGTACTGAATCCTATAAACTCTTTATAATGAGTAGATGTTTGTGATGTTTGTACACTGCTGCTGTGGAAGATTCTTACTCATTATGGGGGCTTAGAAAAGCTGCAGGAGTGTTGATGTCAAAGCTTTGGTTGTTAGTAAAATAGTTCCCATCCCACAAGCCCTGCCCCTCGCAGCCAATGGTGGCAGTAAAGTCGTGGTGATCTATATCCCAGTTACTGTGTCTGTGTTTGCCCCTGGCTCTGTGCTCTGATGGAAAGGGCACCGCAGGGATGTGCTCCAGTCTGTCCTGCATGGAGCAAAGGCCACTGAGATCTTGGAGACCTCACTTCTTGGGAGTCTCCACACCCCTTTCCAGGCAGAATCCAGCACTTTATCTTCAGTGATAAGATCTGTGTGCTTCAGGAGCAGAGATGAAATTTATCATAGCAGTTTCTCCTCAACCAGACCTTTACTGCATTTATATTATTTAGATATGTTTGTGTACACACAGGCTTGGAAATATACTTTATGTTCTTGTATTTGTCTTATATACTTACTAAATCTACTAATATTTTTTAATTCTATGCTAAGTGACACTCAAAAGCCCTAACAAACAAAAAAGCACTTTCTCACCTTTTTTTCTCCCAAATAAAAACATAACGGAGAATGTGTGGGTTATCAGCAATCTTCCTCTGTTCTTATTAGTGGATGTTTTGATTTTGTGGACTTGGCTGCGTATCCACCACCCTTACCCAGATTTCAGCTCTTTTAGTCAACTTGCTGTTGCTTTTATTGATGCATTTTAAGTTCCCTGTGCATATCAACAGCCTTTCAACAGATTTTGTGGAACCCTTAATTCTTCCCTCTTAATATGGAATTAATATGTTAATATGGAATTAATGCATTTAAGTACAAGCCTGGATGCGTCTGCTGTTATACCTCCCTTTCCAATTGTTCCATGTGGTGTGCAACTAATGTCTCATGGGGTTATTTTTAGTTCAGCCAATGTGGTGTGTGTCTTCTTCAAGTTTTGTTAATATACAAGATGTTTATTTCAGCCGGAATGACTGGTTAGCAGGAGTGGACCATTCAATATTTTGGATAAGCAAATAAATTTATTAAGTATTTTTAGTGTAAAGAACTGAACTTGGATATCATTAGGTCTCCAAAATGAGTTGGTGACTCCTTTTTTTGCTGTAGGCCTTTTCAGTTCATACTGGTTTCAGGACAAATGGTTTGCCTTTTCCCTATCCAACTACTCAGATTGCAGTGTTAATTTGTATTTTTGTTGTGTCCTATCAACTTGCTGACCACAGAATAATTATCTCTCCATTTTCTTTGTTTGTCCTTGTAGTATTGGAAATTAAAAAAAAAAAAAAAGGAGCTTATGTTTAATTTGAATTAGAATTACTTTTATGATTGAAAAATATCTGTCAAGCTTTTTCCCCGTGACATGGAGGAAGTTATTACCTAATAAAATAGGGATTTCTTTTTCTTACCATTACTCCTTACCATTACTCCTTCAATTTTTAGGACAGTTTATCAGGACAAGTATACTATTCCTTCTGTGGACAGTAAATAACACTTTGTAAAATTGTAAGTCTGAGGAGAGACAAAAATAACTGGTTGAATACTGTGCATAGTATCAGTCACTGATGGGGAATTTTGTATCAAGCTCTTTTTTTTGTTTTGCCATATTTTTTCCATCACAGCTCTTATGTTTCCATTAAAAAAAAGGAATGCAAGATTTTAATCTTGTTTAATTCAGTTGTTACAGCAGAGTTATTTTCTAAAGTTTCTCAGGAAGAGAGAAGAATGATGTTGGGTTTCCTGCTTGACTTCTGCTGAGATCCAGCTCTGATCTATCAGGGAACAATAACACTGAAACAATATAACCCCTCTCTTTTATCCCAGTTCTTTTAAAATAAAAACAATACTTGCCAAGAGATTTTTGACTAAATTAATATGTGGAAGTTGTTAAAGGCAATAGAGGGCAAATTAACTTTTGAGTTTTTCAGTACTGGTGGTAATGAGAAATGATTGTCAGTCTCCTCTGATCATGTCTTTGTGTGAGGGGAAAAACAGCATTTGGTTGAGCTGACTTTAATTTTGTCAAGATTAATGTAGAAATATGACTCAGTTTCCAAAGTCCTGTGAAAGTTTTAATCATATATGAAAAGTACCTTATTTACTAAAGCACGCCATCATTTAGGGTGGGGGTTTTTTTGCATTTTTAAATATTTATGGCTGTGTTTTTCTTGAGCTCCTTTAAATAAAAAGAGTAACATCATTGTGCGCAAAAAACATCAGCGTTACCATGCTTAGGTGACTAACATGCTTTGACAGTCTAACTTACAAGTGGAATGAAGAGCTCTTAAATTATACCTGAAAATATAACAAATATGGAAGGTGACTGACAGAGAAGGAACAAATCCAAAAATTGAGGATTTCTCAAAGAATATCCTGCTAACATTTGGAAAAACAAGAGGTGTAGGGCCCTGTAGGATCTTGAACCTAATACTGTGTCAGGAAAATATTGTTCTCTCTAATGAATAACATTAAATTTGATCTACTGACCTCTAGGTTTGTGTCTTAGCTACTCACATTTAGTGTTTTTAACTGAGTGTTTTCATTGGCTTTATTCAATGAGTTTGACAGCAGCATGAATTTGATGGGCATCCCTTTGCCTTGTGTTTGCATCATGTTAAACTTGTACTTTGACTCAGACATTCTTTGTACACATAATCTGTGTGGATCTTTTAGCAGTACAGACATGGTCTGATTAAGCCCAGGTAAGGAGTAGCACATAGATCTTGCTCTCTGCATCTCACGAAGAAATATTACCTCGAGTGCTTAAGTGTTTTAACATAACACTTCTGCGTGGTTGGTGGTGTCTTCTTTCAGCAGCGTCTCTGGAGCTGTGTGTAGGTGGAAACTGGAGTATGGATGGCGAGAATGTTATGGATGATGAGTCTGGAATGGGTAAGAGAAGCTGAAAGTACTGGAAATGAGGACACAATCTAAAACTGGGAGGAAGAGCTGTGATACTGAAAGGGCTGAGAGTGGCTGATAGAAGGTCTTTAAGAACATTGGGACATAATACAACTATGTACCTGTATTGTACATATACAATTATGTATTATGTACACTATATTAGTAAGTGTAGTGAAGAGCTTGTGGAGTGCTAATGCAGAGTGTTGAGGCAGAAGGATTCAGGAGGCTCTTAATTTTGATCCTTCAGTGTTGGTTTGTAGACCTGCTGTTGCTCAAACAGAATGGCAGTGGACATGTGTTTTCTGGAGGCATCAGTGCTCTAGCTGTGCTGCCTGAGGATGGGATAATTTGATGGAGGTGTTTCCCACATTCACCAAATGGATTTGTCAGCTCTTATGGCACAGAATCTGAGCTGCTGTAAAATACTTCTTCCGTGATAAGGACCACTGAACATCTTAATTTGTTGGATTTGTTTCGTGTCACTGATCTGATCTGGAAAACATTTTTGTAATAGTACTTTAACACAATTACTGGAGTGAAAAATTAGTTCAGATCTGTAGCCCAAGACTACTCCTTATAAACATTTTCAAAATGCTGATGCTTGTGTATCCAGAGGAGTCATGCTTTGAGCAGGTTTGATTATACCAAGCATGAAATTTTACCTTGTTCTGATTATATTTTATAGAATCTGGGATGATGCATAACTGACATACTCCCCTCCTTTTGCCTCAGCATGAGGGCTTTCCTCAGAGTAGTGTGTAAACCCAGGAATTGGGTAAGTGAGTGCAGTAGCTCTGAAGATAACTGCAGTGTCTTAGAACTGTATTTACTGAACACTAATAATGGAGACTGCTGTGGCCTTTCAGGGTCTCCTGAAATTTTCTTTTTGTTTTCTGAACAAATCCATGAAATAACCATTATAAAGTACTGTCAAATATGAAAGAAAAGAAACTAATGGAATAATTTATCTGAAAGAGTACTAAGAGTTGGGTTTCTTCTTATATTGGCAGGTAGGTAGTTCTTAAAAAATTGGTTTAAAAATAATAGTGACACCTATTGAATTTGCATCTGTAGTCTTTCAGTGCTTTGTAAGGTGTGGTGACCATATCCTTTCCTTTGTGAGGCTGGGAAATACTGACATTACAGCTATAGAAACTCTGGAACCCACTAGGGAAGTGAGACACAGACTCAATGTGCTGTCTAAGATCACCCAGAATGTGCAGGGAATTGAACTGAGGATTCTCTGGGTTTAACTAAGCTTAAGTTGTAACGATGTAAAGAATTTTTTTGGGCTCCAGTTCTGTGACTGATGAATCTTCTCCATGACTCTTCCCCGTTTTTGGGCGCAAATGGCTTTGGTGGTGCTGGTAACTCTCTTTTAAAGGTACTGACAGTACCTTTAAAACTCTCAAGAACCTTACAAAGATGAAATTAGATGTTCAGATTTTATGGCCAGGTCAATATCTTAATGCCATAATTGGATTTGTGCAAATGTGTTTTAGGTTTCCTATGTGATTAGGGATGAAGTGGAGAAGTACAACCGGAACGGGGTAAATGCACTTCAGCTGGACCCAGCATTAAACAGACTCTTCACAGCAGGCCGGGACTCCATCATAAGGATATGGAGTGTCAATCAGCACAAGGTCAGTCAAGAGAGCCTTCTTGAGTCTAAACCTGCTTTTTTTCCAGGTTATCCTGCTGGTAAGCTGCCTACAGGGCTATACCTGATGCTGTTTTTTAACAGCTGCCAATTTTTGTAATCACAGAATCCTTTTGATATTGCTCATACTGTGATATCTTGCATAACTGTAGTTCTCACAGAAAGGTTCTCGGAGAGTGATTTTAAACAACTCTGCCTTAAGAAACTTTGGGTCTATATGCAGGTTGAAGAAGGTACCACAACAGGATGTGATAGTCACAGTCTTCTCCATTAGTGATGAACTTGTTTTTTCTTAATTTGCAGCAAGACCCTTATATAGCATCTATGGAACATCACACAGATTGGGTAAATGACATTGTGCTCTGCTGCAATGGCAAAACATGTAAGTACTTAAAAGTTTCAAAACTGCAGTATTCAGAAACTGTATACAAGTAAATTATCTGCTGCTTTAATTATTTTCCATCTTTTCTTAGCACGTAAAATTAATTTGTGATGTATATTGTAATTTTGGTAACTAGTGTAAGCAGCTGTTTTAATGAAAACTGAAATGTGTGTATAAATGATTGTTTTAATATTTTTGCAAAACAAATTTGAGTAGTACAAATATGCTCTAAAGTAATATATAAACCATTAAAATTTAGTCTTTATTCTTTCCAATTTAGTGATATCTGCTTCTTCAGATACTACTGTTAAAGTGTGGAATGCACATAAGGGATTTTGCATGTCAACACTAAGGACGCATAAGGTGAAAAACATTATCTGTAAATACTGTGTGTGATCTCTGCCATTCTTATAATTATTAAGATGGAGACTTCAAAAGGATAGCATTGATTCATATTGTTACATTTGTTTTATTGTAGGACTATGTGAAAGCTTTAGCATATGCAAAAGATAAGGAGCTGGTAGCATCTGCTGGGCTGGACAGACAAATATTCCTCTGGGATGTAAATACTCTCACAGCACTGACTGCCTCAAATAATACTGTCACAAGTAGGTACCTGGGGAGGGGAGACTGATGCAATGCATTTTATTGAGTAGCAGCATCTGTGAGGTCATCTTAAAACTGGATGCCTTTTTCTATCTGTACATAAAAAAATGGGCAAGAAATTTGAAGATGGGGTTTGTGTGCATTCAGCCCATTTGTTCTGTTATGTAAAAGCTGGAAATACAGAACAGCCAAGAGTCATGGCATTTAGAACAGAGGACAAGTCTCTTTGAACTGTGACATGCTGGTTTCTCTGAAACTTGGTAGAGCTTTAACTTGAGAAGCTTTTAACCTCTCAACCAATGTTTTATAGAAATGTTCTCCTAGCTTATTTGTTCCTACATTTTCTGTGTTTTCTAATTTGGGGTTGGTTTTTTGTTTGTATAGATGGTGAGAAAACAGACAGTACAGCTCCTAAAGCAGAACTTGGTACATTTGTCAAATCTGTCAGAAGGATAGTTACTAGATAAACTAGACTGAAAACCACAGAGTAACACAGAGCATTGATTACATATAAGGATAACATACTGATGAGATCTAACTCATTAGAAATAGGAAGGCAAGGGGAAACTGTAGATTCTACTCATCAGGGTTAATTCTCAATGTCACCATCATCTTTTAGGAAGTCATCTGTCCTGCTTCTCCCTCCCAGAAAGGCATTATATAAATTGTGAGAGCTTTCCTTTTTACAGCAATTCCAACACTGCCTTTTTTAGAATGGTCAGGGCAGAGCTGGTTTAGTTACTCTTCTGGGAAGCGTCACACCATTCAGTTGGATTTAAGTGAATAACACAGATCTGGGTTGTGGCATCCAGGTTTGTATTGGCTATTTTACAGTTGATTTTTTGGGAAAGACCGTTTAGTCTGACCACAATGTACTTTGCTGGTGGTTAGGTAGGTTGGAAAACTTGTGTTCCCAGTGATTGATTTCTTTCATTTTTTAGCTAGTTTGATGGATATTTAAACAATAGCAGTGTCATGTATGCATTGGGAAAGAACAGAACCATCGTGCACACTGCCGCACGTTACTTTTCTGAATAAGCCTGTTGTTCATAGGTTAGGAATGACTCAAGGAAAATCTGCAAAACTAAAATTTGGAATTAACACAACATATTCCTAAGACATTTCATGTGATTCTGTAAAAGGCAGGCATGTTGGTGTGGAGGGTTTTACTTACTGTATTGGGCTGATTTTGAAAGGTGTGTTTAATTTTACAGATTTGGTAGCTTCTAAAACCAGAAGTGCATCTGCTGGGCAGAGCTGTCAGTTTTGCATTTATTGTCCAAAGAACTTTTTAATTCAAGTATAGCCTTGTGCTGACATGTCTGAGTATCCTTTGGAAGAGACATGGCTTTAGACAGCTGTGTTGCACTGCAGAATGCTATTATCCCAATAGCACAAATAAAGAAATTTACTTTGTTTCCCAGAAACATAAAATCCTTATACTTCCTTTTTTTTTCACTGTAAGTAGAATTATTTTATAGCCAAACTTTGCTGATAACTGTAAGTTTTGCTGTCTTCTACTTGAACAAAGAGTTTTTGAAGGAAGAACTTATTTGTGAACTTGCAGGAAAACTCAGTTGAGAGATAGTAAAGAAACATAAAAACATTTCTTGTACACTGTAACAATGATACAGAACCTAAATGATTCAGGTGAATCAGAAATGGGAGATGGGGAGTACTGAGGAGCTGGTGCTTGTTTTGAACCTGAGATCAAATAGAAGTGGAGACATTATCTTTAAGGTGACAGGGAGAAATTTGCATTTCTGGAGTAGGAATGCAAATATTTCATAAGGGGGGGGAAGAAGCAGAGGAGTTTTTTCTTTCGTTTTAGTGCTCCTCAGTAACTGTTTCTGTTGGAAAGAACCCAGTATATGTCCTCACAGAACCTGTTTTCCTGAGTCTTTCAAGCAGTATGGTTTTTTTCAGAGTACAAATGAAAATTGTTCTTGTGCATTAGTTTTCTCTTATTACCTGGAAGCAGTGTACACAAACCAGCATTAAGAGGAAGCCTATTTTTAAAGGGTGTCTCAGTCAGCAGAGCTATAATTCAGATTAGGTGGATAGATTTAGTTTGAGCTTTGCTTTTGTTCTGTCATAAATTCTGCTTCTGTACATTTGAGATTCTCCTATTTCTGCTATCCACTTTTTGATAAGTCTGGATGTTATCCTTTCCTAATTTATTGTGACTGTTGAACAGTGTGGTAGGCTTTGGGAGTTCTGTGATTTGCTTTTAGCTGTTCTCTGGAGACAGTGGAAAACTCTCACTTTATTCTAGCACCAAATCATAGATTTAATTTGACAGTCTGCATTTGGGTGCTATAACCAGTGGCTATGAAGTAAAGCTGCATAATTCTTCATAGAGTTATGGAATATCCCTATGAAGAATTATGGAATTGTAAGAGACCCTCAGGGATCATTGAGTCCAGTTACTGACCCTGCATGGGACAACCCCAAAAATCTCACCCTGTGCCTGAGAGTGTTGTCCAAAAGCTCCTGGGGCTCTGGCAGCTGTGCCCATTCCCTGGGGAGCCTGTTCAGTGCCCCAGCACCCTCTGGGTAATGATTTCCAGCCTAAACCTCCCTGACAAAGGTTTCTCCACTGTGACATTACATTGTGATATTAGGTTACAAATCCTGTGTTGGAAACTTAGCTCCATCATATAAATAAATCATTGTGTGAACGTTTACATTTTTGCTAGCCATGCAGTTTGTTGCTGTTCTCAGCCTTCTTGGCATACTGATGGTATGGATTTGAGGCTTGATGAAATGCCTGATTGTGCTCTCAAAATAGATGATCTTCATTTGCTGTGTCTGTGCTTTTCTGAGTTGGGGGACTGGCACTTTAATCTCCAGAAGTGGGTTATGCTGGTTGGTACAGAATTCCTCAGCTCTGATGGTAGGTGTGATGCTAAGTAGCTGCCATATGGTTTTCACAAATGCAAAGGTAGCATCCCTGCTCAAATAACACATTTCAGAGCTGCGGTGTAACTTCTCTGCATTTCTGCTGGACTAGAGAAGAGCCTTGAATACAAAATGTAGAATTTTACTGTTGCTGTGCTTGGAAAAAAAAAATCTCTGCCCTTAAATTCAAATACTGTGTGTTGCAAGATCACAGAGAAGTGTCATATTCCAATCACATAGTTGAGCAAGTGTAACTTGATGGCCCTGGCACAGAACTGTGGTGCCAAAAGGTTGTAATGACCGTAAATCTGAGGGGTTACTTTGTTTTTATGCAGTAGTGGATTAAGAATTGGAATGGGGTTTTCCCAGCGCTATGCTGACTATAGTGTTTCTTAAAGCAGCTCTATATATGGGGCAGAGTGGCACTGTTTTCCTGAGTCAAAGAGTATTAAAATACCAGTTTTGAGTGAGTAAGTGTGTTTTTCAAATAACAGCATTAAAATTGAAAATGTGAATTTTATTTTGAAATAGCTTCTTCCCTGAGTGGGAACAAAGACTCAATCTACAGCCTTGCAATGAATCAAATGGGAACAGTTATTGTATCAGGGTCCACTGAAAAGGTAAGCAAAATTTGGTAAGGTTCATTTCACTTCAGTTTGATTTCAGTATGAAGAGACTATTTTATTCATTTTCAATGTCATGTCTGTAGCAGCTTTTGTGTTTTCAATAGCGAGGGCAGACACTTCTCTTAAGTGGGAGTGCAAGTGTAGGATACAAATCCTGCCTCAGTCTAGAGATGTGATGTATCCATAGAGCTTTAATACATAGGGGATTCATCAGATCATCTTGTGTAACCCTCTTTGTCAGAGATCATTACATTTCCCCACAAGAGTTCTGATTTTGAGGGCTCATGACTCAGGTGATTATCAAGACTGAAACAGTTGCTGCAGGTAGGAGAGAAGGTGGCAGCAATTTGCAAGATCCCTGCAGGAGGTGCGAAATGAAGTGAGCTAATGAAGCACAAGTGTTCCCAAGAGACAGCCCTTGCTCTTTGTTGTAAAGGAAGGTGAAACAGGCTTAAGTCTCTGTGGGTTGTTTTTTTTACCTAATCTAACCTTGAGAGAATTTTATTTCCAAGGCAATCTAAAATTGAAAATAGGATACCAGTAAAACATCTGAGAGGATTCTCAGAAGCAAATTTTTTGCCCACATCGCACTGTCCTGTTTCCAGTCACTTCCATTCTTTAATTTCTTTGAGACAGAAGAAGCCAGAACAAGTTAAATTAAAATCAGGAGAGGATCACATCTGATTATTAGAGCTGCATAAGATATAGTTATGTCTGTCTTGTTCTAACATATATTTTCAGTGATGGATGTCCACGTGTTCAGAATAAAGGTTAATTTGTTTGGAAAGGCTTAATTTCTGCAGAGGTAACACATTGGTGGGAAGAATGGTGTTAATGTCGTTTATCCAATGTCTGTTTACATAGGTTCTAAGGGTGTGGGATCCAAGGACTTGTGCAAAGCTAATGAAACTCAAAGGGCACACAGACAATGTCAAAGCTTTGTTGTTGAACAGAGATGGCACCCAGGTATGTGCTTTAACCTGAGACAAAGGCACTTTACAGAGAGCAGACATGTCATTAGTCCATTTCAATGTAATTATTTAATGTCATGGATTACAGATATTTAGTGGTTAATTGGGGGAGGCTGATGAATGAAAGTTTTTATTACATATTCATCTAGGTGTAGAGGGTTGTTTACATAAAATACTGGAAATCATGGATAAAGTTACCTGTTTAGCACCATTTTAGTGGCAAAATATAACTATATGAATTATCAAATCTTTTGATGGGGAAAATATTTTGAAATACTGAAATGACTGTTTGATTGAAGTGTGCTGGTGGTTGCTCAGTGTCTTTCAGGCAGCTCTGACGGGACGATCCGCCTGTGGTCCCTTGGGCAGCAGAGGTGCATAGCCACGTACAGAGTCCATGATGAAGGTGTTTGGGCTCTGCAGGTCAATGAAGCCTTCACTCATGTTTATTCAGGAGGAAGAGACAGGAAGATTTATTGTACAGATTTACGAAATCCTGATATCCGGGTGCTGATCTGTGAAGAAAAGGCTCCAGTTCTTAAGGTAATTGAGCTTAATTCAGAGAATTGTAGAATATCTGAGGTTAGAAGCGATGTCTGAAAATCATCTGGTTCACTCCTCTCCCCTGCCCAAGAGCACTGGAACCTGGAACCACATCAAGATGGGTTTTGAGTATCTCCAAGAATGGAGAATTCACAACTGTGCCAGTGTTCTGTCACCCTCACAGTATAAAAGAGGAATTGCATGTTTTCTCATGAAACAGTGGTTTGAGGTACAAATTGATTAAAGAATTCACATTGGCTAACAAACGTTTACTATGGCACGTCTGTAGCAGATTGGGTCTGTCTCCTAAATTGCATCTGAAGTTTAATTGCCTGAAGAAGATGGATGCCTGGCAGCTACTGAAAAGATGCAAATTTGAATCTTACTGAAATTGAATATACTTCACACATGAGAAGTTGGGTTTATCAGCCTCTAGTACAGTTTTAAGAAACTGAGCTGGCATTGCCAAGGTTTTGTACAAAAGTGGATTTTTCTTAGCAGCAGCATATGTGCACAGGACTGTTTTAGAATCTGTTACATTTTTGGACACCTAAACATGATGCTTGCATACACAAGTCCGAATCTTTCAAAGACTGTTTTTTAAATTGTTTTGCTGTTTCTAACTTTAGTGACATGACCTTGGAACCTGCAGGTGTATAAGGAGTGTGCAACTGAAACAGATACTAATAAATAAAAGCAGTCTGACTTTCCTTGAGAGTGAACTCTAGCTTAGTGTGTTAAGATAAAATCCTGGATATGTTAATTTAGTTCTGGAAAAGTCAGAATGTGAGATTTCAGTTCAAAATGGGGAATTGAAAGTGCTGGTTAGCTGTACAGAGGTCAGAAGGTGCCTCTAATCTTGGCTGCAGTGACTTATTAATCTGAGAATGTTAATGTCGGAGTCAAATGTATGAAATTCTGCTTTTTCATTAGTATAAACCTTGCATTCTCATTTTAACCATATGAAGTGTCTGATTACAAAGTAACTGAGAAAATGCTGTACTTAGCAAACTGTCCATTAGACAAGATGGCATCATGCTGGAAGTAACTTTAACTACTCTGTGTAAATATGCATTGCAGCTGTTACTGCCCATGTCTACAATTCATTTGTTGAATATTTGTAACAATTCCTCTGGAACTTCAGAAGCTTCATCTGAGCTAATTTTCATCTAAACTTTGTATTTCTGCAGTAAACTGAAGGTAGTGCTGTTTCTGACATACTTTCAGTTATGGAAGTGAGTCTACACAAGACAATACTAATTATCAAAGGGAAATTAAGTTAAGCATGACTGAAAGTTTGTTTCATTATTTAGATGGAACTGGATAGATCAGCTGATCCTCCTCCAGCACTTTGGGTTGCAACAACTAAATCCTCTGTGAATAAATGGGTAAGTGATGCATTTTACAGTCTGTAAATGCAGTTGAATAGTCATAGGATTTGCAGTCTTGATTTGGTAACTGTTAGGCTGTTGCTTTCAATTTGACTGGGATGTGCTGTGATTTGTAAGCTTTCTTTAAAATAAATCATAAAATAGTAATATTGAAATTGCTCAAAAGGTATGAAGGTTTGAATTACTTCCTTTGCTCTCTATTTATGATGATTTTAGAAATAAATTATATTTATTGGAACTGGATAATTAACATCTAAATAGCAGTTAATAACTGGCAGTTGTTACTGATAGATAAAAGCAGAGTTTATAGATGATTATAAATGTGTCATTATTTTCTTTCTTTAGACTTTGAAGGGAATCCATAATTTTAGAGCATCAGGAGATTATGATAATGATTGTACCAATCCCATACCACCCCTGTGTACACAGCCTGACCAAGTTATAAAAGGTAAACAGCTGTTTTGCAGAGGGCCTTCTAAAATCTGTTACCTCTAGCACAAGTGATGGAGCTTTGAGATTGACTCAGTTTTTTTAAGAACTTGATACTATAATTTCAACCAGAACAATGTGGTTATTGTCTATCCAGTGCTGGTTACAGTTAAAATCATGTTTAAACCTTGGTGAGATCTAAGCTTTACACAAAAAAAGTGAAACCAAAGAACAGCATATGTCGTGTTATGCAATTTAATTTAATAATTAAATTGATACTAGAAAAAGATAATGACAGTAGTAACCTTAATTCTTGTTTGTTTGCCAGGGGGTGCTAGTATTATTCAGTGCCACATTCTTAATGACAAGAGGCACATATTAACCAAAGACACAAATAATAACGTGGCATACTGGGATGTCTTGAAGGTAAGGATGTAATTTCAGATTTTCTGCTGTTGGATGGTTAATTATTTTGTGCCACTTTTATATATATATATGTATTTGTAGTGTTTGAGTTTTCTGTGGTAGAAAGTCAGTCATCTTTCTGTCTCAGATATCATGCAAAGTTTACCTTTTGGAAAAGGAGGGGGCATTTCTGAGTTTTTTGTAGCTTTCCCTGATGTGAGGCTGATATCTGCATTCACCTGAAATTCAGACCCTTGATTTTTTTCCAGGAAATAGTAATGTCTGTTTTGATGGGGGTTTGTTTCAAAGAGGGCTTGTGTTTGCTATAAGTCAGGAAGGCAGAAAAATGAACAGAAGGAAGCCTCACTCCTGCCTAGTGTTCCTTGGGGAGACTTGGTGTGACATTTTTGTGTTGCTTTACCCATTGATTGGTCAGAGGAGAGGGGAAAGAGTGCAGAGAGGAAGGATTCAAATCCCACATCAGTGAGATAGAATAGGTCAGCAATTTCATCTATGGCAAAAGCCTGTTTAAATTTTAAATATTTTCTTGAACTATGCAGCCAAGATCAGTAATGAGGTAAAGCATGCTCAGCCAACTTACTGAGTTGTTGACTGAAGCAAAGAAGAAATTAAGTTGGAGGATATAGAATTATACTAAAAATTATCTAGATTATTTTTGGAAAAGATTTCTTTATTTCAGTATGTATTTAAGTGTGCAGTGTTAGATCTCAGGACCAAAGTCAAGTGCTAATGTTAATTCTTCCTTTCATTCAAGGTTTTTTTGTTCTTAGTAAGGCTGTGAGAAGTGTCACTTGATATATGTTTAAATGCATATTCACTGTAGAGATGAGCTAAATGAAGAATAAAAATTATTTACCATATAAATTACTGCTTGACATCTTAAAAAAGATTAAACTTTTAACTTGTATGTCTTTGGACTGCAGTGCTCAGGGAGAGATCATAAGTCACAATCATTCCAAGTCTATGTGAAAATCAGGGAAAAGACTTGAGCTGTTGACGTGACTCAGTACTTGTACATTTCTTTTGGTGAACAGGCATGTAAAGTTGAAGATCTTGGGAAAGTAGATTTTGAAGAAGAAATTAAGAAGAGATTTAAAATGGTTTATGTACCAAACTGGTTCTCAGTGGACTTGAAAACTGGGGTGAGATACAGCTCCTAAATCTGTTGTTTTAATGTCGTATTCACATTTTTTCATATATTGTTTGTTTAAAAAGGTTTTAGCTTTAACTTTTGAAGAACATTCATTGCTTATCTGATGGAGTAAATTTGTTCTCAAGTAAAACAGCAAATTTTACTTCTTAATAATCTGAATAACAGATTTTTTATTAATTTTTTGATTGTGGTATAGTCCACCAATATACCAATTACAAATTAATACAGTTGGTAAACAAAGTGTGCTGTCACACTTTCAGAAATTCTTTAGTTTGTATTCCCAGCTAAGTAGGAGCAAAGTTAGAAATTTATAGACTTATTTAATCCCAAACAACTTTTACATTCCTCGTGGTCTTTTGCCAACAGATGTTGACAATTACTTTGGATGAAAGTGACTGCTTTGCAGCCTGGGTTTCAGCAAAGGATGCTGGATTTAGCAGTCCTGATGGTTCTGATCCAAAATGTAAGTTTTAACTAATATTAGTGTTTATTTTAACAAAGAAACCAGAATAAATTCCAGTATAAATGTTTTGAAGTATTCCAGTGCTGCATATGTCAGTATCTGATTGAATTTTGGGGCTTATTTCCTTACTACTAAATTCTGTAGTATATTCTTTAAAGAAAGTATTTCCTTTTTTTCTGAAACAGTCATGTTTGGGGTTTACATTTGCTTTTGTTTTAAACCTTCAGCATGTAAAAGGGAAAAAGTAATTATAACCTAATGTAGAGAATGTTAAAGCACATGAGTGATCCAACAGCAGGGATTCTAAAATCAGCTTTTCCTGAAAGATTGTAACATGCAGCTCTCAGATTGTGACAAACAGATTTCTGTGCCCATAAATAGTTTGCTTTGGGAACAGAACTGCTCAAACTCTTAGGGAATTTTCAGCTGTGGATTAAGTGGGCATTATTATGTTGCCCATGGGTTTTTTGTATGATTGAAGTTCTGCCTTGCTGTGTCATGACAGTAAACCTTGGAGGGCTTCTGCTGCAAGCACTTCTGGAGTATTGGCCTAGAACACATATCAATCCAATGGATGAAGAGGAAAATGAGATAAACCATGGTTAGTATTGTAATATTTTCCTTTTTTTATTACTTTTATTACTTACAATCCATGCATTGTTTGTTTATATATGTTTCTTATATCTGTTTATATATCTGTTTCTTGTCTTATACCTATCTCTCAATATTTTTAGCACTTCTAAATTTGCTTTATACCAGAAAGTGTGTTGTACTTCCAAAAGTATCAGCAAAAATCTTAGGTCTGCCTGTAAAAAAAGTAGGTGAATAAATGATTCTGAAGTTACAGAAACTTGATGAAAAACAATTTCTAGCAAACTGAAGCTTGACTTGGAAAAGAAACACTAGATAATGACAGTAAATAGCAGTAATTCAGTTATCCAACATTAGCCAGTATTCTCTTGACATAATTCCAGTTTTCTTCTAGGTATTGTGAACAAAGTAAAATAAAAGCTTTATTGGAAAAAGTACATACAGTGTAATAATACATGGAGTAGTCTATAGAAAACACCTTAAAGTGGTATTTCAGGTAACAATGCTAAGTCCAATCAGGCCTTAGATGAAAGCCACAGCCATGTGAAATGTAAGAGGCTGAATTTAGCAAAAATTTAGCAAAATAAGAGACTCTGTAATTCCTGAGCTGGAAATCAATTCAACCCAGGTCAGAGTTGACTGAAAATTCTCATCTTTAGTGATTAAGAAATTACTTTCTATAGATAGATGATGAAATTAAGAAAACTGTACATTCAGCATATCTCACTGTTTTGTGATGAGACTGTGCCAAGAATTAGTTGCTTTCATCTTTCAAAGCTGGCCTCCATGGAGGTTTGGAGCACTTGGCAGACTCTTCTGGATGCAGTTGCTGATTCTGAGTGTTGTGTATTGACAGTTTACAGCTTAGAGCCGGACAAGGTTTGAGAAGTGTCACTCACAGGCTTTTGTGGTGTTGGGATATTGATGCTACAATGCTTATTCCCATGTAGAGCTGTGGATTAATGGAATGTTTGGAGTGTCAGAATCAGTTTTCATTGCCCTTCCAAAACAAAAAAATTAGGAGACTGGCACTGAGCAGTGACTGGAGGAGATGAAGTGTACTTGTTGGACACCGGCATTTTTGTAGAGATGCGAATTTAAGTAAATGCAAAGTATGTGCAGCGTTGGTCCTCTCAATTGTTCAGAGAAGTGTTATGAAAAAGTCTTTGAAACTATAGGGTTTTGCACTTGCTGTAACTTCAGTATCATGTTTACCCCTTCCAATGTAGATTTTCTTTTTTGGTTTCTTTGCTTATTACAGTTTCTGACCTTTCTTTGGCTACATGCATTTCTGGTTAGAAAGCTGAGGAATCATTCATCTCATGGGTCTCTGCCATTTAAATTTCTTAACGTTGGTTGAATTCAACATCTCTTCAAATACAGTAAGGAGGTGCTAAGGTCTAATGGAGATGATTTTTTCCCAAGTGTGAGTCAGGCATCCAAATTCTTCTACATTGTTTCAAGATACCTATGATGAGAAGCTGCACTGTTCAAGAGGTGTCTAAATAATGCTGCTTTTTCTTTCATCTTGTCCTATCCACCTGATATGGAATCAGGTTCTTCAGTCTTTGAAGACCCATACTACTGCAATTAACTATAATAAATTAAGTTTATAACACAGGACCATCAAGGCTTTCCTAGTACATTGTTTTGACATCTGGCAAATCCAGGTAGAAGAGCAGTGCAAATAACCCTTCAGAGTTGTGTACTGTCAGTCTAGAGGGAAGAACAGTCTTGTCTCAGCAGAGTCTATTTAGTTGATTCCTAATATTACTATTGTTCAGTTTGACAAAAGAAATGGGGGAAAAATGTCATAATTAAGTTTTGGCTCTTGGGCTTTATTTTCCTTTTTTCAAAGGCTTTTGAAATAGGCCTTCCACAAACCTGTATTGATCTTGTGATTTCTAGTGTTTCTTTTTATATACTTGCTGTGTCTTGGAAATGGGGGTTTTCTTGGTTTTCATGAAGCTTATGATCTTATCAATTTACAAAATGTATCTGCTGTAGATGGAATGTGTGCCCAGTTCTAAGGCCTAGTGCAGTCTCACTGCTGTTTTATGTGTGTCTTTTTTCCAACAGTGAATGGGGAGCAGGAGAACAGAGTCCAGAAAGGAAATGGATATTTTCAAGTGCCACCACATACACCAGTTATTTTTGGTGAGGCTGGAGGACGCACTTTGTTCAGGTATAAAATCTAAATTCAGTGGCTGAACTATCTTTTTCTTAGTGCAAGCAAGAATGTTATCAAAAATGTTCTTTGGATCTGTTATGTACATTTAACACATGCCCTTGACAGGCAAAATAAGCAGTTGTTAATGGTGATGTGACATTGTCCAACTGAGCATGTGAGTTTGAACATCAGCAAGGTGCAGGGGTTTAAAGCAGTAAGGGCTTTGGGGCTTCTGCTCCCAAAATTAATTAATGATCCAGTAGAAGGTCCTAATCTCTGGCAGGAAGGAACACAGGTTCTGTATTGCAATGTGTGTACTAATTACCCTTCTATTTCTTCTCATTCTACATTGAAAAACCTAATTGTGATATGTGATACATCAGAGACAGTTTGATAGTGCTGCAAAACAAGTGCTGAGCTTGCAAACACTGAATTGTTTGATATTTACTGATGTAGTGGATTTTAAATGTAGGGAGTAAGGCATGTTTCATTTGTTGATTTTGTTTCCCAGGCTGAACAGGCCCCAAAATGATGTAACTTTTGGTCAGTAAAACAAGGGAGTCATTTTCAACTTGGAAAACTGACTTTTTTCCTGCAGTATCAATGTATTTATGTTGTACCTGGAACTTAATATTTGCTGTATTCTGTTCTTGTGGGTCTTCCCTCTTCTGCAGCTGCTCCTCAAGAGAACACTGGAAAGGCCCCATTGTAGGGAGCCACCCATGTTTATGGGACCTAAAAGGTGGCTTGCAGAAAGCTGGCAAAATACCTCATTGCAATTTATAGAATGAAATGTCTTTTTTGCATCATTGCATGTGCACATTTCCTGAAATTGGTTTTATTCTTTCCTTTTAGTGAAGGCTTAGCAGATGCTTTACATGCAAAGCTCCTTTTTCCTAAGGAGGAGAGAATTGCTTTCTGCCAAATGCCTTTCTCCTTCTCCTAACAGTTCTGTACTTCAACACAAACATAACACAATCCAGAGCAAAATACTTTTATACATTTTCTGTGTCATAGTTGTAGTCTCCTGAGATCCTATTCCCTGTTTCTGCTCTGGGATCTGTCTTCCTACAGCTTCTTCTGGTCTTTACAGAAAATAAGTGATCTCTTCCCAAGTGAGTTCATGATCCTAACAGAGTTCACGCTCCCTGCCCATTAAAAGGGGAGAACCTCTCCTGAAAGCTTTTTGATGCAAATGACAATAATTGTTGTTACAATAAAGGTTTTCTGTGTGTCTCAGGTTGTTATGTCGGGATTCAGGGGGTGAAACTGAATCCATGCTGCTTAATGAAACGGTGCCACAATGGGTAATTGACATCACTGTGGATGTAAGTATTGGGTGTATAAGTTTGGCTTATTTCAGTTTTTTTGAAGATGTACTACAATTAACTTTGCAGTATCTGAAATGGCATTTTAAATATTTGCTGTCTTTGTATTTAAAATAAACGGTCTTAACATCTGTAATCAAGACCCTTCGAGATCCATCATTTTTTGTTGTGTCCAGTTAAAGTACTTTTGCTCAATTTCTTTTGACAGACTGTCTTAGACAAAGAATTCAAAGTCCTGTGCATAATTGGTATCCTTTTCAAGTGAGGAGCTTGGGAACAGAGAATACACTTCATATTGCTGCTGTCTTTTGATACTGTCTAATTGCCTTTGAAATAAATGATAATTTATATTCAAAAGCTAGATGATCTATGCATCATCTAAATTGAAGTGTCTCAAGTGTATGAGTAATTTGGAAGTTGCTGTGGTGGGGATGTTGATTAGGAATCTCTCATGGGTTTTGATAATTAGGAGCTGAATATACTTCACATAGCAGCTGCTGCAAATAGGAGCTGATAAGGGTTCATCCTAAATTGATGCTTCTGAAACTTGTTTCCTTCTAGAAAAATATGCCCAAGTTCAATAAGATTCCCTTCTACCTCCAACCTCATTCATCATCAGGGGCAAAAACTCTGAAAAAGTAAGTAATGCAACTATAACTATCAACTTTGAATATCCAAATGGCAGGGAAAAACCTGCAAGTTCAAGAAAAATAAAAAAAAAAAAAACCACCAAACCAATTCACTGATTTCCCAGAGAATTGTTTTGTGCTTGATGAATTTGTAGAAGTTCTTAGTCATTTAGCAGCATTGGTCTAAAGCACTAAGTTATATCAGAATATTTAAAAGAACTGTGGATTTAGGTTCAACAAGCAGTTGTACAAGTTTATGCTAAAAAATGACTAAGAACTAACTACTGAAATGGAACTTTGTCTTTTGTGGTATTTAATCAGCAGATGAATTTACAGATTATTACTCTGAACAGAACCACAGCTTTGTTTCCTGTTGCTAACAGAGATGAATAATTGCTTTTTGAAAGGAAAAGGGACAAAAACTGCCAGTAGAGAATGCAAACTAATTTGCTAGTCACATGAGCTGTCACTGGGAGCTGAGTTGGTTAGAAATCAATGCAGATTTTCATCTGGTCTTTTGAATATCTCACCACATTTCTGAGTTTTCTTGCTGTGTGACTCTTTGGATAAATTGCTGCTACAGTCATGGTATTCTGGATGATCCTGATAATTTACTATTAGACAATATAAAGATGATCTCTGTGTAGTTGCATAGTTTGCTACAGCTAAGGAAGGTGTTGTGAAGATAGGAAATACAGTTTGCTTCTCAAGTTTCTTCCTGACAAACTTCTCTAACTCCTGTAGAGACCGGCTGTCAGCCAGTGACATGCTTCAGGTGAGAAAAGTGATGGAACACGTGTATGAGAAAATCATAAACTTGGATAACGAGTCTCAGACAACGAGCTCCTCCAACAATGAGAAAGCAGGAGAACAAGAAAAGGAGGAGGACATTGCTGTGCTAGCAGAGGAGAAGATTGAACTTCTGTGCCAGGACCAGGTAAGTTCCCTGTGATCAAAACAGTGAATTGGTTGTGAGTTGTTGAGTTCTGAGCTTGAAATATGCTATAGGTTGTGTTACCTTTAAAACTAAGTAAATGTTTTGACATTACCTTAGTGCTGACACAAGTTTGACAGTTGCAGATAGGCAGATAAAAGATTTTTCATAATAAACCTGTTTTATTTGGTCTAACATGGGGCCCTTATAGGGTTACTTACTCATAGTCAACAAATGGGCTTAATCCAATTCCATAGAGTTGTATCTTTAGCATTTCTGGAATGTTTTGAGTTCTGCTTTTTTTGGCAGTTTTCAAAATCGATCCAAAACCACTAATTGCCTGATAAGTATAATGAAGATTAGGTGCTGAGGAGGTGGTTGTAATCTGAAGTTACATGTTACTCTGCTAAAATCTTTCAGTAATGCATCAAGCTTAGCTGCTAATTGGAAAATCTGAGTCTTTGCACGACTCATCTTGGTATCAGTTTTCACAGTGCTGTGGGTGAACTGGAGTGTTTGGTTTGGGGTTTTTTTTGTTGCTTTTTTAAAAATTTCTGCCAGCCTAGCAGACTTGTGAAGTAAAAGCTGACATTTTGCTGTGCAGGTTTTGGACCCCAACATGGACCTTCGAACTGTAAAGCATTTCATCTGGAAGAGTGGCGGGGACCTGACGCTTCACTACCGCCAGAAATCAACGTGAGGGCAGCGTGGACCCAGGGCGGTCATTACTTACTTGACCTTGCTGTGCTGGTTCCAAGAGTAGTTCTAGAGCAGCCCACTGTATCCCTAAGGTAGATGAGACTTCTAATGCCTCAGTGTGGATGGGAAGTAAACATTTAATTGAAGTGACTAATAGACCTGTAACATAGAGGAAAAAAAAATCTATATGACTTAAACTAAAGTCTGTCCTAGTCTCAGTCAATGAGATGGGAGGTCCCCGAGTGGTTCATGTTGTGTGAGGTGTACAGAGAGTGGATGATAACCCAGTGCAGACTTTTGCTTCCTCCTTTTTGCTTTTGTTTTTTTTCTAGAACATAATAATCCCCTCATCTGCTCATGCTCGGTATCAAACAGGTTTGGCCGTATTAGTCACTGTTCACAATGTAATTAAGAACTGCACACAAGGTATTTTTAGTACATTCCATTCATAAAGTTCCAGCAATGATTTCTCACAGGTTACTTAAGCATTTCTACCACTAAAAGCAATTTGGGAAAGGAAACACCAGAAAATAGGTATTGCATGGGCCCATTTAATTGCAAACCAAGGGTTAACATGAGAATTGTGTTAATTGCTTTAGAGAGCTGTTGACTTGCAAGATAAGAACACTAGAAAATATCAGAGCAGTGTGAGTCCAGTGATGCTGTGCATCATAATTGAGTGAACATGCTTTGCAGCAACTTAGAGATTTTTTTTTTCTAAATATATATGTAACTACTTCCTGCACTGTGTCCTAGGTGTTCTAAAGACACACTAGTCTAATTTTTGATAACTGTGCTCCAAAGGTATGTGACATTTTGTTAAAACTTCAAACCATTCTGATTATAACTTCATATGTTTAATGTTAAACTTTAGAAACTTCTCAGCAGATTTCATATTCATGAGGTAAAAATACTGATTCTTCTTTTCCAAGGTTTTATATGCAATTGTTCTTTTGTTAGAGATTTATGCAGATCTTGTTTTCACTGCTATTTCTAAAAATCTGTGACTGTCATAGGCTCATGGTAATCTTTTATAGAAGTTTAACTTATTGGGGGGAGGGAGGGTAAGGGCCTTTCAGCTTTTTGTGAGAAAATGTGGGGATATCCCAGAAAACCATTTGTAGCCAGAGCAAATTACAAATCCTCTTAGAGAAATAGTTTGGAAATGACTCTTGTCTGAAGCAGAAGCACAAGTGCCTTCAAGGGGCAGTATATTATTGGGAGTTTCTTCAGGAGACACATGCTCTAGCCCTTCCTGTATCTTGTGATCAAGATTTAGGTCGAGGCCTAAGGAAAGTCCCAATAAATTATATTACTGGGATTGTATTGGTCAGACAAAAAGTATTTTTCATCATGTTTTATTTGAAAAAATAGTCAAAATATAGTCAAAGTAGTCATTCCCTTCTGCACTTTTAACCCAGCAAAAAAAATCATTGCTTAGACAAAACCATGATTCAGAATTAAGCTAGCATGTCTTTTTCCATCTTTTGAGAATCAGGTTCAGTTTTTTATCCCCATTTCTGTGTATGCTTAGTTCGACACAATTGTGCTTTAACTGCACATTTTCAGTGCTATTTGTGAATTAAATAGTTAAACAGAACTAACTTTTATTGGTAAAATGTCCTGACTTGTATTTATTAATAGCACGGGTCTTTATCTGTTCCAATAGGCACTGTTTGGGTTATGTTTTGTTTCCTGGTTGTCTTCCTGTCCTATTGTATACATTGGAGTTTCTCACAGTAATTTTTTGTTTGATCAGCTCAAGGTTGTAATTTTCTTCTGTTTTTTCATTCTAACCATCCTGAAACACAGTAACAGGAAAGATTAATGGAAGAGTCTGCAATGCCAGAAGGAAATGATGTTTCACAGTTGTATAGAATAAAAGGCTTTAGTTAAAATATTTTCAAGTTGTTTTGTGTACTAGATGAATTGTGCAGTTTTGGGGCTTGAATTTGACAAAGGGCTTGAAAGTGCTTTGAAGCCTCAAGTAATGCAAGGGCTGAAGAAATGGCAGTGCCTTGGCAGAGTCCTGTGAAGATAATCTCATAATGTGGTTGAATATAAGAATTTCTGAGGTGAGCAGACCTTCAGATGTGACCTCTGAGTCTTGTTGAGGGGACAATGTCACATGGGCAATGCTGCTTTTGTACCATGAAAGCATTTTGTGCTAACAAGTGACTTGTGCCAGTTGCTCCTGAGGTGTCTGGGTGTGGAAAGGTTGGAAGAGGCACATGGGAAACCAAGCTGGATTTCCTGATGTTGAAAATGCCAGCACAGAATACTCAGAGCTTTTGTGGTGGGATTGTCAGCTGAGCTGCTCTCTCAGAGGATGCAGTAATTCAGTGCCCAAATGTGCTCCCAGATTCCCAGCTCTGACTTAGATGGAATATAAAGTGAGAGAAGGGGGTTTTTGCTACTGCCTTTTAAATTCCATCACCTTTTCTGGAGTTGTGCTGTCTGTAAGAGTCCTGAAGGCAGGAGGAGGAGAGCATTGAGTTAATACAAGAGTCACAACTCCTGGGAACATTGTGAACAGGGAGTTTCAGATTGTTAGAATCATAGAAAAGGCTGCAAATTTGCAGAAGTTATTTAATTTCCAAGTTCATAATGGGAAGGAGTTGTAAATCTAGTGTTTAGTAGTGCAGCCTGTCTCCCAGAACAGCATTTAAATTGTGTATGACAGGTAATTTCTTAATCTCTTTAAGTGGGGTGGGGCTGAGAGCAGGAGAGCTTGGCTCAGAATTTACAGCTGAAGTCCAAGTATCATTTTAGGATGAGAACAGCTTGAAAGATTTACCAATAACTTTAAGAAACACTGAAAAAATATTCAAAATGATTTCTAGGCAGAAAGGTTGTAGACTCCTCTTCCCTGGAAGTGTTCAAGACCAGACTGGACAGGGCTCTAAGCATCCTGTTCTAGTAGGTGTCCCTGTCCATAGCAGCGTGTTGGAACTGGATGAGCTTTATTATAGAATCATAAATGGTTTGGGTTGGAAGGGCCCTTAGTGCAGTTCTACCTCTTGGTCTTGGGATTTATTAGTTGGACTGTTCATGTATTCCCCAGGAAAGGGGCAGCCAGGGGCAGGGTGATTACTGGTATAGAAACATTAATTACACCAAGGTATTATTTTTCCTTTCACTGTTTGATTCAAACTTTATCCCTAGAAATGTATCAAACTTGACATTTAATATCAATCTTTAAGTACATCATCTTACACTGTGGTTGTGATGCTGGCTCCTGAAAAGAGCCAGGTAGAATCAGCTCCCTGTTGGGAGCACACACATCCTTAACAAGAAAGTGCTTGATTGAAATAGCTCCCTCTGCTAATAGTGGAAGTTTTTCTGTACAAAGCTGTGCAAACACCATGCAAAGCAGAGGTGCTGGCTAGAGCCTGGGTGGGACATGTCTGATCTCTCTGAGGATATGGTGATGCTATTCTAAATGCCTTTTTCAGGGGACTCAGAATGCTTAATTACATATTGTAGCTTAGAAATGTAACTTGGAGCCAACAGTTGAAATTCTGCTACAGCAGAAGCAATGCCAGTTAGTGTTTGCTTGAGTCAAAAGCCAAGAAGGAGGTTGTGTGGGGAGTGCCCAGGAAATGGAACACTAACACAGTCTCATCAATCCAATGAGTAAGCTGTACCTGCTTTCTCTTAAGAGCATGTTCTTGTGTTACTGCTTGGAGGTGAAAACACTTGCCCAGTTTTGGGGGAAAATAGAGAATGTGTGTGGAAGTACGTGAGCCCACCATTACAAGTGGTGTGATCTCTGATCAGTATTGCAGAGATCCATTTTTCTGCATTTCTGAGTTACAGCTCAGAAGTTCAAGTGTAGCTGAGCTGCCTCTGCATAGAGCCTAGAGCAGTACAGCAGGAGGTTCACTAGATTGTCAAGCCTGCTGTGAAAGTTCAAGAGGGAAAATTAAATCATTAGTGCCTGAATTTGGTGTTATAATCTACCAGTAGGTGTTCAACTTAAAGATAATAAATATATCAATTCACTCATTCAAGTTCAGCTAGAATTAGTTCAGCATCCATATTGCTGTTAATAATGGGATTTGCATGTTTATCTCTAGGATGGTTATTTCCTTATCATGATCTTGGGGGT
Organism: Brachypodius melanocephalos; assembly: GCA_013398615.1. Taxonomy (NCBI): domain Eukaryota; kingdom Metazoa; phylum Chordata; class Aves; order Passeriformes; family Pycnonotidae; genus Brachypodius; species Brachypodius melanocephalos. The sequence continues at coordinate 346,075 of VZSR01001283.1, read as the reverse complement.
TTGCAATCATTCCTAGTACAGGGTTATGCTGTATGGAAAGTTCCCATGGATCAAGTTAGCCTCAGCTGGGGCAGGCCTTGGCCAGCTTTCTGTGGCCTCTGTTGAGCAGAGGTTTGAGTACCTGGGTGGGAGGAGGTCCTGTGGCTCCAAGGGCTCCTCCTGGCTCAGCCCCCTCAGCCCTGGGTGGCATTGGCAGGAGCACGGCTCAGTGGAGATGGGCTTTGCCTAATCCTCACTCTAATGCTTGAGCTGCTGGGAGCCTCTGTGGATTTAACGTCTGCCAGACCCGTGTCCTCAGGCTGAACTGTTCATTTTAGAGAGCAGCTCAGGCCCGGAAGCTCATCCTGTTGTGTCTGGCCATGTCTGACCCTGCTGCTGTAATGCTGGAGGTGACCTCCTCCTCCTCACTGGTTTACCCTTCTCCTGATGCTGTACAGATAATCCTTCTTGTGTCTGCAGAAGAGCTGCTGCTGTCAGGTTTAGAGAGTGAGACAAAGGTCACATCCAGCTGCTGCTTACCTGGAAACAGATGTCTGGGACAGCAGCCCGCTGAGTGGTTGTTTGGTATTGGCTCTCAATCCAGCCACCTCAGGTGCTTCTCCCATTCTTGGTTTTATTTTGAAACTAAAATTCCAATCACTTTTCTCACTTTGCACCCACAAACAGTAGTACTCTCTGCTTTCTGGGCTGCAGTTGTGAGAGAGTATCCAAGTTGGAAAGAGAAAAGAAATTTGATGAGGAGGTCCAACTCTTCACTTCATTTAGCATTTGAATGATCAGGTTTCAGGTTTGGAGAACACAACATGCTCCTGCTACTTGGTTTTCCAAACCCCTTCCCAGAGCCAGTTAACATAACACACAGAGGCTGGATACAGATTGAAGTTTAAGCCATTTATTATGCTGACATCTGAAATCTAGCATGAATTTTGACATTCCCTGCTCTTAGATTTCCAGAAGGTGTTTATGGTAGAGTCACTTAAATGAGCTCTTACCCTCTCATGGCCATTTTTGAGAAAGTTAAAGGACTAGAAATAGTCCTAAATAAAAAACATGAATAAAAAACCACCTATGTGGCTCCAAAATCAAACAAACCTAGGAATAGTTTAAATTACATTTATTTTTAGTGTTTGGCTGTTTGCCCTTGTAACAGTCAACTGGGGGAACAAAATAGAAAATTTACTTTAGCAACATAGGGAATAAAATTGGCTCACAATTAACAGACCTTTTAGCAGACTAGAAGTCACTGTCAATTCTACTGCCTTTAGTTAGAGCTTAATACATTCTTTAAAGCAACAGGTACTTCAACAATCCTGTTCAGAACTACTGTACTTGTGAGTCTGATATACTGCAACAGATCAAGGACAGATTTTTTTGCCAGCGTGGACTCATGTGAAGTCCTCATGTGCTGTGACTTTGGCTGAAGCTGAGCTATCCCAGCCAAACCTGTGGGACCCTGAGTCCCCCCTGCAGCAGTACCAGATTTCAGCCCAGTCAGCTGTCACTCACTGACCTGCACCATGCAGAAACAGAGCAGGAGCCAGGGCAGGGCAAAGGAAATCAGGCAAGATTGTGCTGAATAAGTGTACTCAGTTTACAGCCTAAACACCCGCCATCCTTGTAGCCCATTCACGTAATTTACAAAGTGTTTTCATTGTATTCTTGCCTACCAGCAGCTTTAAAATTCCATGATAAATCACTGCCCTGAGGATTATACAACCGACCATGTTTTCCATTGTTTAGGCTATCTTTGCTGTTACATTCAGAAGTGATTTTTGGAAACAAGTGCAAACAAAAAAAAGCTACAACAACCAATTGCTGGTGCTGCACAACAGCCCCATGTCTTAAACTTACAGCAATTTGTATAAAAATAGCAGTGAGTGAACAGAAAAGCACAAGCAAAGGAAATCTATTTCTCGGTCACTAGAGAAGCCAAGGCATTCAATCTTCACCAAAAAGATTCATCACCTCTACTTTAAAATCATCTTCAATTTGTTCCAAGTAACCACCATCATTCCCTCCCCCCTCATCATTTATTTAACTGCAAGGCCACCACCTGGTACACTCAAGAGCAGAAGTGGATGACAGGACCCACTACCATGGCTTTGTCCCATTTGGGGCTGCAATTTTAAACCCCATTGTTTCTTTCCTGCCCAAGTAGGTATAAAGAAGGTACATGAATGACTGTTGCAGAGAAGGGAATTAAACCAAGAAAAGTAAAGTAGTAAGTAAAAGTATCTTAGTGTTAAGAAATGCCTTGCAAGTCTAACCAGGATGTACCATTAGAAAAGCTTTCTAACAAATCAAAACTATAAATACTTTTTTTAATGCCATCAAACATACCAATAAAAATCATTACTAAGTGTCACTGTTCAGGCACAGTGCCTTTGCAAATACATTCAGGAGCATGTGTAGGCAAATGTGAATTCCAGAACTTGATGTTCTGCCAATGTCCAGCTTGTTTCTTCATCAATTTCTCTATTGATTGGGTGATTTTGGACAGCATTTAAGTTCTGAGCATAGATCAAGCCATTAAACAGTGATTGGAAAAGACAACAGGATATGTACTTCATGTGATTTCTTTTCTAGTATTGTCTACACTAACAAAATAGAGTAACTGTAATTCTTTCAAGATCAGAAAAATATTCCAAGCTGTAGCACTGCAATGTTCAGCAGTCTGTAAACAGCAGCAGCGTCCATTTCACTCAGGACCTTGTGCAGCTGCTTCTCCTTTCTGCTCACTTGGTGCTTCATGCTCTGGTGTGTCTGGAGCAGTGGTTAGTGAGCTCTCAGTGCTGTTCACAAGCAGCTTGGATTCCTGGTTATCAGCATCAGTTCCTAGTGTTGTTTTTGAAGAAATGTCATGAGGAAGATCAAGAGAAGGTAGAGATGGAATTGAAGGCAGGAGGTCATCCAGTGTGGGCTGCTTGCCTGATCCTTCAGAATATGAGGTTAAACCATCAGGGGCCAAAGCTGAGGCATTTTCTGGGAAATGGAGATAGTTTGTGAAAAACCAACAGACAGTGCCTCAGCATTTTCATTTAAAGAAAGAGACCCACATTCTGTAAACTTAAGGAAAAGCACATTATTTTTTTCCATTTCTAAACCTGATTTCTGCTACTTTTTCCATCCCATTTTTGCCATTCTTGCTGATTTTTAATAAAATTTGCCTATTTTCCAAAAACGGTGACGATGTTAAGCAAGCCTGAGTTGGTGCCATTCCAGAAATACAATCTAAAGGAAATCCTGAGTGCACTTACCAAAATAAGCAGAGGCTTCACTATTTGGCATTAATGTTTCAGGGCCTACAGAAGCCCCTGCTGCTGGTGCGTTCAAGGAGGCAGATGGGGACAGGCTGGACACTTCTGTTAAGCTTGTGAACTCAGAAACTGAAATTCCAGACATATCTAGAAATCCTGAAGGAGAAAGCAAGTATTAGGTAGGTGCAACACAAAATTCTAGACTCAAAAGGACATGTTCTATCTAGACTGAAGTCAGCTGATGTGCAAATAAATGTAACTTATATGGTGCCCAAATTCTACAGCTCTGACAGCCAGAGAAGTCAAAAACCTCAAGGAAACCACCAGTGCTCACAGTTCTGAATTTAAATCTCTAGCTTGTTTAAGACCATATTAGTTTATTTAAATGTACTCTAAAGAATTGGTGAAAAGAAGTACCCAAGAAAACATACCTGGATCCATAACTCTCTGAAGAGGGGGAGGAGGAGAAAGGGAACTTTCTGGTGAGTAGCCACTCATTTCTGTGGAATGATCCAAGTTCATAACTGTTTCAGAACTGTCATTCTGAGAGGTAGGTGCCAACAATGGAGTCTGGAATAAGACAGCAAGAAGTAAGAACATTGTTTCACATCAGAACCTTCACCTGTAGCCAACCCTCCCATGAAGGCATCCTGCCTGTCTCCACATGCACCAGTTCAGAGAGAAGCTGTGATGCTGAAACTGAAAGTCAGACACCACTTAGGACACGTTCCAGTTCAGCCTTTTAAAGCCAGTCCCTTCTCAGAACTTGGTTCCTGGAGGTGTATCTTTCTCCTAGTGAAGCAGGTGTTCTAATGTGATCCTCATTGACTGGCACAGCTGTAGGATGCAAGACTTGAAACTAGGGAGAAGATACCTGGCAAGAATTTATATCAGCTGACACTGGTGACCTGGCACCTGCTCAGCAGCATCAGCTCTCTCTTTCCCTTCTCCCAAATCCATTTCACTCAAGCAAAATTGAATGCTGTACTCAAATATTCTGCATTACCACTGTCCCAAACATCAGGAAATTTTGAACCTCCAGAGAACATGGCAGGCATTGGAATCTATTTCTTTCCTACCTCTGTGTAACCGTTAGTGGATGGCATGGGAGTTCCAGCTTCTGGTGAGGGTGAAGGAGATTTGCTTTCTGGCTTTTTCTTTGATGTCACGGATTGTGTTGGAATTCTGTGCAAATAGCCATATCCAATACCACATCCTAAACTGTACAAGAGAAACAAATCAAGACACAAAAAGGTGCTCTTAACAAAGCTAGTATTTAAATTTTTTACACTGTTAAACAAAAAGGGTTTGTCTTTTATCTACAGCAGGAAATACCTACCTGCAAGAATTTCCACTTAAGAGTACTCAAGGAATACTCTGCAATCAACTTTGGGACATGCACAGCTTAGCTTTCAGTGCATTATTTTATATCTTTACAAAATAGTTAATCTGACCTGATGTGGGTTTTATTATTGCTTTAGCAGAATGTTTTGATTATGAGAATGTAGGTAGTGAATCTGCTAATGGGGAACTCAAGACAGGAGTTTTGCCATTTGATTCAACTTGAAAAGGATTAGATCCTGAATGTGCTGAATTCCTAGTTCTAAGCTGATTTTTTTTAATGCAAAGATTAACAGTTTTGGGTGACAAGGCTTAACTTGGAAACACCAATAACTGATAGTAGTAATACTCCTAATAGGAGCTCATTTACAGCAAGTGTAAAATCTGTCATCAAGAGAGATCAGTACCTTCCTTCTCCACCCCAAGCTCCATTGGGAGTCACAACTACCTCTCGGATGGAATCTGCCTCAGTGTTATAAACCATCAGCTTCAGCGGCTTCCCTTCATGGGATTCAATCAGGGAAAAGAAATCCTCTGACTACGGGAAAAAAAAGAAAGAAAGTAGTAGTTAATAAACCCAAATGTGCAAGTCAACATTTTACATAGCTTCAATGTGAGATATTAAACACCCAGAGACAGAAAAATCACCAATGTAGTTTGATCTTTAGTGGCAACTTCTTTTTATTGTCAGACTAAAAAGAAAGATAATGTTTACCTTAACAATAAAGCTTCTGTCATAAACATCGACCTTCCAAAATCCCCCAACACCACCCCCAGATGTGTGATTAGATTTATACAAAACCCAAATCCTACAACAAGCACTTGGCAGGCACAAAGACAATCACTCCCTACTGGAAAGAACATGCACTCTACCTCCTGGAGAATCTGATCAGATCCAACAACATAGTCAGTGTACGGCTGGAGCCCAGCCAGAGCCGCAGGAGACGAAGGCTCCACGTCCTGGGAAAGAATGACACGAATCATCTGCACCCACAGCACGATAAACTACCAAGATCAAAAGCAAGAGCTAACTCCCAGAGCAACGAAGAACATTTTGTTAATGGGATAAAAAAAGTTCTTGAATAGTCTGCATCTATGCATGACATTCTGTAAAACATGATGAGTAAGAAAATGTTACCAATTTAAAATTACCTCCTCTGAAGGATGTTGAGAAATTACATTTACTTAAACAACCAGAAACATAAAACATTCTTTCTGATTCAGTTCTACTCTTTCAGCTCTAACTCTTAATTTTAAAATAAATTTGTGGTGCTTTTTGTAACATTAATATTACCTTAATGAAGTTTAGCCAACACAGAGACACCAATCAGGCCAGAATCTTTTTTGCTTTTGCCATTGATTCTTCAACATAAAACGAAAAAAATCCTTCCCACCTATCCTCTTTGGTCCAGTTGGGATGGAGTTATTTTTGTCACTGTCACTGGGAATTCCGACAGCCACCCACTCCTTGTCCCTACTCAAACAGCTCACACAAACCTTCAAGAGTGTGTTCCCTTCCTCTGTGTGATTGCATCACTGCACTTTACATTGCTGCTGAACATCACACTGTAAAACAAGGTTGCAGGAACAGTAACAGGCCAGCCAAGAATTGGTCCTCACCAGAACGTGCCAGACGTGTTCGTTGGCTCCCTGGAAGCTGCAGAACCTCACGCTGGCTCCAAGGAGGCCTTGTCCTCCCCACATGTTACTGGGGATCACCTCCACCTCTCGGATTTTCATTGTTTTGATGTTATACACCTCCAGCTTCACTGCTTTCTCAGCATTTGCCTTCAGCAGGTCTTTCAACATGTTGTTTTCCTTGTTCTGTAGAGCAGAGATACAGGATTAACATTATTTCCAGTTGCACTTGTTGCATCTGTGGCAGAATTTGAATACAAAGAATCAAAACTATCAAAGTTTAGGCTCTGTGGTTCACAAACAATCCCAGCAATTTCCAATTCAATTTTCTTTTACTAGAAAGCAGTCAGTACGGTCAACACACATCCCTTTACATAAATACTTCCTGTTATATCTTTTCATCATTGGCATTCCTGTCCTTTAAAACTGCTATTAATTAATACCAGCAGGATCAGATGCCCACTGTGTAGGCTCACAATGAGCAGCAACTTCATGTCTCTGAGCCCCATCCCTCTTCAACAGCCCTTCAAAGTCACTGCAAATGGACTGTGAAAGAATATCTTAATTTCTGTCACATTAGAAGATTAAATGATCTTCCCCCAAAATCTGCCCTTATAATGATCACTTTTAAAAAAACACACCTCCTCTCATAAAACCAAGACAAACTTAATTAATTCAGCTTGTAGGTCGTTAGGGTGGAGCATACAAGGCAAAGCTCTGAGCCTTTTAAATAAACTAACAAAACTCCATCAAACCAAAACTCAACTCTTCTCTCATAACACACAGGAACTGTGTTCTTGGTCTCAAAAATATAAGTACACAGGTTATGATTCTTTTTCAAGTTTTATCAAGTTTTGAAACAAGTTAAACAAATGTTGAGCTCTTTACTATTGACTCACCAGTTCAGTATTCACCTTGTGGTAGAAACTATGTACGAATGAGCAATAACATAAACATTGTGTTAACCTGTTAAGAAGTTAAAGTGAGTAAAGGCATAAACAAAACCTTTCCTTCAAATTTGGATCTAGCCAAAGAGACTTTGAAGACCTGCAAGTTTTACTTTACTTTTAATGCCCAATGTGAAAAGTTTCTCTGCTTGTGACAGTTATGGCTTTTACCTTCCAGCACCACTACAGCACCCACAGTTCATGCAGGATGGAAAAAACCAACACTGAAATAGTTTGAGACTTACAAGCCTCGTGTGTCCTATGGCGATGATGAAATCAAAGAAAGGTTCCAGTCCTCCTTGTTGGGCTGGGGAGTTCTCCTGAACCTGCAGAACATGACATTTTATTGTTATTCTACACTGATCTCCAGTTACGTAAGGGAAAGTGTTAATCTTTACACTTGATTCAATATTTACTTTTGAGCTGAGCCAGAGATAAGGCACCAAGTGACCGCCCTCAAGAAGCAGTCCATAATTAGGATCTTATATAAAATTAGGATCTTACTTTTATAAAACTACGAACAGATACCCAAATCATGCTGTAAAAAAGCAGGTTTTGAAGCCCATATAAGACACAAATGTTGTGATTCAGAGTTCACAGCCTGGAATTATTAATTAATACTTTGGAGAAAGGCTTGGTTTTCAACGTGCTGCTGCAGGATTTTCTTCCATGGTTCTAACAACCTGAGCACGGTGAGAGTCCCCACTTGCATCAGAGCCATTCTTCCATGAACACAAGTGACAGCTGGGTTCCCACATTTCCAGCCCATTGGAACAGGAATATTTACACGAGTACACTACAGGCACATACCTGCCCACAAGTTCTGGTCAAGAAAACTACCACCACTTACAAAATATTCCTAAGAGCTGGGACATCTCAATTTCATTAGAAGCAAAGTTGTCACAGAAGAGATGCCAGCAATAGAGAGAATACTCATAAAACACATTCATACCAGGAAAAACCCCACCAAAAGTTCTCAGATTGCACCCACTTCCAGCTACACTGACAAAGCAAGATGGTGTTAAGGAATCACTGCAAACCTACTGACAGTTTGCTCTTGACTTCACTTTTTCTTAACTCAGCAGCCCTTAACCTAAGATATATTTGGCTCCTGTGGGCCACCTTCACAATTTAAGCACAAAATTACAAGCCAGGAATCATCTAAACTGGGAAGTTCACTGCTAGGAAAGTTAAAACTCCTACATCTTATACTTGGGCTGGTGTTAGCAAAATGCTATATATATTTTTTTTACTTTCTTTTAATAGATAAAGTGGTATTGATGTTGGGGCTTTTGCTGTCAGAACTGTCTATAAAAGTTACAAAATATATTTAATAGCATAATTACTTCAGCAAAAGCTTCTATAGCAAAAATAAGAATAAAAAAACATGCTTTATTTTTAAACAGTCAAGACTAAGCATTGTAACCAAAGCTGGAGCAGAAGTATTAACTTTCATCACAACCCTGAACTGCATCCAAAGCAAACAGGCAGCTTTATACTTGTGCTGAGAAACACAGAATGCAGATGAAGTGGAAACAGCACGTGGCAACAACACTCCCATTCTTATTTTAGGGAGGGGAAATACCCCTAAAATAAACGATAACTCATGCAATCAGCTGTTATCTGCCCATCTTTAAACTTCCAGATATGCATTTACACCACCGTACGTAGAGACAATCTGCTAAAGAGAGGAGTTACAACAAACTTGCATCTACAGCTGGGAGAGGCAGCCACGGAGGAGAGCACCGCTGGAGCGGGAATTAAACGATGCTCTGAAGATCCACAGAGACGGGAGCAGGGAAAGGACGGAAGCAGGGAGGGAAAAAGGGGAATAAGAAGAGAGAAGAACAGGGAGAGAGGAAGAGCAGAGACAGAGAACAGGGAGCGATGGAGAAGAGCAGAAAGAGAAGAGGAACGGGGATGCCAGCAGGGAGAAAAGGAGAGGAACAGGGAGGGAAGAAGCGCTGTTCTACTCTTAAACTACTTCAAGTTCCCCGAGAGCAGCCCCACAGGCTCCCCTGTGCTGTTGGGCACCCAAGTCCCGCCAGGTCGCGGCCGCCCCGCCCCTGCCGGCGTGGCAGCTCCGGGAAGGAGCCAACAGGTGGGAGACGGGGCGATCCAGCCACCACGGGCGGGATGCGGCAGCGGGACCCCGCCCGACCCGCCCCAGCGCCTGCCGCCCCTCGCGGCCCTCCCAACCTCCCTCCCTCTCTGTCCCCGCGGGCCCGGCGGCGGCCGCCTCACCCCGTGCACGTGGAAGCCCTCGGCGCCGCCGCCGGGGCCCTCGGAGCTGGATCCCAGCCCCATGGCAGCAGCCCCGCCGCCGCTCCGCCGGGACCCGAGCGGACCCGAGCAGACCCGGCCCTCAGGCGGCAGCAGCACCGTGCATCGCCCGCACGCTCCCGCAGGCCCGTGCAGCCGAGCGCCGAGCGCAGCGCCGGGACACAGCCGAGCGATGCGGGAGCGCGGCTCGGCTCCGCGCCCTGGCGCGTGACCGGCGGGGAACGCCCCCTAGCGACGGGGGCGGGGCGGGAGAAGCGAGGCGTTGCTGTGGTGGGCTGGATAAAGGGGCGTGGCTATTGCTGAGGGGGGCGTGGTCTGCCTTGAGGGGCGGGGTCAGGGCAGAGGGGCGGAGCCAGCGCTGCATTCCCAGAATCACAAAATCTCTGAATCGCGGAATTTTTTAAATTGGGGAAAAGCTCTGAGATCACTGAATCCATCCTATCAACGAACACCACCGTGGCGACAGACCATGGCATTGAGTGCCTCATCCAGTCTTCCCTCAAGCATCTCCAGGGACGGCAGCTCCACCACCTCCCATTCCAATGTCTGATCAACCCTTTTTGTGAAGAAATTCCTCCTGATGTCCAACTTAAACCTCCCCTGGCACAGCTTAAGACTTGGAAAAAAGCCCCCAAACTCGTCCACTACCGTTCTCATTCTAACAGCCTTTAAAAACCATCCCCCTGTTAGTATAATCCAGAAAGAGATTATTGCTAATTTTTTACCACTACTGTGTTTCTATTCCTCTCCATAGGCAGAGAATTGTGCTCAAGAACAGCATTTCTACCAGCTGAGACAACTTTTAGCATTAATAGCTGAAGAGGTAAATCAATAGTCCAATGTTTCTGTTTTACAAATGGTAGGTGATCACCAAGGGGTTGTGGTGTTTCCACCCTCCTGAAATTTCGTGTCTGCCCCATTGTGTTCTACTTAGGATGGATCCTTCTGCCTCTAACTCACAAATGGAAAAGTTCTGAAAATTTTCAAAGTAGCAGAATTAATTAGAAATGTTATTATATTCATGTCGTTAAAATGTTAATTATATTTCCCGCATTAACATTTTCATTTCCGTATCAAAGTACTGATTTCGTTAAAACTCCTTGAGAGCACTGCTCTCTCCTCCAGGAGAGAGAACCTCCAGGTTCTCATTTTTCAAAGGAGCCGCATAATCTCTGTGGTTCAAGTGTGATGCATAAAAACAGGAAAAAAAACCCCAAAAACCTGCTTTTTCCATCCTCTGCCTTCGCTTCCAAGTGAAATTCTTACATTCCCTGTCAGTTCAGGAGCTATTTATGCTTGAAAATCCACACAGTTTGGTTCATATTTACCCAAAGAAAGCACAAGATATTCTCAGGAGCCTTTTAAAGTAGCTTTTCCCTGGAGCTGTCTCTAAGCTGTGACTGCAGATCTGTGCATGGCATTCATTGAGAAGATGGGAAGTAAAACTATTCAGAAAAAAAAAAAAAATCACGCCAAACGTTTATCTGTGTATATTAGCTTTGCTGTCTATATTTGAGAACCTTATCTCACAGTTGTATTTTATATTAAACTTCTTTTCTTCGGAGCATCTTTTGTACCAGGTGAGCCAATGAGGAGCTGCAATGTTGGCTGTGTTATTGTATTTTTACAAGCAGTAGAAATGAGAGATTTCTTCAGATGTACCAAGAGTAGATGCCAGAGAAGTCTGGTTCCAGTACTAGATTAGTGCTTAGGAAATAAAAGACCATTAAAAAAAACAAACAAAAAAAAAATCTGGATTCTTTGCGTTTATATTTATCACAGAAGGCAGGGAAGAGGTTCTCATCCCCAAACTTTTCTTTGCATTGTCTTGTGTTAAGGTAGAGGTGAAAGAGCCCATGAACAGAGAAAATGAGCAGTAAATTTGCAGGAATGGGTGGTATTTGTCCCACCTTTCTGGAGGAACAGGGGAATGAGCTCGGACACCCCAAGCAGATGTTTTGTGCTGCTTGCTTCAAGCACTTGGGCTGCAGGGCACTGAGAAGGACTAAACATCCAATTCTTTAACAAAGGAATTCTAGCAGAGATCTGAAGGGCTGGTGTGCAAGCCTTAATAAAGTGAGAGAAATTACAATAAATAATATTTGAGTGGGTATTATATTCTGAGTATTATATTCTTGGGAAGAGCCAACATGGCCTGATAAAGGAATATCCTGTCTCACACATCTGGAAATACACAGAAAGGAGTGATCTGCTTGCTTGGACTTCAAAAACTCCCTCATCAAAGCTTTATCTAGGTTTTTTTTAAAGGAGACTAAGCACTGAAACTATGCTTTGAGTTATATTTATATCAATGAGTGGCTAAAAGATAAAAAAATTATGAGAGTGAACGATCACTGAAAGATCATTCAAAGAGTTATTGAAAAACCCAAACACTGGTTTTCCTCATGATCTAAAAGAGAGATAGCACTGAGATGACAAAAGGTGTAAAAATATGGATAAGGTGATCTTTTTTCTTTTTTTGACTTGTGCTTTTACATTTTGCTTGTCACAAGTTCCAACAGTCTGAAACTTGATGATCCATTAGCCCAGCGTTTCACCTCTGCAGCTTAAATGAGGAGCTGTAGAACAAAAGAAAACTAGGGGTGATTTGGTAAATGTAGGCATGTTTTAAGTACTATTTTATCTAATTTACTAAAGAAATTAGCACCAAAAATAGTGCTGCTGTCAATAATTACCGAAAAAAATTCTAATCTGCCCCAGGCCACTCTTTTGCAGCAGTTTTGTTTGTTTGGAAAAATACTTTAGCTCATGTTTATTCAACACTTGAGCAGTGCTTCCATATTAAATTTGTCAACTTACCCCGAGCCCAGAGACTCCAATAAATTATTAAAGAGCAGCATTGCATAGCAGGATTTGTAGTGACACATTGTGTCTTCTCAGGGAGAGAAATCAAGCTTTATTTTCATGGGGCTCCCTTGGGGATGATTCTGTGCTGCACTAAAGATTTATTTTAAATGGTTGCCTGGGTGCTACTGGAACATCAGCACAAGAGTGTTTCAGACACTAAAGATGAAAGTTATTTATTCTTTTAGATGTAATCAGTCTTAGGAAAACAAAGATCTGTCAGTGGAGAATTATGTATATAACATGCATATGAATATATGATGTTGTACGTTCAGTGTGACCTTTTGCAAAAATATTTAAGTTTTTTTTTTAATATAATTTCTAAAGGAGAAAACTTACTGCTTTACTTTCCAATCTGGCAAATGATGAACAATTTTGCTTTCAGCACCACAATCTGAGAAGGCCTGCATGTGTGTTTCAGGCATTAGGAGGATTTTTTGGGGGTTTTTTGTTCTCTGGGGGTTTTTGTTTGTTTGTTTGTTTGACTGTTGTTGCTGTTCTATCACTTTTCAAAATTTTACACGTTTAGCACATTTTTGGTTTAGTCTTTAGAATTTGAATATATTTTGGTTTTAGATTTTGAAGCTGCTTTAGAGCTGGAAAATCAAAGAAACAGGAAGAATGCAGGGACTAATTAATTATATTATGAAATAATGTTTTTATAGCTGATGGATAAAAATGCTGAAGGACTTAACAAAAGGTTGAAAATGTCTCCTGGATCTTGAGAGGGAGTGTATAATGGTATTTCATCCACAGCAAGCAGAAGGCCTCACTATTTAAAAAGTAAAATGAGATCATTAGACTTTTAGCCAAATATTAATAAATATAAATATGCAAAAAACTAATGTATACTGTACCTTAGTTTATAATTGTCTAGATTACATTTCTTGTTTACTATAAAATCTGGGATACTTCATTGATTTATTTTTTTTTCTTCAGTGAACATTTCTATATTATTGCAAAACGTTTTCAGACAGGGAAGAAAGTTTATTTGTTTCTACAGAGAGAAAATAAAATAATAGTTGGGAGTCACGCTATTGTTGTTTCATCGTGTCTACTATACATTTGATTGTAACTTTGGAATTACTTTGATGTAATTATATGCCAGAGGCAAGGTAGCTGGAATTAAAGAGCTTTCTGAACTGGTCTTGCTGACTGTTCCACTAAGAGGCAAATCCTGACCTAGTGACAAAAAGTACAAGGATTTTACAATTTTCCAGCCTCTTCTCCCTGGTGTTTTTTGGTTTTTTTGGTTTTTTTTGGTTTTGGGTTTTTTTCCCCTCTGATTATTCTTTCCTCATTAGTTGTGCTGTACAAGAAACAGTCTGCATTTAAAAGTTCAAATTTTTGCATTTAGAAGAATTTGTGAAAACAGGCAAAGGAGACCTTTTGATCCCATGTGATGCTGAACAGAGGTGGCACATTCATGTCTTAAAAACTGGTAAATCCCTAACTGGTGGGCGAAAATTGTTGTCAAATTTCTTAGCAAACACGTTTTGAAATGTAATTTTTAAAATTTTATTCTGATAATTGTGTATTAAAGAGTGAAAATAGGATTGTATTATTGGTAATAAATAGCTAAGATTAGTATTTTGGGCACTCTCCAAAACAGTTTGTCTACAGAAGATTTTTTATTTATTATAAAATCAGTCCATGATAAAAACCAGATTATTGGTAATGCAAGGTTAAAACCATAACAACTGGCAGGAAATCAGAAATATATTGTGATTGTTACAGGGCTTTAAGCTACTACAAATACTGCAGTGTTCTGGCATTTCCACACAATGATATCTGCATCAGGTCTTTGCTTTTGCAGATACTGACTTTTGAAAGAAATGTCATTTATCATTCATGGCAATAGAAGTAAAACAATGTCACACAGAACTGGCAGACCCTCCAGGGAACTGTACACTTTAAATGCTTATTTTTCAAAGCTCTTTGTGTGCTTAGCACTTACAGCTTGCCTGCAATATCAGTCTTTTCTAAAGGTTCCTATGTAAATGTGAAATGTGTGCTGACTGCTCTACATTTAGATCTGTAGATAGAGTATAAAAAGCTGCAGCTGAGCTAGTTGTAGGTTTCTTTTTTCAGTCAGTGGAGGAAAACAGGCAATTCTTGACTGTAGCTGTTATTAAAGATTTCTCAAGCCCATTGCACAAGTAATTTTTCAGTATGGGAGTATGATTGCGTAGCAGAAAGATCTTTGGCTTCTTTCAGAACTATTTCACTGTAGAACTCATCAGAAATTGTAAAGGAATAACATTCAAAATCTCAAAGGATTAATGTTTTCAAATACTGACTGTCTAAAATCAGCTAGCTTCAGAAGTAAGCTTGCAATACAGAGGAAATTCTGTGAATGAGTCTCATTAGTTAAGGATTATGAAAAATATTAATAGAATATTAGTTCTTCTCTCATTATCAATGCAAATTATTTATGCAGTAATATGCCTATAATAAATTTCAGGATTATGAAAGAAGTTGACCCTGAACAATGTTTTGGTCAAAATAATTGGGAGTAGGAATTCAACATTACAGAGGACAATAATGTTTACAGAAATTCATTATTCAAAATTAAAAGGAAGAGCACCCCATAAATCAAATGTGTTTGAACTGCATTTTCTTAAGGAGGTTCATTTCATCATCCACTTGTGCAGATGATTCACAGGACCTATATCCTGTGAACAATTGAATTTAGTTCTGAACAATTATGTATCTGATGGAATTATCCACTTCGCTGGCAAATATTAATAAATCTGTCATGATCTTCAGTCATATTTATTTATACCTCTTGGAAGGCATGCCCAGGATGCTCATGAATGGGAATTCTCACAGTGATTAGACAAAATTTTCATATATGCATCATACATAAACAATTTAAGTGATCATCACCTTGTTAACAGTATCACCTCTTCAGAACTTGTAAAGCACTGAACCTTTTAACCTTGGAGAAGCATAAAGAAAGATAATTCTGTATTTAAGAGTTGCCAGGAAGAGGCAAGGGTTCAGCCATGTCCAGTTTTGTGGATTTATGTTGTACTGGTGTGCTTCAAGCTCCCTCTTGTATTCACAAAAGAGGATTTCTATTTTGTATAGATAAGATGTTGATGGTAAAGGAAGTTGTGGTGCTTCCAAACCTCTAGAGTGCAGCTACATTCAGTACAGTTGTATAGAGCATTATATGAGTTTACCAGTCTGATTTTTCTTATTACTAAGCCTTGCAGAGACTACCCAGCTTATTCCTTTGTCTCCTTTCCTGTACCAGTTCTGGAGCTATCAGAGCTGCTCGGGTCGGTAGGCAAAGGTATTTCCTGTGCAAACAGACCTCTTGGAAATGTTCCAGCGTTTAAGCAGCACTGCTGGATGCAGGAGCTGCTCAGCTGGGTTGGCAGCACTCAGTAATGCAGCCATCAGCACACTGGAATAACTGGGATTTTGGGATAAGTCACCTCAAAGTTCCAGGAGTGAAGTTTCCAGCCCGTCATTGAATTGAGTCCTCTGGTTTGGACCAGAAAAAGGTGATTTCAAGGTCCCCTTCCCTCCCAAAGGACACACAGACAGAAATGAAACTGCTCTGAAGAACTTTCAGAAGTTGTTGTGGTGGTTTCTTCATTTTCTTGCACTCTTCATCGTTGCTGCAGGTTTTTGAAGCAGTGCAGAGGACACTGAACCCTGACCCTTCCAAGCAGCCAGGACCAACTTCTTCCCAGCAGAATTTGTCAGCACTGATTAATGTCCAGCACCATCAGCACCAGGACTACATACAAGTTGCTGAAAGCTATAAAGATGCATCAACCTCTACTCCAACAGATAGTAAAGAAAGTGTTTTTAGAAATCTCAATCAACACCTCACTATACAAGGTGAGAGAAGTTGTTCTTTTGGTGCCACAGCCTCAAAAATATAGAAAAGGAAATATTGTTGTTTTTTTTTCAAAGCCATGGAATTATCGTGGGGGAATTCTTAAACAGTATTTCTGGCATTGAAACAGAATAACAACCAAAAAGGAACATGAACTTAAAAAGGAAATCCAGCCACATTAGCAATTTTTGTACTTATTTATCCAGTAAATAAAATGTATCAGATTGAAAAATGTTTTTAAATTCACATGTAATACAGTAAATCATCAGAAGAGAGCATCATATTCCAAATATAAAAATCAGGTCACACTCAAGAAAAGGGAAAATTGCTCAGGTGTAGTTTTCTACTCACAGTAAAAACCAGTCCTTAAAGCCCATAAGGTATTGGTATGGAAAAACTCCCATTTACATTTGTGAATGTTTGATTCTCAGGGCCATTAACTGCAGAAAATTGCATTGAACTAAGTATGAATTCCATCCACACTTTTACTGAGAATTAATGATATGCAACATATCACAAGCTTTAATGTCTTGCAGCTTCATTTAAATAGAACAGCCATTAACATTTTGCAGGATTGCTCTGATTTTCAAAGAGAGGCCATCTCCTCGTTATTTGTACTTGACTTCCTCCGTGTTTCCTCTACTTGTTTATTCATGATAGAAATTATGTTAGGCCTGTCACTTCAGATAATTAATGATGCACAAGGAAAATCAGCAAAGAATACCCTTGGCTGATTATTCATAATTACTCAGATACTGCAATAGTTGTACTAATGGGGAAATCTATCTTTGATTTAATTATAAAACTAGATTGAAATTGTTTCGGAAAAAAAAAATTGATCTGCTCTGTTTCTTTCTTTTATGGTAGAACTCAGTAGAGAGAAAATAAGAGGCTCTTGATACTTATTACAATTGTTATCTAAATACTTCATTTTTAATTACTTCTTATTTTCTCAGACAATAATGAAGTTGGCTTATTTTAATTTGGGTGATTGATTGTGAAGATGCAATAACTGTTCCTCCAGTCTACACACCAGCACACTCTTTTTACATAAAAGGACCAAGCAGGAAATTGCTCCATGAGATAGGTTGGCATCACTAAATTTTTTCCAGAGAAAGTCATAGAAAAGGAGTAAAGAAATGAAATTATGAAAATGAGAGATCTGTATCCCCTAAATACTGTCTCTGTAGGACAGAAAAAAATACTCACTCAATACACACATCTAAAAATAGAAGAAATGTTTGGATTTTGCAGGTCATTGTCACCAATGGATTGATCCATCAATCCATTACAGTGTGACACCTAATGATGAGTTTGGAGCTGTTCCTAAAAAGGAGAAATGTCCCACATGCATTTTGGGATGGTAATGTTTGTTCTTTTTATTATCTATTCTGGTAGTATTTAAAGTAAACAAATTTGGAATATTGTTTAATACCAATTCATGTGCAGGGCTTTTTATTTGTTCACCTACTTTTATTTTCACAAGTTTTTGTATTCTAGATGAGGAGAGATCTCATGTTCAAGAAACAGAACAGGCAATAAACCTTTACCAGAATGTTGTACAGAAATCATAAATACACAACATTAAATAAGCTTGTAGATTGTGATTTTAGTCAGATTTCCACTCCAAGCTTTAAAAAACAACTTGCAAAAATATGAAAACTCTGTTTTCTTAATTTCACCTACAAAATTTTCCCCTTCTGGGTAAAATCCAGGATTTCACAGAAGCTTTTGTAGTGTGACATGGAGAATTAATAGATTTGACAGTTTTGGAAGAGCTTTCTACTTCTAGAAGCTGGAGATGTCAGCAGCATCTGAATTCATCTTGGCTCTGTGGCTTATTTCTTTTAAAAACCTTATTCTTTTCCCAGGAGAAAAGCAGTACTGCTCTATCTGATTAGTTACAGGCACAAAACAAAAGTCTGCATAATTTAAGTCAATATTGAATTTTTTCCAGATCAGATATCATTTGAGTTATTGTAAGGTAGCGATAAAATGTCCTTTAATGTTTTATAATTTTTAGGTAACTTTTCAGCCCTGTAAATATTAAAATTGCTTAATAAAACTATAAAAGAATTTAAATATTTTTTTAAAAATTTTTTTGGAATATAGAAGAAAAAATAAATTTTGGAATCTGGCTGTAAGCACTTCAGAGGACTCTGCTGCTGCTAAGACATGCAAGGGAATGTTTGTGGATTTGGGATTTTCAGAGCAACACCTCTGTGCAGTTCATGTGACTGCTCTAAGGCTCAGTTTGTAACCCAGATTGTTTGTAGCTGGAACCTGTTCCCATTTTAGTGATTTCCTGGTGTTTGCTCAGGGTAGCTCCCTGCAGGCTGGGATTTGTGTGAGAGTGGATGGCACAGATCTTCTTTTATCCTGCATGGGAATGGCAGCAGTGGATAAAAAGCACAGTAAAATGTTCAGTATTTAGATGTGTAGGGAGGTTGTTTTGTTTGTTTTGTTATTGTTGTTTGGGGTTTCTTGGGGTTTTTTTACCTCTAAACACTGATGTCCAACCAAAAAGCCCCTCAAGGACTTCCTGTGCTGAAATGGGGTGGTCCTGCTTCTCCTCCAGCCTTAATTCTCATCACAGGCTCTCACCTGCCCCTTTAATTCTGCACCCCATTCAGCTTTCTAAAACAACAGGGAACCAACCAGCAAAAATAGGAACACATTTTCCCTGAGAGAGTGAATCGGATCCTTTCACCCCGTGAGAGGAAATGTCCCAGAGCCCAAGGCAAGTGAGGGATCTGTTGGCAGGAACAGAGCGATAACAAATCACTTCTTTTCGCAGCAAAAAAGCTGCGGGAGCAGCTCAGCCGTGCCTGTAGCATCCCCCTCGGCACAGCTCATCATCATCATCACCATCACCTCTGAACTGTGCGAGTACCTGGAGATGGAGAGCCCACGAATCAGTGCCCTGATGCTCCGCTGATAATTGAGTTATCCTCCCCAGCTGCTCGGAGGGATTGTTAAAGAGAAGGCTCTTCCTTTACCAACTCTGCGCTTGGTTTGGTTTGTCACCATCGCCGCCGTGCAGGTGTCTCTTTGTGGATGGTGCCCAACAGCTCAGTCAAGCCCTGGCACCACCCAGAAAATCTCTCGCTCGACAAAGAGGGCTTTGTGCATCTAGCAGAGCTAACTGGGGTGTGCCGCGATTTCAGGGTGAGGGTGGGAGCATCAGCTTGGAGATTCAAGGGAGAAGTTTGGAGGAATGCGAGCATCTGTGTCCCAGGGAGAGATTTGGGTTGGCAGCTTTCCAGCAACACATGCCATTGACAGAGTTTAGATTTATTTAGTGCCTGACAGAAGTACTTCATTAATTGTAGAATCACTCCTTGCCTAAGCATATAATCAGAAAAAAAAAGGTGCTTAAGCTGTCATGATTCAATGCAAGAGTTGTGGTACTAGGGGAAAAGTAAACAAACTAATTTTCCTCCGAGGCTGACTTCTTCCTTGGTAGAGTTTATATGCTTGGTGCCTGATTTGTCTCTTTTTTAAGTGGTTGATTTTCCATTAATCTGTGCATCGGAACTGGCAAGCACATGATATGTAAAACTGTAAGAACTGTGAAGCTATAAATGGCATATGAAGGATGGCATATGTATGAGAAAACCTGTACATTCATCAAGATATTGTAAAAAGTTAGACATCTATCTGAAAGAAAACCATGCACTTTATAAATTTATATGCAGACCTATGCTTACTGTAAATACTTCAAAATTCTCTTTTTTGTAAAACAACTTTTCTATTTCATGGTGCTTTGTATAGGTAAATATGGAGTCTTCATGTTCAGAAGATTGGTTAGCCTCTGTTTTTTTCCAAATAGGGACATGGACAATCTAATCAAACTCTGGGGTAATTTGGGAAAGCTGGAAAGGACAAAGAGCTATGAACAGTGTTCTTCAGATTTGTCCAGATCCTCTGGGGCTTTGGCTCTTCACGTGGCAGAGGCCCACAACTTCTCTAACAGATTGTTTATAACTTCTGGAAGTGATTTTTCTGCTCTGGTGCACTTAACGACTCCTTCCTTTGTTTGGGATAAGGCTACATTCCCGAGTTTTTCTCTATCAAATCCAACACTATACGTGTAGGGCTGTCTATAAGGAAGGCTGACTGCTATAATGAGGTTTTTCTGTGCATTTTCATTTAACTATCAAGTACAGGACACATTCATGCTGTCCTTTTTTCAGTGCTTGAACCAAGCTCTGACACTTTGAAAAGGACTAATTTGATTCACCACTTCCAAGGAGTTATCCTGTTATTCTCCAGGGAGAGAACAATGTGCCACTGTGTCCTCAACTCCTTTAAAGCTCACAGTGTTCTCTTTGCTCCAGTCACCGTGAGCTCTTCAAGAACAGTATGAACCTTTCAGAAGCTGGCAGTACTGACAGCACCTTGTGCTTTGTGCTTGAGGACCTTGGCGTGGCCTTTAACACCAAAACAGGCATTTTGAGTTTGTTTTCAAGGTGTCAAAGCCATTTTCTCTTTCCTTTCCATTCCCCTCTTTCTGCATCAGCACATGTTCAGTGCAAAGCTGTCAGCTCTGTTGCCCCAGAGCCAGAAGTGTCCAGAATCCTACTCTGGATATGCACAATTCAGTTCTCCTGCAGTTCTTTTCCTTTGATTTTTCAGGGCAGGAAGGAGATTCCAGTCAGGACCTGCCACTGCTGCAGGTGAACATCTTACCCTAAAACACCAAAACCCATCTAAAAATATTTCAAGGGCAGAGTTCCTAATAGTTATTTGCTACTATTAAAGAATAGAGGAGGCTGGGAAACCACTGAGGGTTTGAGGAACATGAACACAGTAATTCAAACATTGTTATTAAAGTTTGCCATTGAAAATCCTCATTAGGATATTGGTTCACTGTCTTCTCATGTCAGCCAGGTTGAATTATGTTGTTTACCATGGCCATGGCCATGAGTAGAGAATTCTGTTGCTCAACTGCTTTGCAGCATCCAGAATTTTTGAAAGGTAATATTGCTCGTCACATACTTGAGGGTGAAAAGATTAATTGCAACACTTTGCATCAGCATCAGGCTTACAAAGGAGGCATCTGAACAGGGTTTCAGCTGATGAAAACAATCATACTGAGTCTATTAGTAACAAAATGGGTGGCACACATTATTTATTCGCTAGTCCAGCTGGCAAGACACATCTCACATCCATGTGGTTAAACTCTTTTATCTCTGAACAAGAGTTGTGTGCAACCCAGTCGCCCACTGGAATCATTCCTGGCCCATATTATGCTCTAAAATGTGACCAAGTATTGTCTGGGACTGTGGTGGCTGACATGGGGCAAAACCACACCAGGAACTGTGCAAACAGTTTCACAACATAGGCAGCAGAAAGAAATGCCAAGCCTTGGGCTCTGATGCAGCTTAGTTCTCGATGTAGAAAGAGATCTGAGTCTGAAAATGTGTGTGGAAAATTTCCCTTGGAGCCAGCTAAACCTCTGGATTAAACTTTTGGTTTGGGGTTGGTGATCTTGAAAACGCTGAGCATGGAGTTGGTCAGTGCACCAGCTCTCCTGAGCACTTCATCAATTCATCAGCATGAATTCATCAGCATGAATATCCCTCTTCGTGCAAAGTCCTGGGCTTTGTTATGTCTATGGAGAAAGGATGTGCCAGGGTATTTCATATTATCTTTGCCACTCTAGTTAACAGTCATGTTTGCCTCTTTGCCTGGTTGGAAGGTTGATCCTAGTGATCTGAAAGCTCAAAGTTTGTCATGTTTGGGAATATCCCAAGGGCCAACATAGAGAAAACCCACCAACCTCCCCCAGTAACAGGTAATCCCAATGCTGTGACATCAACAGGTAAGATACTGCAAGGTTCTCATCTTCTTTGCCAGCACACACTTACCATCAAGTTTAACAGCAAGGAACTCATTTTCCAAGAGCTCCAAACACAGCAGTGAAAGTGCTGGTTTAAAGTGCTGGCCATGAAATGGGGAGTGGGGGAAGAAGGGATGGGGAGCTGCATCCTAAACAACACAGCTCAAGCAGGACCAAGAGCAGCTCTCCCAGGGTACAGCCCCAGATGAGGCTTCTCAGGTGCTTTTGATGCCTTGTGAAGGCTCACCTGGAACAGAGACTGGACAGAGCTAAGAGAATAAAGCAGATATTTATTAAAGGGCCTTAAAGGATACACCTTGGGCAGGACAAGAGCCTGACAAGGCTACACCCAAGATGGACCCAAAATGGTCACAAAATGAATGACAGGTCACAAGGTCTCACACTTTTATAAGTTTCAGTCCATTTGCATATTGGGTTTAATTGTCCAATTGCAGCTTCAGATGATGAAGTCCAATCCTCCTTGTTTTCTCTCTTCAGTCCATCCTTGTTTGTGCTTTTGGGCCTGAAATCTTGTAACAGTTGTCCTTGGTCTTCAGCAGGAAAAGGATCTGTTTTGTCTCCCTGCTCTGTGAAGAGCTGACTAACACTTAATATGAGGCTCAGAACTGCACACCTATGCAGCACAGAATCTGAAAACATGAAAGCTAAAACTTAAGGCATCACTTTTCCTTCTCATTTAGCATTTCCTCCAAGGGAGCAGCTTCCACAGCAGTCTGACCCAAGCTCTCAGCTCTGCTCTCTCAGAGCTGGCCCTGAGCACAGACAGCTGAGTGCCCAGGGCTGGGAGGGCAGGGCTGGTGCACACACAACCCTTGCCAAGTGGGATTTGACAGCAGAGATTCAACTGGTACTTCCAGTTGAATTATCTCCTCCTGGTTTGGAGGTACCCAGTGCGTCCAAGAGCCCCGTCCTTCCTTCCAGCCCTTCTTGTACTCATTTCAGGCCAGGTGTGCCACCCCTGGCTCTGTTTAATGAGCTGGTGTTGATTTTCCTGCTGGATGAGACCACACCTGCAACTTCCCAGCGAGGGAAATCCTGATCCTCAGGCCAAAACAACACTGCTGTGCATCCAGGTGCACGTGTTCTTCAGCTGCTGTCTTCTCAGGGGCTCCTGTCGGTTTGCCTGGAACATGTGGCACTGCAAATACAGTGAAACTGCAGCTAAACTACACCAGCCAGAGAAAACTGAGCCACATCCACACATCCACACATCCACATGTGGAAGCACTCAGCTTTTTTCTGCTCTTCATGTTGAGCTTCCTGGCATTGGCTGAAATCCGGTTCTTTCAGACACGTTTTTGTGTGTATATTCCTGCATCTGTCCACCGCTTGCAGGCTAAAAGTTGTCAGGTTTTTTCCCCAGAAATTCTGATGTTGAGAAGAACAGGCATGGCAGTTTTTTTACACCAACATGAGTGATGTCAGAAAGAAGAAAGGAGGGAAGATAAGAGGAAGGTGCCTTGATGCTATTCCCTGAGCATACAACTGAGATAAAACTTTGTCAGTCTTGAGTGCATGAATATACATGCAGGAAAAGCACAAATGTACATACTGACAACCCACTTGGATACAGAATATTAATTTCCAGACATTCTTCTTTTTTTAACATCTTTTCATTAAAAAAAAAAATAAATGAAATTGCAACACTTCTAAAAACCTCCATGCTGCAAGAGTAGGATGGCATCAGGTACAGAGCAGGTGTGCAGGTTGTAGCAGTTTAAGGTGATGAATTTTCAGTCTGAGGCAAGGTGTGATTTATGAGATAATTAGAAAACTAAATGCATAACCACCCTGTTTACACATAGGGCAGTCAGGATTTATAGACAAAAAATGCATTTTGCTTTATATTAGTCATTATCTGAGAAACTGGAAAATGTCAGTGGGAATTTAATGTTGTCGTAATTGAGACAAATAGAAGGAAAAGGGGCAACAGGGTGTAAGAGCAGCAGAAAAGTCATTAAAGGAGTTTTGTCCTTGTTTGCAAGAGGGCTCAAATAATCTAAAGACATTACAGGATACTATGTAATGGCTACTACAGACAGAAAAGATGTAGAAAAAGCTCTCAGTCTACTTGTAGGAATTGAAAAAATTAGTTAAATAGACTTAAGACCTTTTCATGTACATTCCTGCCTGTTATAAAATGCACATAAGCTCCTGATTTGCTTTTCCACCTTTTTCTTCACAGTGAATAGGATTTTCTTTTTCACTTTAAACAAAAAGCATAATGAAATACTGTATATGAATGTTTTTACTACTTTTTCCATGTTGAGTAAGGACTCAGAGACAGAATGTAAGCTGTTTATCTTGTACTTTTTCCTCTTTACTTAAGGTCAAAGTGAACTTTTCCAGTAAGCACAGTGGGCGAGATTCTGATGTCATAAATACTAAACTTTTCCTTTAATTTCAGTGGAGTTAGGAGTGTTTATAATGTTCCAAAGCCTAATTTTTCTAAAGCATACAGTTTATTTTCTTGTAGAAAAATTACACCCATAACTCTTAAGAGTTATGAAAACTCTGGATTTCAGTAAACTGCTTTCTAGTGCAATGGTTACTTAAATACTGAAACAGGAGATTGAGTTATAGACTGAAGTTTCTGCAGAATTTGGAGCAAGATCAAGCTACTCTGCTATTAGAAGTAAACAAATAAGACATTATTTCTCAAGACTTTTCTTTCAGTTCTGTGTGGTGCTTAAATAATTTGAATTATTGATGTTTTGCTCCTCTCTTTAGGTTTTTCAATGTAATCAAATCGATATTGAGAAATAACAGTGTGAAATTGCAACTAACTGAGCACTTTGCTCTGACCCAACAAAACATTTCATTACGAGCTGCAAATGAACAGTTAATGATTTTAATGGAGCTTTATGAATGCTCAAAATTAATCATCAATCATTAAACATATTAAAGCAGGTAGCAAGGTTTGCTGCTTAGAGGAGCTCTTTGACCTTGATTTGATGAGCAGTGTTTTGGATAATTAAGAGTCTAACCATCCTAATTCTTCATACAGCACCCAGCTGTAAAATGTTATTCCTGAAAATTGTATCATTGCCTCTACCAGGGGAGATTGTTTTCTTTTTGCATCTTCTATGCCCAGACAAGCTGAAAAGCTTTTGTGAGGGATTTAATGATAAGAACCTTGGATTCATCTATTCCATCTAGTTAGTCCATAATACAATACCTTAACATAAACATTTAATATATAGATTTTATATTTAATATTTAACTTCACTTTTTACTGAGATTCCGTCTGTAGGAATTCAGGTGCACTGCTGTGCCACTGCCCCACCACCCTCATGGGGAAGAGTTTCTTCCTAAATATCTAATCCAAACCTCTCCTCTGTCAGTTTGAAGCCATTTCCCTTTGTCCCAACACTCCATGCCCTCAGAAGTCCCTCTCCAGATCACTTGTAGCTCCTTTAGATGCTGGAAGGTGCTCTAAGCTGCTCTTTTCTTGGAAGGAAAACACTGAAATTATTTGGACAGTGACCCAAGTCCATGTGATATTTAAACAGAGTTCCAAGGCCAAAATTCAACTCAAACAATTAGCAAAAGTAAACTGGGTGTTGACAGATGCTGCTGATGATAAAAAAGTGGGGTGTTAGTTGTTGTCATTCATGTCCGCACTCACTGAGCCTCATGCACTGGATTACTCTCTGAGTAGAACATGTGCCAAAGCAGTCCTGAATCCATCACCTCCCCAGATGGTGCAGAAAGGCCTTAAATAAAACCAGTAACCCATTCATATGCAGTAGTCCATGTTGAAAGCATTGTGTAAGGGCTGACATCTCCAGCAACCCCCAGAACCTGGGATTTCTCCTGCCCAGCTGCTGGAACTCAGTCTGATGTGCCATCAGTGGCAACATCACGCCCTCATACCTCATACCTGTGATCTCCTCCTTGCCTCCAAGTCACAGAATCATGGAATCATTAAGGTTGGAAAAGACCTCGAAGATCATCAAGTCCAACCACTTGTCCTGCACAGCCCCCTTGAGTACCCCAAATCCTCAAATTCACTTTCTTTTTCCCTTCTTACCAGCTGCACCTTCCCAATTAGCTCCCTCCCAAGCTCAGCCTGTAATTAGTTCCTTAATGGCCCATCAGTGCTGGTCCAGATACTTTTGGTCTTCATCTCTACCCTGTTCATCCCTTGTCTGCCAGATCTGGGCTCCTGTGTTTTGTTTATCCCTTTTCTTTTTACTTGTTATCCCCTGAGAACTAAAGAGCCCTTGATCTTGTGACTTGCTCTCTGTTCCATGTGCCTTCGACAGTCTGTCCATCACACTTGTTTAAAAAAATCACTCTCAGAGCAGTTTCTGTGTGCATCAGAACTTCCCTGCACCTCAGCCATCCTATAAATTTATCAGGCAGCATTTCTGAACCTCAGCTGCCCGACAAATTTCTCAGGTAGCATTTCTCATGAATGTGTACATCCCAGGGTGTGCTAAACTGGGATGTTATTCAGTCCATTGCCCTCTCCATCAAACATCATCTTGTGAAACACCAGTAAATATGGATTAAGGGTCTGTATATTTCATGAAGCCAATTTTAAATCTGACAAATATTTTAAATATTGAAGTGAGTGTATATATATATGTATATATGTATGTCTGGAATTCAGTTTGTGCTTTAAGGCCTCCCTATAAGATGACTCCATCCTCATTTCTGTGCTCAATAACTCACACTGGATCTTTTCAACTCCACCCAAATATCCTTATTTGCTTGTACAGTTCTGGAATCTTTCCCCAAAATCCTTCCTACCCCCCACAAACCCCTTATGTTTCCTGTCACTCCTAAAATGTTCTGCTCACCTAGAAAATCAAAATATTTAATCCTGATCCTCTGTGAGTGAGGACAAAAGGCTGTACACTAGTTAAAAAGTGCTAGATCACTAATTACTGAAACAATGCCAGAGGTCCAATTAACTCAACAGTGCCAACTCAGATGTTCTGCTTTTTCTGGACAGAAAAGGGTTAACACACTCTGGCATCACACTGGTTTGCACCAGCCTGTGCTCCTCATAGCAACTTTTACACAGAGGCAACAGGGATGAGACCTTTCTGTTCCAGAGATAACAGGGTTTTTCCAAATGGACACAAACAGGGCTGCTTGAGTTGGTTTTGTGGTGTTGGAGTTGGATGCAATGATCCTTGTGGGTCCCAGGGGGAAATGCAGACATCCCTCAAGAGCTCCGCACTGAAACAATGCCTGGAGTGGAGGAATTCTGAAAACAGCTGCAATTCATCATCCCCAGTGTAATTTATTCCTCCTTTGGGCATTACAACACAGCCCAGCATCAAAGCCACAGTGATGCTGGCGTGTGCATGGCTGTGGAGGGCAGATTATGGACAAACAACTGCTCAAGATAAATGCCTGATGTCCAAAAGGAGAGTAAACAACTGCATTCTTAAACGTGGCTGTATGTAGGGGACACATAAAGCCTTTGGAAAAATAAATTAGTGGTAGGAAATGAGTGAGTTGGCCAGGCCTAGTAGGGATGATAAATGCAGTGAAGTTGAGGGAGGAGACTGCTTGGGTAGGAGGCCACTTTCTGACCTCCCAGCAAAACTACCTGGGAGCTAAAAGTGATCTGTGGTGTAAGGGGGAAAATGTGCTCAAGGACTAAAAGAGGGTCTCAAGGCTGAAATATCATGCTGAACTTCTTATGACTCCCACTAAAATAAAAATTATTTGTGAAAGAGGACTGTAGAGATTATACGAGAAAGGTCCTGGATCATGTATTCTATGGAGAGTGGATCCTAACAGCACATCTGGCAAGGTGACCCTTGCTGTCTTCTCCAGTTCATTTCCTTAACTCTGCCTTTTTTCACTTGACAGCTGCTCTCTGACTGCAGTTCAAGGTGAGTTTTACTTCCCACCCATTGATGGCCTGTGTGTCCCAGGAGGATTTCCCCTGGCCATGGAAGATAGTCTCTGGATTTCCATCAGCTGTAGGAAACATTTCTTGTTTCCTTCCTCTCTGGAAACAAAAAAGCAAGGCTGTGTTTATGTATTTCTCTGTATATATTTATATAATTTATTTTTATATTTTATATTTATATTATTCGTGTTTAAATTTATATGTTTTGTGTATGTTTATATTTAATCTGTATCTATTTTATATCTATATCTATACTTAACTGAAGAACTTATGCATCTACTATGCTCCCTGATTGCACCTTTAACCGTTGCATGGATATAAATCATGACATTCCACAAGAACAAAACACAAAGGGCTGCAGTTAATGGGGATATAAAAAGAGCTGTGGTTTTGTTTACCCATTTGACAAAGATCAGTTCATGTCACATGGAGCAACAGAAAGCTGGACTGACAAATAAATCTCTTACAAGAGGGATAACACAACATGTGCATAATAACACAACATCCCATGCTGGCCTCTCGAGCCTGGGTCTGCTCTGCCTTGTTTTTGACTTGATCTGAGAGAACTCCAAATTTCTAAGAATTTTTCTGCCTCGTGGCAACTGTGGGAACCATACAGTGTGGAGGTGTTTGTGTAGCCTTGGGGTCTACATTGAGCAGATGGGGTTTTTTCCACATAGAGAATATTTTTGATCAGTTTAATGAGTTATGGGTATAGATAAGCTGCATTGATCCCTGATTTAGACTCAGCTTCTTAGCAGATATTTCAGTATAAAAAGACGTTTTCTTGGGAAAAAAAAAAATAAAGCGACCATTTAATTAAAGATGTTTCAGTTTCTGGTTCTTCTCAGTTGCCTGGGTAAGTTGCAATTTATTTGAGCTGGGAAAGGGTGAAGCTCTCAACCTCTAAGTGGTGCAGATTAGAGCATATCAATTTTCTTTCTCTGCAGTTTCTGTGCTAGGGCAAAACCTAATGTGGAAGGGTTCTCCTCTGTTGTGGGAGCATTACCTCCATGAAAAGATTTGGGAGTTCTCTGAGGGAGCAAAAACCTGCAACCCAAAAGAAAGGGGATGTAGATTGGTGCATAAAGATGGGGTTGGCGTGTGGGAAATGAGTCAATTTGTACAAGAGCTTTGTGTCTTGAAGCCCGTTTATGGTGGTTTTCACTTATGGAGGATGAAAAATTCACTCCAGGATGGAGTGTGACCACAGTGTCACCACGTGCAAGGCTCAGCCACTCCATCTTCCAGACCTGGCTGGCTGTGGGAACTATTGCTCTTTAGGAATCTACACAACAAACTGCTCTGCTTCCTTTTGTGTTAGGTGCAATCTCTGGGACTCCCCTGAGGGATGCTCTTCAGGATGTGCTGGCAGGGCGAGTGATTGGAGGCCACGAAGCCCAACCAAACAGCTGGAAGTGGCAGGTAATGCTGGGCTAATATACTTGAAAAAAAAGCCCTTAAATTTAAAATTTAAAAAAAAAAAAAAGAGAAAATAACAGCTTCCACTGTCCAAAGCCACACACACTGTTTCTGCAGAGGCGTGGCATGGCTTGGGTGTAAAATATGTTGTTGTTTGATCCAGGTATCCCTTCAGATTTCCTACCCCAACGACCCAGGGTACTACACCCACATTTGTGGTGGAACCCTTATCGGCAGCAAATGGGTCATGACTGCAGCACACTGCCTCAGCGTGTGAGTAGATAAAAACTGTTAAAACTCCTGTTCTGCTCCTCATTCCTGCTGCAGATGGGAGCCAGACCCTTTTCCTCCTCAGAGCTCCCCAGTGGTGCCCTGCATTGCACAGCTGGACATCTCCCTGCTCACTTAATCAGGGGAGCTGGAAAACTCTGCTGGCTTCAGCCTTGATTTTACATATTTAATCGCTGACTTCCTGGGAGTGGAAATCAAGCTGATTGCTGATTTGCGTAAGAGGAGGTGCATTTGCATGAGTGTGAGCATTCCTCATGGGTTTGCATCCTGAGAGACCTGTACAGAGATGGAAAGATGGAACAAAAGGGGTGTTTGCTTCCTCTCAGGCCATGCTATACAAGGTGTCAGTGCCATGGGACACCAGCAAGCCAACTCTTCCTTTTAATTGCTCCTGCCTTTAGTGATTGCACTTAAAATGAAGCGTAACCAGCTGGTCCTTCGCACTCTGCACCAGAAAGGTGCAGAAATGGAAAATTAATCTTCTTGTTCAAGACCAAGCTCAGCACTGCAGTAGCTGATGCTGCACCTTCAGTTTCTTCACCAGCAAACTGCAGGCAGCATGTGCCTGATTCATAAGACCACTTAGAAACAAAATTTAGGTTAGAAAAGTCCTCTAAAATCATTGAGTCCAGTCATTAGCCCAACACTGCCAAGCCCACCGCTAGACCATGTCCCCAGGTGCCACATCTACACATCTTTTAAACACCTCCAGGGATGGTGACTCCACCTGTTCCAAGGCCTGACCATCCTTTCAGTGAAGAAATTTTTTTCCAATATCCATTGGCTATTTCCTCTCATTCTGTACTTGTTAGCTGGGAGAAGAGACCAACTCCCACCTTGCTAGAACCCTCTTTTCAGGGAGTTGCAGAGAGAAACAAGGTCCCCTCTGAGCCTCCTTTTCTTTAGGCTAAACACCCCCCAGCTTCCTCAGCTGCTAATTCACCAGCTTCCTTTCCCTTCTCCACACCACTCACAACAAATCTGGCTACAGTGCATTGGAAATCCTTTGGTGAAAGGTGCTCTGGGAATGAATGACACTGGTGGAAGGTCTGGGTTGTGCAGAAATTGCACTGCAAAGCACTCAGTGGGGAGCAGATTTTGCACCAATTACCCTGTGATTCCTTTCCAGGCCCCCAGGAGC
Source organism: Brachypodius melanocephalos (assembly GCA_013398615.1). Lineage (NCBI taxonomy): Eukaryota > Metazoa > Chordata > Aves > Passeriformes > Pycnonotidae > Brachypodius > Brachypodius melanocephalos. The sequence goes on along the minus strand of VZSR01001283.1, from coordinate 315,290 downwards.
ATCCTACCAGGTGGCCCTGGGTGAGCACAACCTCCTGGAGGTGGATGGCACCGAGTACTACATTGGTGTGGATGCAATCTTCATCCATGAGGGCTGGAATCCCAATGACATTGCCAATGGGTAATTATTTTTACTGTCACATAGCTGAACAATGCTGAGCATCCTCTCTCACCAGGGTTTATGTGTATGTTCAGTCCAGCTCTCAGTGAGGTTGGATTTGTGGGAAGATGCTGCAAAGGAGATTTCCCGAATGGCTTCCTCTCTTGGAGGTGTTCCATGGTGTCCAGGTGGACGATCTCAGTCCTGTTTTTACCAAAGATGGGGAAAAGATGGGCCTGTTTTCCCCAATTTGGGGGAAAAAACCCAGATGGATCCAGGATGTGCAGAAGATTCAGGGGCTTGCCTGCAGTCACAGCCCTGTGTGCATCTGATGAAGGAAAGCCAACAGGAAAATGCTGAAGGACTGTCTCAACCCCCCCTCAGAGACATGCCTGTCCACCCACAATCCACCAAAATTCACCTGTAGGAGACATTTGAGGAGTGTTATCCCTCTGTCAGTCTGTACCTTGGCTTTTCTCTCCTAATTGCTCTTATTTTCCTGTCACCTGTGATAATTATAAGGAATAATTAATTATATTCGCAAGGCGCTTGCCTATCATCACACAGAGGCTGGTGTGAGTGGTGAAAAGGGAGTGAGGATGTGTGATCCATGCCTCATCCAGGATTTTCAGTGAGGAATCTTTCACCTGTGCCCTGTTTCAGCTCTGACATTGCCCTGCTGCGCCTCGACTCTCCTGCCAACGCCAACGGATTCGTGGAGCTGGGAGCGCTCCCACCCAAGGGAGAAATTCTGCCCAATGACTACCCCTGCTATATTACTGGCTGGGGAGTGGCCAGTGGTGAGTAAGGGGGAAGGAGTAGCATGCAGGGGGACCACCATGAGGATAAAGCTTCTTTCCTCAGCCCCTGGAGCTGCTGGAACAAGGTGTCACCCTTCCTCGTGTCCCCTCTCCCGTGCAGCGGGCGGCGGCACCGCGGACAGGCTGCAGGAGGTGATGCTGCCGGTGGTGGACCACAAGATCTGCTCCCAGGAGGACTGGTGGGGATCCCAGGCAAAGGACACCATGCTCTGTGCAGGTGGAGACGGCGTGAGGGCAGGATGCAGTGTAAGAGCTCTTATGATCAGGGGGGTTTCAAGCTGCCCTCTTTCTTTTCCTTCCTCTCTCACCTCGCAGTGCCTCAAGTTCTGGTTTTGCCATTTCTCTGCCTGCAATAGGTCTCCTGCAAACCCTGGTCCCTTTGCTGCTTTCTGCTGAATATTCTCTGAACCAGGCCTTCTCCACATTCCTCCAGAGATTAGCGAGAAAACATCTCCAGATCCTCAGGGTGCCCCTCTCCCCTCTGATTTTGGAGAGTAGATTGGCCCTGTCTCTCAGCAGCACGTCCCAAGGATCACATCCTGGGGACAAGGGTGAAACTTTGGCAGTCACCTCTGACCCAAAGGGTGAAGCTACAAGGAAGTTCGTCCACTCTTCCAACGCTGCTGTGTTGTTGTGCCCTGAGCCAGGCATTGCTGCCTCCTGCTTGTCACCCTTCTCCTTTCCGTCCACTCTGCTTACAGCTGAGGTTGCTGCAAGTTTGGGCTATGTCCAACAGCTCCCTCTGGCCCAGCATAGGTGGAAAAAGATCTTGTGAGGTTCCCATTATCCCAGAGGATCCAGGTGGCCTCAGCATCAAGGCGAGGAGGTTTGGCATGTGGAGTCAAGAAATACTTACTACCTCTTCCTGTATTCCCTTCACTGCAAAGGTGCCTTCTAAAAAAAGCAGCCATGCAGAGCCCTTAAAAAATTGTGGAAAAATACATAATGTGTGATTATGTAAATATAGGACTATAGCATAGAAACATATAGAAATAAAGCAGGTTGTTCAATTATACATAGTACAGTTGTAGGTGTGGGATAATTATAGGTGTCTAGATATTTAGTGTATTTGTGTGTATGTGTGGTTTAATCATGTCAGAACATTGTTACAAACCAAGTTGTGAGCCCAGGAAGAGCCCCTGTCTTCTCACATATTTCAAGTCTCTAGCGCTCCTCAATCCTATCCAGTCATTGCTCAGATAATTTGGCTGAATATTTCCTTTCCTTCCTTCTGTCCAGGGGGACTCTGGGGGCCCTCTCAACTGCTACAGGGATGATCACTGGGAAGTCCATGGGATTGTGAGTTTTGGATTAGTTCCCTACTGTAACACCTACCAGAAGCCCACAGTGTTCACACGTGTGTCAGCCTACGTGGACTGGATCTACAGCGTGAGTTGCTTCATGCCTGTGCATCTCCCCTGAAAGCAAGGGCTTGGCCAAAGGAATTTTTCATTTGTTTTTCATTTATTTTTCATTCAGAGTAGTTTTTTTGTTTATTAAACCATCAGGAGTGGAACAGAGAGACCTGAGGAGGTCTAAAGTCAGGATATTTGAGGCTGCTTTTGGTGTAGTCAAACAACTGTAAGGGAGCAGCTGCTGCCTCAGAGCTGAAATGCTCTGCTGAGGGCCACAGACAAAATTCAAGCCAGGCAGGAGCTGAGCTCCGTGTCCAAAAGATGATCATCACCATTCACCCAGACAAAACCTTGCTGCAGGAAACCACGGGAGGAATTAGCTGGATGGGAAATGCAGCAAACATGAGGCATCTCTAAAAGTGCAAATCCTGCAGTGCTGCACTATCCACCCTCAGCTTTACATTTGGGAATGAACAACGAGGTCTTTTCTCCATAAATAATGCCTGGCACAAGGAGCAGCCTTTCCCCAGGCACAGGGGATGATTTTGTGGAAAAGCTTCTGTAAATTGTGAGTTCTGCTGGAAAGAAAGGTGGGGAGAGATACTTAAAATTGGTGTGGGTTGGAGGGAGGCCAATGTGGTCCATAAACCTTTTTGGGTGGGGATAGGTTGTTAAAGCAGTCCCCTAGCTCAGCTGGGATCAAGCCCTTCTTCAAACCATTCCCTGGGATGGAGACATGCCTTATTCTGCCTCTCTGCTGAATTAATCTGTTTTTTGCTTTCCAGACTATGGAGAATAATGGAGGTTTCTAGAGAAGGATCGCTTGGTGCATGAATATATGACATAAAATTAAGTACCTGTGCTCTTTAACCCTCCTCTCATCCCTTCTGCACCTCTCTGAGTTATTAACAGCAAGATTTGGCTGATTTTGGTGTAATAAAGTCTCAGTGAGTGCAGCCAAGTGACCTGTTGGTGCGCTTGTTCTGCCTTAGGGTCCAACCCCATCAGCAGGGAAGGAGGCTCAGGGAATTCCCTAGCCTGTGACAGTGCCCTTAACCTGGGGCTGGGCAAGGCCATCATTTTGGCACCAAACCTGCAGAGAATGGTCATGATGGATTTTTCTCATTGAGGGGTTCCTCAGAGATGACCCCACCAGAGGCAGAGGTGGGGTTATCCCCCACCAGCTGGGTGCTGCCAGGTCAGGGGGAGCAGAGCAGTGTGTGGTGCTGCTGGGCACCAGGATGAATGCTCCTGTCCTGTATTCTCACTGCAGCCAGCAGTGGTTTTGCTTGCAGAACTGGGTTCTCTTCATAATCCCAAACAAACAGCTTCAACCATGGAGATGCTCCTAGAGGGAGCATTTGCCTCTAGTGTGTTGGCAAACTCAACCCACAGAAAGCACAATCCATCCAACTTGTGCTTAAATTCAATCTGTACAGGATGATTTTTTAAGACTTAGAACATAGAAAAGGGCAGTTCTATGCCCTCTGTGCTGTTAGGTGTGCAGGGGCCCTCATTCAGTCAGATGGGCAAGCCTGTCTGCAGTGAACAATATTTCCAAATGTTGTCCACTCCATATTAGACACACAGCAGAGATGGTAAAGGGAGGGAAGAGGGAAGATGGAGGAAAAGATGAATGTGAACAATAAAGCAAGATTTGTCTTTTGACGATCTGCAAAACCATCCCTTCTGCATCCCTGGAAGGGTTCAAGGCCAGGTTGAATGGGGCTTGGAGCAACCTGAGACAGTGGAAGGTGTTCCTGCCTAAGGTAGAGAGGTTGAAACGAGGTGACCTTTAAGGTGTCTTCCAACCCAAATCATTTTATGCTTCTATAAACTACAAAACCATCCTCTTGGAAAACACAGGGAATCTCACAACCTCCCCTCCCTCCCCCTTGCTGCGTGTGAGGCGCGCATTTATGGATGGAGGATTTCGATTTAGCCCTTCAATAATTTTAAACCACCTATGTCCCATCTCTCCTAAAGCCTGCACACACCTGGGGCATGGCACTCTTTCAGCTCTCTCTCTTTGGGGAATGCCCAATTCTCCTCTCCAGCAGCCACTAGAGGGCATTGGCCAACCAAGGGAATGTCCCACACGCTTATCACCGACTGCTAAAAGAGTTTTATGGGCCAGGACTGATAACGTGCCCCGTCTCAGCCTTGTACTCTGCCCTCCGTGTTCGCTTGCAGACCCACAGGTGAGCAATGCCACACAGGAGCTGCTTTTCACCTCTGTTTCCCAGACCTCTGCTCTGCAAACAATTAAATCTTCCTTATTGTGGCAAAGGAAAATGAAATCAGGGGTGTTTTCTGTAAGACTTGTGAAGGAGCAAAGCCCTGTAGTCTTGGCTCTCAGCTTGATTATGCTGCACTCCTGGGTGCTCAGTAGTTTGGCAGTTCTCCTCTTCTGACAAATTCAAAACCCCTGGATCTCAGTTTTCTACTCCTTTAAAGTACTGGATGCTTCTTTCTCCCTTTAAGACAGCATGTGTGATTTCTGCTGCTACATCATAGAATCCCATAATGGTTTGAGTTGGAAGGGATCTTAAAGTTATCATCTAATTCCAGCCCCCCTGCCATGGCCAGGGACACTTCTGGAAGAGCCTGGATGTGCTCTGTCCCAGGAATGTCCATTCTAAGAACACTCAGCAGCCATCTGCCAGGAGCTCACTGGCACCTGAGATCTTGCCTGTATCCAAGTTTTTCCTTCAAGTTGAAGAAGGAATTAAAAAGACACAGGATCAAAGGCTTTGACATATGACAGCTTACAAAGGGAGCCTCTCAAACTGCTTCCAAAAATTACTCAGATGCTGAGAAATGAAGTGTTACTGAGCCTGATGCCTGGGCTGGGGATCTAACCCTGTGTGCTTGGTGTAAGAGAGGATTTGGGGATGTCCCAGGGGGTCCCAATTTTCCATCAGCCTCCATCCCTGGCCAGGGCTGGCAGAGCTGGGAATCACTGGAGATGTTGCTGCTACTGGGACCATACCAGGAATTTAGTGAATGTGCATGTGTCTTGCCACAACCCAAAACACCACAGCCATCCCCTGTTTGTCCCCTGATGTGACAGCAGTGACAGGCTGTCCCTGCTTCTGCCCACAGTTGTGCAACTACTCCTGTGGTCTCCAAAGGACATCAGGTGCTTGAAACCTCTGGTCACAAGCTGCCCTGAAATCCAGGCTGGACATTGCTCCTTTAAATCCTTCCTCCACGTAGGCAACCTGGACCTGTTCCTACAACTGCCAGGAGGAGAAACCTCAGGCTGTGCCCACAGGAGCAGGAGAATCAGGTGCTGGAGACATCCAGCCCTAATTCAGGGTCATTATCACATCCCCGGTGCCAAGAGCAGCATTTTCTTTCTGCCTTTTGCTGACAGGAACAGCTTGTGCTGCTCAGCCATGATTTATTGTGTAGGATAAGAGGGAGGCAGGAGCTGGCAGCACACAGGCAGGGCATATGTGCCTCTCCTGTGCCTCCTTTCCCTCTCACCGTCCAAGAGCTGCGTGTTCCTCAGCACTGCTGGGCAAAACTCTGATCCCAGGGGCCACCTTGGAAAGCTTGTGGAAAATGCAGTGCTCCACAGGATTTACTGTGTGGAGGTGATAGGTTTAACAGCAATATAACATCCAATGGTACTGGGAAAACGCAGCTGGGCACAGTGTTATAATGCTCATAGGGAATGTCCACATTCTTTTCCCCAAAACTGAGTGGTAAGGGCTCAACTGAACCAGGGAATTAACTAGATTTTGGAAAACTGGTGCTGTCCATGTGTTTATGGAGAGCAGAAAAAGGAGACAACCGTGGCCACAGGAGAATTAGCTCCTGGGGGGCTGGCTCTACCAGGTGTAGGGTGCTCTGGTCAGGTGTAAGGCTGGCTGCAACACTTTGAGATATTTTGGGAGGTGAGGCTGCAGATGCTGTGAAACAGGGGATGCACAGACAAAATATAGGGACTAGTGTCATTAGAAATGTCTGAGAGCATCCCATCCCATCTCATGCCATGCCATGCCATGCCATGCCATGCCATGCCATGCCATGCCATCCCATGCCATCCCATCCCATCCCATCCCATCCCATCCCATCCCATCCCATCCCATCCCATCCCATCCCATCCCATCCCATCCCATCCCGTGTCAAAGGGCCACAGCTCTCCTGAGGTCCCTTGTCATCTCACCACCCCATGGCAATGTCTTCATACCCTCCAGCACCTCAGCTGGAGGAGCTTTCAAGTCACACAGAGCTCAGCTCAGCAATGGGGCTCTCAGCCACACCATGCCTGCAAAAAATATTCTGGTTACAGGCATCTCCTCACCAAATCCTACCACGGCAGGATTTTATCAGGAAAACCCCCCAAATCTCTGCAGTTGAAATTGTACCACTCTTTCACCAATCAATTCTTGCTCACTCACAGGTAAAAGTGATGGATATTTGGGAGAGTGGCTACAAGGGGCCCTGTTGCTTCCTGACAGCCATTCAGCCTTAATTACCAGAGAGAGCTGTGGGATGCTTTGACTATGCAAAGCACTCAGGTACCATTAAGTTTCCATCTCTGTTTACTCCAAAGTAGTAGCCAAATATTTATTTCCAGGGAAATGTTATAGATAATAGTTTCCTTTGCAGAGGATCTCAGGGGAGCAGGTTTATTTTGGAGGGAGATCCTCATATGTTATTCATTCTGTAATGTTTTAGCCCAGTGTGTGGCTCATGTGGTCTGCAGGGAATCTCAAGTCTTTCAGCCTTTTCATCTGGGCTGACTAAAAGCCTCTGCACTTGTGACAGAATATTTCAGCTCTGTGGTTGCAGATATTCCAGTTTTGATGGGTTTCAAGCACCTACTGATGTAATGGAGTCAGGCATGTCCAGAACATTTTGTCCTCACTCAGCTTCTCTGGTCAAAATATAGGTGAGTCCATGGGGGAGTTGGGCATTTACCCCCTGGAGATGGTTTCACCCAGCTTGAGGATGTGTGTGCCAGGCCAGTCAAGCCCCAGGACAGCCACATCTCTCCTCCAAACCCCAGTGGGCCATTTAAGCCAGTTTTTGTTTTCTTTTACTATGATGTCTTAGTGAGATACATGGTGCATGTGGTCCCACAGAGGAGGACAAGCATTGCCCAGGAGCAACTTGGCCAACTGAGAGACTGGGAGGAGGCAGCTGCCCAGTAGATGGCAATACTGCCATTTACTCAGCAGCACGCTGCGAGGGGTAAAACAATCTCATGGGAGTGTGTGGATTAAGCAGCCCTGAAAACTCTTAATGATCGTAGCTGTGAAGGAGAATCACAGTGTCATCTCCTGGTTTGGGTTAAAAGGGATCTTAAAGATCATTCAGTTCCCACCCCCTGCCATGAGCAGGGACACCTTCACTACACCAGGTTGCTCAGACCCCTGTCCAACCTGGTCTTGGACACTTCCAGGGATGGAGAATCCGGAACTGCTTTGGGCAGGGTCTCACCACCCTCACAGGGAAGAATTTCTTTCCAATATCTTATCCAAACCTTCTGTCTTCCAGTTAAAAGCCATTCTCTCTTTTCATTTTAAAACCATTGCCCCTTGTCCCATCACTCCATGCTCTTGTTCCAAGTCCCTCTCCAGCTCTCCTGTAAAACCTTTAGGCTCTGGAAGGGGCTCTAAGGTCTCCCTGGAGCCTTCCTGTCTCCAGGTGAACACCTCCAGCTCTCCCAGCCTGTCTCCAGAGAGGAGGAGCTCCAGCTCTCAGAGCTGGAAGCCTGAGAAGGCCTGCAAGCAGCAGTTTATCACAGCTTCTCTGCCAAGAGGCGTTTACATTTCCCTTGAGGAGTGAGGCCAGAGAAGCCCTGGAGGAGTTCCCGGGCTGCTTGGAGACGCTCCCTCTGCACGGTGCTGCTGCTAGAGCCATGCCCACTCTGCTCTTACAGAGCTGCACCTTGCAAGGGGTTAAACCAGCTGCAGCCCACAGCTTTCCCCGTCCTCGGCAGGGCTGAAACCAGCCGGCTGTCCGCACACAGACCTGTCCCAGCGCGGTGACCCCCAGCTGCCACTCCCGCCCCGTTTTGGCAGCGCTGCTCCTTCCCATCCCCGGCAATGGGTGATTCACGGATCCCAGAGAAACCCGTCCGTGCGCTCCCCATCTCGCTCAGGGCTTCACCGCCCTCTTTATTCCCATTTCTTTTCTTTTTCTTTCCCCGCCCGCGCTGCTCGCAGCGCAGCGTTGCTCATGGCTTTCGTCCTGTGCCGCGGTGCCCGCTCGGGCCGGGCTGTGCGTGCAGCCACCGCAGCGGGAAGGGCTCGTCCTGTCCCCGAGCAGCCTCCGGAAAGGGGATGAGTCACTCGGCCACCCGGGGCCGCCGGGGACGGGAACAGCCTGTGACGCCAGCCTGGTGACTCCAGGCTCGCTGACTCCAGACCTGGCGCCGCGCGAGTCCCCAGGACTGTTCTCGTCAGGAACAGCTATAAAGTGACGGCTAGGACGGACTTTAACTCCGTCAGAGGAAAATAAAACAAACAAACAAAAAACCAAACAAAACCACAAACCAAACCAAACAACCCGGGAGCTGCAGGGCAAGGTGAGGGCAGGGGTGTTGGCTCTGCAGCACTGAGGGCTCCCATAGGGTGTTGTGCTTGCCTTGCAGGCAGGAGATTTGGGGGAAAATCCTTTTTTTGTCGTTTGTCTGGCTGATAGAAGGAAAAGTGCAGGTTTGTAAAGCGTGTCTGAGCAGTGTGACACTGCAGTGGGTAAGAGGGTCTTGGATCCTCTGCAGAGACAACAAAAGCATGCCGGGTGATGCATCCCTGGGGCTTCGAGCCCCGTGTCACTGTAACTGGCACTTCCTCTGCCCATCCAAGAGCATTTTCCATGGAATTCAGCAGAAGTTTTCCAGAGCTGAGGTTTTAACTCAGACCTGGAAGTCAGCTTGACTTTCCCAGGGAAAGGGCACTGCAGAATCGCCAATTATTGACATGTTCTCATTTGAGTTTGTCTGCCACTGATACGGGGTGGGAAAAAAGACCCCAAGGTCCTGCACCTGGGTCAGGGCAATCCCAAACACAGACATGGGTTTGGTGGAGAACGGATCAAGAGCAGCCCTGGGGAGAAGGGCTTGGGAATGTTGATTGATGAAAGGCTGGACACAATCCAGCAATGTGCACTGGCAGCTCAGGAAGCCCCAGCCACATTCTGGGCTGCATCCAAAGCTGTGTGCCTAAAGGAGCTAGAGAGGGACTTTGGACAAGGGCACAGCGTGATAGGACAGGGAAGCTGGCTTTAAGCTGACAGAGGGCAAGTTTACATTAGATATTGGGAGGAAATTAATTACTCTGAGGGTGGTGAGGCCCTGGCACAGGTTTCCCAGAGAAGCTGTGAATGCCCCATCCCTGGAAGTGTTCAAAGAAGCTTAGAGCAACGTGGTGAAGTGAAAGACATCGGGAGAGGGGTTGAACTAGGTGGTCTTTAATATAATCCCTTCCAACTCAAAGCATTGTAGGATTCTGTAATTCCCTGTGGGGATGCCCATGCCTGAGGCTGGTTGATGGGATGCAGCACCTTGGGGCTGTTTCAGCACTGTCCCTTGGGGGTGGATGGGTCCCCTGGGGATGATGTCTTGTGTCAGGGCATGACACAAAGTCATCATCATGAGCCAAAAACCCACCAGTGCTGCAGCTGGAGCTGTGTTGGGGACTATTCCTCTCCCAGTCAGAAGATAGTTAATGTAAGAGGGAATTCCAGACATAAACCCCCAAAAAGAAAAAATACCACCCACAACCAAACACATCCTTCTGGATAGGTAAACAGGCTGAGCTTCACTGCATGTTGCAGAGCCTCCATAGATGAGCCCCTTTTCAGTATTTCTGCTTTTACAGCTCAGCAAATAATTGGTAACAAATAGTTTATTCAATTAATTGAGCTTCCCTGCTCTGGGGGCAGATGGCAACCTTTAAAAATGGATTCCCAATGGAAAACTAGACAATGGCATTCTTTGGCCAATTTCCCTTGCTTTCAGGTCAATGGCAGTGGTTATGATTTATGCCTGTGCTGACAGCCACAGACCCATGGGAGAGGTGTGCTTCTCCCCATCTAGATTCCTGCAATTTATTCATCTTTTTTCCTTTGTACTATGGCCTGCTTCACATGCTACTCTCTTCTTTCCGTGCTGTTGCCATGACCAAGAGTATTTCTTCTCTATTTCCCTGGGGGCACAGGACCATGGTGATGCTTCTGTCCAGCTGCATCCTTCCAGGTCCCAGGGGGGCCATGGGGCAATGAGAAATGGTTTGTAGCCCATGAGGGAAAGTGGTTTCCAGGGTTTCCCAAGATTTCTCCTTGGTGATGTGGATGCCACCATGACTGCTGTCTATTCCACCATCCCTTAGAGACAAGTGGCCACCATCCACACACCCAAAAAGTCTGGGAAAACCACATCCCATGCACTGATTTTTACTTTATTTAGGGAAATAAGAAAAGGTTTTTGTGTCACACAAAGGGCATTAGTGAAGACACTGCCATATTCAAACAAAATTCTTTTATTGAAAGTGTAATGGAAATTTCTTCATATTGCTTTGATGAAATGAGAGACAGCAGCTGTAGACAAATATGCTTTTTTTTATAAACAAATGCAAATGGATAAGGTAAAAATAAAGCATTTTTTAACTTGTACCTTTAAGCAACATAATCACAATATATACACAAAGAAAGCTAAAATAAAGCTATGTTGAAACCAAAGCGTTTCAACAATACATTAGATAATTACAGATTGTGTCAATAAATACCCAGTTTTTAAACTGTTTAACAGGCAACTTTTTACACAGATACCAAGAAGAAAAAAAATTATGTATTTACAATTCAGTGCCCTGGGGAAAAAAAAAAAAAGGACAAAAAAAATCTTTTTTTTTTTCTTTTTTGGCACCAACACAAATAAAAAGAATAAATTATTGAAAAAAAATCCACAAAGGCAGGAGTCAATCCCAATCATTCATTTAAAAAAAAAAAGAAGTGTGTGTGTATATATATATATAAAATATAGGCATATATTTTATATATATAAATATACATATGCAGAGAAACGTAGGAATGTTACAAAATATATTAGTGCCAATAAATACAGAACGCTACCAGACTTCCAACTGTCAGTATTTTTGATGCAGTCTGAAGGATCTACCACCTAGGAGATAACTGAAAAGGGGCGATTTTTCAGTCTAAAGAAACAATGACAACAATTAAAAATAATAATAAAAATAACAACAATAACAATAATAATAAGAATAGATATATCCAGGAAATCCTCCATCCGCCAGTAGTATTCCTACAGTCGCCCTCCTGCCCCGGGGGCGATGCCTTGCGGGAGGAAGCGGCGGCGAGTGTGGGCTCAGGACCCGCTCGTGGCCATGGCGGGGTCAGCTCCACTTCCAAGTTGACTGGCTCGATACCAGAAAGATGTCCAATTAAATAGCAATAAGGATTAAAAAAAAAAAAAACCAAAAAAACAAAAAACAAAACAAACAAACAAAAAAAACCACAAAAAACCAAAACAAGCAACCCACACTTCGTACGCCAAAAGTTTTCCTAAATTGCCGGCAGGTTTGCAGTGAGGCACCTGTCAAGGGGCAGGTATCCAAGAGCACCATCCCTGTGGTCGGGGATAGAAACAGTTCAGCCAATAGAAAAATCCTCAAATCCGTGTTTCGGGGTTGTTTCCCTTGTCTGTGTGTCTCTGCACCCCCAGAAGTTCCCTCCAGCTGCTCTCAGGGCAGCAGGGCTGGGACACCAGAACTGTCTCCACCTCCTGTGCTGGTAATGCCAGGAATCACTCCCATCACCAAATTTTCCAAGGGGGAATTTAAAGCCGGTAGGTTTTAAATCCATTTTGCTTTTTCCATACCACTAGTGTAGGCACTTAGTGTATCACTGATGCACAGATATTTTTGTCCAGTAACATCTCGTGGCCAAACAAGTGTCATGCTCTCAGACTGACTGAAACAGCAAAAGGCCAAGGCAGCCTCCAGTATCCTTCCTAAACACAAAGATTTATCTCATTTTGAAAACCAAAAGCCTTCAGTTTTTCAGCTTGTTCTTCAGGTCTTCAAATACTGTACTCACAGGATAAATAACCCAATAAACTTCATATCCATCTGCTTTCCTTGAATTACTCAATTCACCTATATAAAAATATAGTACAATCAGTGTGACCCACTGGATTTTGGAGCTGCAACATCCTCGGTGCTGGGGAGTCCTAAGGAGCACTTGCTGAGGAGCTTGAGCACTGTTGTTGCTGTTTTGGCTTTGCTCTCCCAAAGCCCCCACGAGGGCTGCCGAGGTCCTTATGGTTACACCTCCCCACCGTTGCTGACAGTTCCTCTGCATATTCAGGCATCATAACTGATGGGGAAAGATCTCATGGCCAAATCCTCAGGAAATTAAATAAATTATAAAATAATTTACAAAAAGGGGTTGGGTTTTGTTTCGAGCCAGTATTAATGTTACTTCTTAAATAGCTGAAGTTTGCTTGCTTTGCTCTCCACAGTGATATTATGGAGACCAGACACCATTCCCATGTCTACGACAAGGCTGGGAGAAAACAAGGGATATTGCATAAACTCTTCCCTTGTTCCTCCCCTCCCACACCACTTCTGTTCAGCGCTTTTAGAAATGTGAAGTGAAGACCAAACAGCCAACATCATTCAGACTCAGAAAAATCAGGCTCATCTTCTTCTTGAAGACCTTATTGCCCTTCCAGGTCATCGACAAACCACAGTGCTATTCACGTACTACAGGTAGAAAATAAATAAATACAGATATATTATGCAAAAAAATATGATTGTACACATAATACATCTGAGGTATTACCAATTTAAATAAGGTTTCATGCTAGTTCAAGCTTCAGTGGCTAGTTAAATTCTGGAATTTGCAATAAATAGATGAAGAATGATTATGTATATAGTGTATGGATTTCTTCTGTAAACCTTGTCAGATTTAAACGTAAGAGTGTGTTGGGCCCACTCTTACGCAAACCACAAATTTTCACAATAAATACAGCTTCAAAAAGTTGCCTTAAAAAGTTCCTGCAACACTGAAACATTTCTAGAAGGGGCTGTATGGACAACTGGCAACGTTAGCGAGGAGTATTTCTCAACAGGTCTTTTCATATAAAACACAAGGAAATTCTCATGTGAAAGTCTTTCTCCCTCCCTCCCTTTCCCACCCCATCATGAAAGTTTAGAAATTTTTGCACAAACAGCAAGAGAACTGATTGTAGCTGCAGTATGTCAAAACGTCCACGTTTTATAAAGACCAAAAATAGTTAATTTGCTTAGAAAGTCTTCTGCTGTTGGTGTTTTTCCCTCCTTATATTTGAGTAGCACACCATCCTTTCAGTGAAAGTTTGCCTGTCCAACAGTTCCTCTGTTTTCCTTTCGGCATCAGTTCTTGCCCAAGCTACAAGGGTGTTTCACACTTTCACTGTCTCCATCAGCGATGACTTGATGGCATCCTCCAAAAGTTGATTGTCTGTGAAAGGGGCCGGGGTTTCAGGGACAGATTCAGACAAACCAATGAGGGACTCCAAGAAACAGGAGCCCTGATCTCCGGCTTGCGGGAAGCCAGGGAAATTAGGCAACTGAAACTGTAACGCTGAGAAGTTATCCAGGTTCTCATACTCCTTTAAGGAGTTGTAAAGGGGTCCTAAGTTATAGTCCGAGAAGGACTGGAAGAAATCCAAGGAATCGGAGGAAAGGCTGAGGTCGGCGTAGCTCTTGGAGCAGGGCTCAGTGGAGGATGAGGCGCAGCAGGACAGCCCATCGCACTTCCCATGGGCGGCATCCTCCAGCAAACCCCCGCTATCCTGGTTGGCATTCTCATCCAGGCACTCCGAGAGGTGGGACAAGTGGCCAGGGACAGGCTTGGCCTCGCTGCCGTGGTCCTCGATGAAGAAGTCGGAGGGGTGGAAGCAGCCGAGGTCATCCTGGCCACGCCCACTCTCCTCCTCCGCATCCGAGTCGTTGAAGTGGAGGATGCGCGCCAAGCCGTCGTCGTCCACATCCGACTGGGATTTGTCCGAGGGGAGGCTCTCGTAGGGCTCCTCCAGGTCCTCGCTGGGGTGGGAGGAGATGGAGGAGTCTGTCATGTCGCTGCTGCAGCTGTTCTCCCCCAGGGCCTCCAGCTCAGGGCTGAACTGGAAGGCGGGTGCCAGCGGCACTGCACGCTCCTCCAGTGAGCCCTTCCCCGCCGGGCATCCCAACGGCGCCAGCCGCTCCCGGAAAGGGGGCTCAGCCTCTGCCACCTTCTCGCTGCTCTGCTGCTGCTTCTCCAGCTCCAGCTTCATGATGGTGTGGATGAAATGCGTCTGCACGCGGGCCTGGTTGAACTCGATCCTGCCCTCGGTGTTGCCACAGCCGTCCTTGGTGCAGCCACAGGGGAAGGAGGTGTGATCCATCTGGCACAGGGGGAAGCAGAGGGAGACGATTAGGATTGAACCCAGTGGCATAAAACCAAAACTGCCTGTGACTCATCTGCCCTGAGAAACCAAGTAACAGCTGAGGGGTTTAAAAGCAGGAAGAAAAAAAAAACCATCCTGCTCTTTTGAAGAGGTGTCATAAAAAGTTGGATTCCAGTACAAGTGAAAAAAATTAAAAGATTAAAAAAAAAAACAAAACCAAAAGAAACCCCAAGCAAAATACAATGGTCCAAAAGGAGATACAAGGGGGCAAAAGTGAGTTTTTTCTTTATTGCTGTTTAATGATCTCACTATCTGATCTGCAGCAGCCACTAGAGGGGGGCTGTGACACACACATGGAGCACCCGTGTGCACCCACCTCCACTATCCCCAGCCTCCAAACAGGGCACTGCTGGAGCGAGCAGCGCCCAGAATAGGGAATGAGGCTCCCCAAATACAGCTGGGCAGGCACCCGCAAAAAATACCCTGAAAAATATAACTCACTACTTGAATACAGAGGGATTATCCCACTGTGCAGGTGGCCTGCACAGCTCGCTGTGGGCTGACGCTCAGCTGACACTCCCACGTTTGCCTGAGCGCGCTGGGATTTGTGACACACACCAAAAGAAGAAAGAATTAAAAATAAAACCTGGGGGAGGGGGAGAGAAAGCGCAGCCTCGTGCAAGGAGCAAGGAGCTCTTCCTTGCAGACATTCCCACATGGCCCACCTCCAACAGGAGACCAAGCAGGTATGGGTCTCGCGGGGTCGTACAGGGGGCACATTCTCACTGCAGGCTCTGGCAGTGTGGGGATTTGGGAAGAGGACGCTTCAGAGCAGTGTCTGCCTTGCAGCCTGAGGGAAGCTCCAAGAGCTTCCCTCACCTCCAAGCACAGGTGGGAGCAGATAGATTTACAGGCTGCCCCAACTTTGTCCAACTTGCTCACACCTCCCTGCTCTAAGGCACAGCTGCAACCACGGCATCCCCCCATGCCCAGGGGTATCAGAGGGCAATACCTGGCATTTAATGCCTGCCAAGCTGCAGCTGCAGGTCTCGGGGTCGCAGACCTCGCGGCAGTCGCAGCCGCAGTCCTCCCGGGACAGGCGGATGTTGTGCAGCTCCCTCTTCTCCTCCTTGTCGATCTTCTTCACCCCCACAGCCTTCAGCAGCGCGCGCCTCTTCTTGGCGGGGTAGGGCTGCAGGAAGAAGCCGTCCTCCAGGTCCACGTTGCTGACATCGATGTCGTCGTCGGAGATGTCCTCGATGGTGAGCTGGTTGGCCTCTTCTGACTCCTTCGTGCCATTCATGGTTAGCTGAGGGCAAAAAGTGGACAAAGCATTAGGGGTTTGTTGGGGGCTCAGAGCCATTGGAACCCCCATCTGGGGGGAAACAGGAAAGGACTCATGGTGGCCAACCTCAGGATCAACATCCAAGTCGGAGCCCACAAAGAGCTGACACCTGACTGGGGATGTGTCCTGAGATATCAAGTATCTAAATCAGAAGTGGAAAGACTTTGGGAGAGGCCAAGAAGAGTCTCAAGTGGATCCCAGGACAGAGAGGTACTACCAAAAGAGCAAAAACATCTTCCATGTCTTTTCACTTTTCAAAAGTGGAGAAGTAAATGATAATACCCCACTGGAGCCTGTGTTTTTTGGAGACCCAAACTGAGAGCTAAGGATTGACACCCCCAGGCCTCAGAGGCTCTTATTAAAAACTGGCCAATTAGTTAACAATATCCACCAGCTCCTCAACAACCCAGCCCCATACTCCTAACTCACCTTCCATTTCAATGCTTCCAATTTCTCCTCTTTTAATTTCTCTTCGAGTTTGCCCCGACGGACGTTTTCCTGCTCCTTGGAAAACTCTGCCAGCGTGAACTGCCGGGAGGAGCTGTGTTTGCTCACCATCCCCAGGGTACAGCCCCCACGGCTAGGCACGCTCGTGAAGCCCTGGCAGCGTGGGAAGTAAAACACAGTGACCCGGTCAAACTCCACATTGTTCTTCTTTAGTCGCTTGGATTTCTTCAGGATTGACGTGGCTAGAAAGGGGACAATTTAAAAAAAAAAAAATTAAAAGGAAAAGCAGTAAGTCAGTGCTGCCATGCTGCAGATGGAATAGAAATATTACAAACAGGGAGGACTTGCAATTATTACTCTCACAACAGGGGCACAATGGGACAAGGCTACAACGTTGCCTGGTGGTGTTTTAGGAGCTAACACTTCAGAGGTGGGATGAGGATGGAGAGGAAGCTAAGCCAAGCCCCGCTGCATCAGAGTCACCCATCAGATTTCACCCTACAAAGTGGCTGCTGCTTCTCCTTCCTGCTTGACTATCCCCAGGAGCATCCATTTGCTTATTCTTCACATGTGGCAGAGCATAACAAAAAAGGAACCAATTCTACACATCTGTCTAAATCCACTCTGCCCCACACTCAGTAGCCCCTGGTCTGCTCCTGGGATGCCGGGGCATTGGCGTTCCCAGTGGCTCCATTGCTCCAGCTTTTGTGGCAGGGCAGAAAATAGCCCAAATGGCTGCTTTTTCTGATACTTCCTTTCACCGTCCACTGGGAGGAACTCTGAATCTATGGTTTATTCTCAAGAGACTCATTTGAGAGCAGCTGCAAAGATGTTAATCTTTGTGCAGGTGATCCCCGAGTAAACATGGCAAAACATGACTCTGGTTTATCTTAAACTGCTGAAACATGCTACACACCACTTAGAGCAGAGCCTCTCCAGAGATACCTGGCCCTGCACATCTGCACGTGCAAACACAGTAGATGGAGGGGGACTAATTAGTCAGGGCAGGTTCAGAGTCAGTGAGTTTCCACGAGTGTGGCAGGCCAAGAAAGCAAAGCGAGGTGCATCCCCACGAGTGTGGCAGGAACAAGAACCAGCTACACCCAAATTTGTCGTGGGGAGGTATGTCTGGTCCCATTCTCTGCTGGTGCATGGGTGATTTGGTCACCTCCATGGAAGAAAATAACCCAGAAAGGATGGGTGACTGCTGCAGAGCTGGGATCAAGCCCTGCTCTTTGGGAGGTAGAACCACAAACAGCCTTACAGTGGGACACAAGGAAAAGACTGCAACAACCTAAGGGCTTGGCTGGTTTGGTGGGCCCCAAAGGCTGTGAAAGTGCAAGACTGGACAGTTAACTGCACCCACATTTCACAGGTCTCACTTGCCAAAATATAGTGTTTCGGTTTCATGTGAAAAAAAAAAAAAAAGAGAAAAAAGAAGTGTTCACCCAGCTGTGTCAGCAGCTTCTGCTCAATAGCTGGGGGTTCACACTGGGCCCTGCAGTCACCCTGATCATATCTTTGCACTGTGCGTTGCATTTTCACAATAACCTTGACTCAATCTCCTAAAACATGAGCTCTTTATCAGAAGGCAAGTTAACCACCACCATCATCTATCGGCCGAGCTGCTGCACTTTGGCATTTGCTTCTCTCTCCCTGCATCCCTCCTCCAAAATTGTTTTCCCATTCCTGACCCTTTTCCAATTGAGCCAGAGAACACAAAAAGTTCATTGTTTTGTCACAAAACCTGGGAAGACAAGCAAGAATGAGACTCTTTATTATTACAAGACTTCTAAAGCCTTTTCAGACCACTGCATGTTTGTGTATGTCTGCTAAGTGGACCTTAACTGCTATATACAGTGGGTGTTCAGTATAATTTACTAGGTTGGGCTATTTCTCCTCCATGAAGATGTTCCTCTATTGTACTTTTTATTTTTCCCTTCACACGGCAGATAAAGGGCTTTACAACACTGCCTTCTGTGTGTTTTCCTAAAAGCTCTCAAAACTTACATTGCTGGGAAAACAAAATAGCTTTTATCTGTACCAGCAGCGGAGGCAATGTCAAACGTGTCATGTTCTTTGGCAAAGTACCCAACTTACGTAGGAAACAAGTTCTGAAATGGTAATTACACTGCTGGTTAATCATTTTTAAAAAGCAGCATTACGGGCCTTCACTGTCTGATTAGGTTTTGCCTGTGAAACAGCTTGACAGGGAATTGTGGGTTGGTGGGATGGTCCTGCAGCACAGGCTTGGAGGCACCCACATGCCTCTGCACACCCATCCTTGGGTTTCTATTCCTGGAAACCTGGACTTCAGCAGAAATATTCCAAAGGAATAATAAATACTGGAAGAAAGGGCTGAGGAAGACCACTGTGAGGAGGCTGGATGATTACAAATCAGTGTCATGACAGGTAGCTGGCACCATAGCCACTTCTACCCATAAAGGTGTGCCCCAAGGGGGTCTCCGCGTGGTGATGACCCACCACCACCCTACTAAAAACCCATGCAGAGGCATGGTTGATCCTGGGAAAGCCAGAAGTACTCACGGGTGAAGCTGGACATTAAGGCAGAGCTGGGCTTGGGCTCTCCATGGGAATTCTCCTCATCAGTGTCCCAGCCTGAGGATGCCGAGGAGGAGAGGGGGGAGCAGGAGGAGGAGGAGCAGTAGGTGCTGTCATCCCCCAGCTCTTCGTACTTCCTTTTCAATACCCCGCTCATGGTGACGCCGTTTTTGTCATATAACTGGAAAACAAAGGAAAAAAAGCAACATGAAACCAGGGAAATCCCAGCAGTTTCTGGTGGTGGGCAGGACAGCTTAGCCATGCTGATGTGATTCCCAAAAAGTGCTGCCCTTAGAACATCTCACTTTACCATATTCGCTGTGCTCACCTGTGAATTTCTCTCCCCTTTTACAGTCAGAAGAAACTGACTGTCAGAGACAACAAACTGTCCAGAAACCAATCCAATCAACACAAATGTCATCAAACAGTAAGTATTACATTTTGCTTACTAATTCTTTTATGTTCACTCCTCACCCAGATCGCTTTCTATGCAGTTACAGCTTTAACGTCTTGCTAATTACAAAAATAAGCCAGTTTGCAGAAAACAATCTGTTGGCATGATTTACTTGCTAGAGCCCCCCGGGGAAACAGACTTATTAAATGAAGCACTGAAATACAAATATATCAACTGTGAAGAACAGCCCTTCTCCTCACGGTGCCTTTCATAGTCAGTCCCCCATTCAATAAGCTATTCTTGTTTAGGCTGGGTTATGTATCAAGCATAGAAGCAATTAAAAACAACGTAGCTAATTAAAAAACAAAGGAGCTCTGTACTTGCCTAGATTCCTAAATTTCCTGCATGCTTTGCCCCTGCTCATCTTAAAGGAAAAAAAAAAAAAAACATAAAAGAAAGCCAGAAGTAACTGCATTGCATCTTTTAAACTTTGCTCTTATAAATTTGTGTAAATTTAGGAGGCAAAAAAAAGCCCACGAAAGCTACAGACTTTGCCTACAGTACTTTTGGACAGTGCTCCCAGGCACAGGGTGGGATTCTTGGGCTGGTCCTGTGCACAGCCAGGAGCTGGGACTTGATGATCCTTTTAAGTCCCTTCAACTCAGGATGTTCTATGATTCTAATAGACATCAGCACCCACCCAGCCTGGGATGCTCCTGCACTGGTGATGGACCATTCCACCTTTTAGGCTCTGGCAACACCACTCCAGCTCCCCCTGCTCCTGCAGAAGCCACTGCCAGCTTATTTGGGAGGCAGTGAGCCAGAGCTGAGAGCCAGGCTGCTGTCTGAGGGGTGACTTGCTCTGACCCCATCTCATCAGGGTGTAAGGCACAACCACCAGCCACCCCATAATACACAAAAGCTAAAGCATCCCTAGAATTTGGACAATGCTAGGACAGTGGACAGCCCTGGGATGGTGACAGTGCAGGTACAGGGGTGCCAGACACCCTCCCACCTCATGAAACTTCTCCACCAAAAAATTCACTCTTTGCAACCCAAACACTTTCTCACTCCTCTTTGCAGGTCTGAAGTTAATTTAAGTCTCTGAAAAATTAAAAAAAAATCCAAACAAACAAAAACAAAACAAAACAAAAAACCACTAAACCTGCCCTTCTGACAGACCTGAGGAGGCAGCACAGACACCACACCACTTTCAGAACCTCCCCACGAAGGGATTTTCAGTGTCCCGACAGCACCAAGCAGTGTCACGTTGCACTACAGGAGCACTCACAGTTCCTTCCAAGCCCTGCACCAACCCTCCCTAATTATGTTTATCACCAGCTTCCCAAGAGACAATAGTCACCTAAAAGGTCAAAAAAGTCCCTGGATGAAGCACTTGCCTGGCCTGGAGAAGTTAATCATTTGCTGCAAGGCACTCTCACAGGGCCACTACACCCCGAACGTGTGGAGAAGTGATCCCTCCATCCCTCCTCCTCCTCCTCAGCAGACCTGGAGCTGCAGGTGGTTTTGCCACAGAGGGGTTGTTGTTTTTTTGGCCTTAATCCAAAATACATGCAGAGAAGGTGGATTTGGCCACCCTCCAGCTCCAGCAGCACATGTCCTACCCGACACCTGGATTAACCCCTTTCCTGCCTGCTCCATGGCAAAGCTGAGCTCACAGGCAGCCACATAACAGCAAATAACAAACCTTTTATTTGTATTATTTTTGTGTATGCATGTTTGCTCTAAGAAAAAACCAGGAGCAAAGAAATTCTCCAAATCCATGGCAAGAGTCCAAATCAAAGCCTGAGCTGCAGCCAGAGGTTTGCAGACCCCACTGTCCACCTGGAATGGGCAAAAACTTTGTTAAAAAAAAAAAAATCCCACATGTGGCTTGAAAGAACATCAGTCCCTGCTGCAGAGAGAATGCTCCAAAGGACAGTGAGGGATGACAGTGAGGGATTCCACTATAGCCAAGGGAGGGAGGAACCAGCTCCCTAAGGTGCCTCTAGGACACATGTCCGACAGCAGACACCCTCAAAGATGCAATGCTGACCACATCCAAGTCCCGTGGGAGACAACTGAGGGTGTTGGAGTAGCCAAAGTCATGCTGCTGAGACGGGAATAACTCCCAGGCCTGGACCAAAGATGCTCAGGTCACCTGCCCACCCAACATCCCATCAGGGACTGCACCACATCCCCTCAAACCAACCCCATAGGGAAACTAGAGCGCTCTCCTCCAGCCAGAGAACCCAGCTAACGCAAACACCAAGCTGGAGCCAAGGCAAGCTGTGCATAAGATGGTGCAATTCTATTTATTTATTTTTTAAATACTATCACCAGCCAGGAGGATGAAGGGAGGTGTGTACACCTCCCCATCTATGAGAATGAGCCAAATGGATAGGGGAAAAAAAACACTTTTGGCACGCTATCTTCTTCAAGACACCTATTGTTTTGTTAATGCAAAGGAGGTGTTGTGCAAACAGGATTCCCAGCTAATGGGAAAAAACTGGTGAACCTGCTGCCCACCAGCCAAAATATAGTAATCTTCTCCTGTTGCACCTTACCCCTCATTGCTGATTTATGGCTGTGACATTTTCCAAGTCAAGTTTTCAAATCCTTCTCAGGAGTGACATAATAGAGCTGCTCCCATCAGTGTCTGCTTCTACCCTACCCCAAAAAATCCTCCAGGATAGGCATTTTACTGTCAAAGTCAGGATGATCCTCTGCTCCCCTACTTGCCCTGGCATGTGGAGACAGAATTCACACCAGCAATTTGGATGATGCCTTTAAAGCCATGTCACCGAGGCCACTGGCCACTCAGCCAAAAAAGCCCAGAGGCCCATTCAGACACAATGAGGATATTTTAATTGCAGTAATTTTGCAAGGAACCTTGAACCCACAGCGGTGTCTTACAAGTAAGTCCCAAAAATGTCCACAGCAGCATGGAAAAAAATAAATATCCATATTTGAGTTTGCCATTGCAAATCTCTGCAGGCACCACTGAGTGCAGGATTTTACCACCTTCTCCTTCTCTCTTTTTTTTTTTTTTTTTTTACATAACCTGAAATAAAATAATCCTATCTTCCTTTCAGTTGCCAAAAAAGACATTCTGTTCTTGGCTAAGACTTCTTACTCATCTATTTTACTGAAAACAGCTTTTGGAACAAGTACATAATGCAATGGATCAAACCCGCAGGAATTCCTCTCTGGCACCAGAACTCCCACTATCCTGGGAATACTTTCTAACAAATATTTAGCCCAGATGTGCATTCCTTTCTTTCTCTCTCCCTCCTTTTTTTTTTTTTTTTTTTTTAAGCATTAAAGTTTGGGTGGGGGGGAATAGGGGGGAGCAGTGTCGTTGGGGGGAAGGGAATCCAATCTGCAAAGTCCCATTTCTGGCACCCAGCAAGTTGCAGGGTAAAGCCCTAATACACTGGAATGCAAGGAATTAATGTTTTAACTATCCTCCTCTTGGACGACGTCTCAACAGTAAATATTTCAAGTAATTTAGATTTAAGAAGGTTTGGCATTTGTTTAGCCAAGTGCAGAGGAAGGCAACTAAAAACCCCTACCAGTGTCCAGTCTCCAGGAGACTGCACAAAGAGGCATCATGGCTTCGGGCAGAATTATGAGAAGATGCTTCAGTGTTATATTTTGGGGCTGTGGATGTGCTTTGAAGCGTCAGGCGATCACAGCAGTGCAAGCAAAGCAAAGGAAACTCCTCACAGCGAGTCCAGCAGCTGCCTTTGCCACAATTCCCATGGTATCACAAGGAGAACACCCAGGAGCAAGAGTATTTCAAGTTTTGGGGGTTGGTCTGTGGAGCATCCTAAAGAATGGAAGGATCCCGAATCTGCGCAGGAGTTACTGAAAGCGAAGTTTATTTTTCCAAGCGATTTAGGGAACAACAACCCCTCCGACCTCCCAAAACTCAGCACAATGCACTAAAAAGTATTTTGTTTTCCAGTGACTTTTCGAGCTGGTTTGCTGACTTTAAAGCCCAGCCATCTGCTTGCAGCCCAGGGAGGCAAAGTGGATTTATTCCAGCACACCGGGAGGAGGGCTCGGGTGCTGGGAGCGAGTTCAGGACCGTGCGGAGCCGTGAGTCAGAGCGGCTCCCGCTCCCTCCCCCAGAGCCGCAGTGGCTGTGCAGGTCTAGCAGGAGTAAATATTAGTTTAAAAAACACCACCGCATATTTTAGCCAGGTACGGCTCCGAAGGCAGCGCTGGGGGAGTTGCTGGGGTTGGTGTTTGTTTGCACGCTGCCTTTTATTGTGGGCAAAGGGGTCTCGGTGCGAGAATCACCAAAAAGCGCTGCGGAGCTGAGCTTCCCGCTCAGCTATCCCACAAATCTGACGCCAAACAGCGCCGGTGATCCCAGTAACACCTCTGGGTTATTTAATAATCGCCACACTATCAGCACTGATTCATTGCTCGATCATGTAACTATTTTAATTCTTTGCATATTTACTTAAGTGGTTTGCCCTGTGCCGCCGTGACAGCCTCCCGATGACAACGCTTCCCAATTTCGGGGCTGACTGGAGCCAAGGGGAGCGGGATCATCCCACCAGGACCCTCCAGGGGACAGTCCCACGCGTGTTCCCAGCCACATAAAGCTGTGCTTTCCAGTTCAGACCAGATTATTTTCACCCAGCTGGGTCTAAGGTTTCATAACCTTGCTCCGGTTAAAAATAGCCTCTGCCTACTATGCAACAGCAAAACCCAAAGTACATCGTGCTGCGGAGTGGGAGCATGAATCAGTCCGTAGCACCACGAGTTTATGCTCCTGTCAGAGACTGAACAGGCACAACACCTTCCCCGGAAAGAGAAGCAGAAGTGTTTACTCCATCTCCTAATTTTTGGAAGGCCACAAAGGGGAAAGAAAAAAGAAAAGAAAAGAAAAAAAAAAAAAAGCTTGTCAGATTTTTTCTACCAAGCCCTTACTTCTTGCTGACAGCTTGAAAGGAAAATAAGAAATTTTAGCAAATACATTAAAGGTTATCTGACACGGCCCAAAATGAAAGGAGGTTCCAATGTACTCGGCGCAGATTGTGCTGTGACAAACAGGAAAACAGCGAGGTGTGCTTTGTCTAGGAAAATCCTCTATTTGATCACACCTCATGAATAATTCACACCAGGTTTCCACATTTGTCCTCCTGTAGGTACACGCTGTGCGTTACCTTCCCTGCTATATATACGCACGCATTTCCTGCGCTGAATTATTAAAGCCTTTGCCGGGAGCTGCGGAGTCTCTCCGGGAGGAGAACAAACCCAACCATCCTGAAAATAACCCCACCTCCCCCACCCCACACACACCTTGACAGGCTACATCTGCAAACTGCTCAGCAGAGGACAATTAAAATAAATTTACATGAAAAAAAAATGAAGTAATAAAATAAAACAGTAATTAGTGATCAATTTCTGGTAGCAAATGACAAGATTTAACCTGGCAATGCTGGGTTAAGGGTTGCACTCTGGGATCTTAGAGGGCTTTTCCAGCCTTAAGGATTCCCTCATTCTGTGACTTCGAGGTTTGTAAACGGCCGTGAGGGTTTTCTCTCCATCCATCCCACCCAGGCGTTGGCACTCCAGGCGTTAGTAAGGCTGAGCTGCTTTAGGAAAGGGCTGTCCCTGTGTGTCAGCCTCTTCCTACAGCGACATTATGTAACTCGGAGGTGACAGACACTTTTGAGGATGCCGGAGGTGGGGGGGGGGGGGGGGGG
>VZSR01001283.1:176696-282355 GCA_013398615.1 Brachypodius melanocephalos | reverse complement strand
GGGCTGTGCCCCCAGCAGGGAATGGGGCCGTGCCCCACCGTGGGCTGGGGCTGTGCCCCACCATCTCAACACCTCCCTGACCTCATGTGGGGTGCAAAGGACAAAAACTGACCTCCTGCCTTGCTAGGGCTGCTCTGTCTGAGCCATTATGCTCCTTGCTATAAATTAAAACCCACAAAAGGGTTGGCAAACGCTGTGGTGGTGGTGGCAGAGCAGCTCAGGCCTCATCTGGTAGGCAGAGCTGGGCTGAGCTGGCCTCATGCCCCTGCATCAAGGGACATTCCTAAATCTGCAGTGCTCACAGTGCTGGAGGACAAAGCCTCCAGCTTCACACAGTGCCCCATTAACCCTGCAAGGGTCTTAGGGAGCCCGACAGCCCCACAGCACAACCTGCCCCCAGTGCGGCAGGATGGATGATTTGGGGTTTGATGCACCTCACCCCACGTGAAGGTTGTTTTCTGCAATCATCCTGTGAAACTGAGGAGCTGCGTTTGTGCTTCTGCCCCTTAACTTTCCCCAAAGAGCAAAAATGAAGATGTAAGTTATAGTACACACACTTAGATACACTTATTAACATAATGTGTATATTCTGTGGTGATGTCTGTTGTTGGTAGAAACCTCTCTAAGACAACAGGATGAATGATTGACACCTCATTTAACAAGAAACAGAGGGAGAAATGGAGATGAACATTGTTCTGTTGAGGCTGAAATACCCACAGACTCATAGGAAACAGGAGCAGCTTGGCCGGTCCAGCTTAAACCCAACCATGCTGCAATTCAGAGAGGATTAAGGATGGGAAATAAACCTGACTCTGTTTGGTTTCCATTCTGGTTTTTGAGTTCCTAAACATTTGCACATAGAGGATTTTCTCCTAAACTGTGGCAGCTGCAAAAATGAGTTCTCTCCCCCAAGAAAAAGCCAAGATTGCCACGTAATGACCCCAGGAGACAGAGTGGTGACAAAAGGACCAAAACTGTGGCAGTTTCCCTGCATGGGCAGTGTGCACATGTGTGTCCAGACATGGGATTTAGGGGAAGGCTTTGGTAAGCCAGCACTGACTACATGCAGTCTGGAGTGCAATGAAAAGAGCAGGATTTTTGTTTCATAAAACACTATTTATTTAATTTTTGAAATTAATCTGCTCGGGTCAATAGAAAGAAAAAGGCTGCAAGAATAGTGTGAAAACTGAGGTTAATTCAGAAAATTAATGTTGTAGGAGGCCTGAAGTATCTTTTCAGGGCTCAGCTTCTCTCCATGGGTTTTCTGTTCATCCATGGACCTGAGGAATCCCTGCCCAGCCTGGGGTGCAGTCAAGGTTGTGCCATGCACGCTTGGAGAACACCACAGCTTCAACCCCTCAGAGAAACACTGCACTGAGAGAAATAGTTCTTGAAGTCAAGCATTACAATTTACTAACAGGTTTATTAAAATCTTATTAGAAGATTATTTTTTAAAGTCCGTTTTACACAGCTGTTGTCCTTCTGCTGCTGTCTAATCCTGGAAAATCTCAGTGAATGAGTCATTTGCACTTACTATCTATTACACCCTCTTATTATAAGCCTGAGTGTGTTTGCATTTTCTTCAAACAATATCACTACAGCCACAATGGTGCCATAAAATCTCCCACATCTCCCCTTTTGGAGTCTCTTTTGCTGTTGGAAGAGAGGTGCTGTCTCACCCAAAGGTTTCATGGGGTGGTTCTGGGGTGCAGAAGGACTCAGGAAGATTTTGTTTGGAAATAAGCTGTAACTTCACTCCCCCAGTCCTGATCTTTTAGTGCCAGGCTTTTAACGTGTGTCTTTTGGGTTTGGAGGGTCAGAGACATGTTGGGGAGGGTCAAGGATCTGCAAAGTACATTTCTGCTTCCTAAAGGCAACGTCAAGCCCCAAAAATTTGTGCATCATGGCAAGGAGGACATCTGGCAGTTATGCATCAGGGATATCTGAGGGCCACCTTGGATTGTTCTGCTTGTTTTTGATATTTGAAGGCTGTTGAGTATTAAATGCGGCCTGCAGGATGGGACCCTGCCTTGTTTGGCTCCAGGACATGATGTTCCAGCTTCCATGACCAGTGAAAAGAGAGTGAAGGAGAACCCAACACAAGAACATCGATTTCTGGAGCAGCATTGGTTAGCAGAACATGCAAACACTGCCATAATAATAAAACATAATCTTGGTAGGTACAGAGTGTGGGTGGGTCACAGCTTTCATGCCCAGCTGTGCCCTCTCCCTTTACCAGTTGTGAGTCTCATCATGTGATGCAGCCCCAAAAGTGCCCAAACACTCCCTCAGCCCATCCTCATCCTCTCACCCACCCAGGAGGACTGAGAGGCAGCAGTGACGTGGGTGGAAGCTGCCCTGTCATCAGATGGGCTCTTCCAGGTTGTGCAAACCGTGTTCTCCTGACATCCCAGAGTGACCCTTTCCTCTGGGTCATTTGGCCAGGAGTCAAAGGAGCAGAATTGCTCTGAATATAACTACAGGAGGGGAAAAAATAATCATATTCAACGTTTAAAATCACTTGCTGCAGGGGATGTTTCCATTGGCAAAGTCACCAGAACCAGCACAAATGATTCAAAACATTTTGTTAAATGAAATTCTCAGATGATGTCAGAGCTGAGGCTGCTTTAGCAAAACCAAAAGAGAAGAAAGGTTGAAACCAAAAAAAGAAGGGAAAAAAATTGTACCATTTGACAGGGAGGGATTAGGAGCTTAAAATTATTTTTATAGGCTATCCAAACATTTGAAAGCTTGGAAGTTCATAGTTCCAGTGCGTTAGCTCAGCTCCAGAGTCCTGCCAGCCCCTTAGTGCAAGTCACACAATGCAGCCAGCTGGGCTGGACTCACTAAACACACAAAGCCTATTTTCTGTTATCCAGCCCTGGCTCCCATTTCCTATAGGCTCACCAACAAATCCCACCACCTTTGCCTGCCTCGGTTTCCCCCTCTGTCAAACACAGAGATTTCTATTCTCTGCAAGAAAGTACTTTGAGATTTGGCACTGAGAAGAGCAGGGAAGCATCCCCTCCTGTGTGGGTCCCGGCGAAAGAGCAGATTGATCACTCAAAGACAAACAGCAGCTCTTTGTGTCACTTTTTGTTTTACACCAACCATTTCTGTTGGACACAGAAAACCCAGGATGAGGCTGCTGAAATGCTGTTTTCTTTCATGCCTGACACCTGCCTGCTTCTCCAGGACCGTGCAAAATAATCACATCTTTGTCACAGCTTGGCTCACCCACTTCATCTTTATTGATTAATAGGTCATAATCCTATTTTAGTGAAAACATAACATGCCCGTGGCCAGAGGATTCAGGTATCACCGACATGGATATTACAACCTCTTAGTCTGAACACAGAGAGTGAGATGGACTGTCAGAACAAGAGCACTTGTTAAGAGGAAAATCAATAGAGAGCTATTTGGGAGAAAAACAAACCCCCATCACCACAACTGCATTAAACATAGGCTACAGTGCTCCAGCTTTGTATAAGCCCAAATTAAACGTGACCATAATAAACTGTTTACTTCCTTTGGGTTTACCCAATAGAAAGGAGACTCCAGTTTGCTGTAACACTTGTGCCAGTGCAAGGGTTGGGTGTATTTTGTGGGGATATGGTTGCTGTTACTAAGTTTTGCCGGAAAATACTTCAGTATTTTCCCCTCCTTCCTTTGGAATTGTAGCTGATTGGAAAGTGTTGGAGCTGTAGCCTTGATTAGTTACACCCTCACTGAGGAGTCAGTTGCTCGTGAGAGCTTGGAGATGGGTGTCCTCCCTTTTCTCTTCCCTTCTTTCACCTTTCCCCTCTTTCACTTTGTTAAAATCCCAAGCTGAGACTGAAGGGATTCCTGCCAATCTTCATGTCTTTGATGCCCAGGCAGTGCTTACCTTCTCATCCCCCACCATTTGCCAGCTTTCCCAGGGACTGCTTGTTATTGCATGAACACCCAGCCTGGAGCATCGGGGAGGGATCAAAATCCTGGGCTTTGCAGGCAGCCCACGATGCACAGAGTGTGATTTCAGCCCTGGCTTTCAGGCAATGCTCTTGCTCTTGAGTTTCCTAGCCATGGTGCATTAAGGTACGGGTGACCCCAGAGCATTCCCCCCTCTCTGGAGCCAGAGAGACACAGATTTAACAGTAAATAATGAAAAAGAACTAGATTTCCTTTGTTACGCAGCTCATTGAATGAGGTTTCCCACATCTGTAGAAGTCACCACATCTTTTATGAGATTTGACTGTCAGCAAGATGTTATGAATCCCAGATGTTAAAATATGGATTTATTTATAACTCAGAGCCTATAATAGAGCACTCAAAAAGATTATATCCAGCCCCCCTCCTCAAAACATCTTCCTGAAATAAAAGCTTTAGCTTTTATTATTTTTAAATTATTATTGCCATATGATTTATCTTGGGTATTACCTCATTAAATGTCCTTTAATTACTGTGGCTTTGGGGCTGGTGTGCATTTGGCTTTGGGGAGCATTGGGCAAGGAGAGCTCAGCACCAGCTCTCCCACCCTGAGTGAGATTGTTGCTGCTTGGAGGCTGAAGGGCAGCGTGGGCAGAGGGGGTGGCACGGGGGAAATTCAGCCCCAGGAGTTCCTTGGCAAAACAGAAGGGAGGCACAGCCAGCTCTGGTCACCTGCAAAACTTGGAGCTGGAGGTGTTTGGTATCCATCGCAGCCCCAAGGAAGTGCTCTGGTCGATAAAAAAGCAGTTCCTCACAGCTGGTGACCATTATGCTGAGCACAGCGTAGGACATGCCACAGCTGCTATTCTGCCGGAAGATGGAAATGTTTTTGGAACCGCTTTTGGAGCATTTGTTCCATTAATGCTCTCTCCCTCCCTCCTCCTACCCCTTGCTTTTCAAATTACTGCAAGAAAAACCTGCAAGTGGAAGAGGAGGGGCCCTCCATGGGCACAGGCTATGTTGAGGGCTGGGGTGCAAGTCTTCCCCTGAATTAATTCTCCAGCAACAGCTCCAAGCCCTGAAGGGAGCTCCTGGTGCTGGGAGCTGTGCACTTGCACACAGCAAGAGACACTCTCTGCCACATCTGCCCCACACTGCAAACAAACAGGACAGGTCTGAAGGGAAGTTAAAAAGCCTCATCCTGCACAAGAGGAACAGAAAGTCAATGATTTTCCACCAGTTCACACAGGATGCTGGTGGCAGCCTCGGGAATCATGGAAGAAGTGCTTGAGGCAGTGGTGGCTGAGAGCTGCCCTCCTTCCCATCCTCCCTGCTCCCTGACACCTCCCTTGCCATGGCAGCCCCTGCTCCCTTCTCATTCAAGTCTCATTCCCAGATTTTGGAAACACAGCCTTCCTCTTCTTTTTTGAAGCTTGGTCATCTCCTGAGGCCAGTTAGGAGAGTGGATCCAGGTCAGAGATGGCAGAGAGCGTCTGGCTGAGTGTGACCATGCCATCAAACACCACTGCAGCCTTTAAGGGTCAAACCCACTGTCCACACTCCAAAGGTGTTCCAGCTCTTAGAACATTTCCAGCACCTTCCAGCTTGCAAGTGATGGGCTGGAGCAAGGCTGGTGCCTGGAATCTCAAGGCCTCCAGGCTAAGGGCCAGCTGGACAGGCAGGAAGCACACAACCCATGAGTCCTGCCGAGCTCAGCTCAGCTCTCCTGCCTCAGCAGGTCCAGGTCTCACTGTAGAGGTGGTTGCTCTCTACTGTCTTCTCTCCTGGGCTGGGCCAGTTTGATGTTTTAAAAGGAAAGGCAGGAAGGACAATGCCTTGGAATCCTCCTTGGAGGTGGGTCTGCAGAGCTGGAAACCCGAACCTTATCTGCGCCACAGCAGCGATGAGCTGAGGGAAAGGCAGGAAATTGGCTGTCAGTGCTGACACCACACAAATCTCACGGCTCTGTGAGGAGGAGCAGCAAGTGGGCAACTGGGAGAAACTACCTGGGCTTGGCACTCCCTGGCTCCTGGGATATGGTACAGAGAGAACCAGGGCTCTGGTGTAAATCAGCACAGCTCCTGAAGAGGAAAACCTTTGGCAGGAGTTTACGGGACACTCACTGGCTCGTAAATGTTTTCCTGGCGTATCAATTTGTGTGTCATGAGACTTAAAACCTTCATCACCCTAATGTTTCCCATCCTGCAGAGAGCTCTGATCTGAATATGATATGCACTTGAGAAGGTTTGCCAGGAGTGTGATGTTACAAAACTTGTGAAATGCCTCCCTTAACCACAATATTATGCATTTTCCAAGCCACATACCTATCTATTACAAGGTCTTTCAGATGGAGCTATAGACAGCCTGTGGGTCATGAGATCCTGACCTTGGTGTGTTTTTACTCCCTTCTTCTCATGAATTAACTCCTGAACTATTGACTCTCTCTTGAATGGATAGCAGAGTTCAGCCACATTTTACATACAGGCTGCTTTTCCATCCTGTATCTCAACAACTGCAAACCCCAAGGACGAGTAAATACTTCAGCCTCAGCCATAAAATTGAT
This sequence comes from Brachypodius melanocephalos, assembly GCA_013398615.1. Classification (NCBI taxonomy): domain Eukaryota; kingdom Metazoa; phylum Chordata; class Aves; order Passeriformes; family Pycnonotidae; genus Brachypodius; species Brachypodius melanocephalos. The sequence continues at coordinate 275,883 of VZSR01001283.1, read as the reverse complement.
GTGTTGCAAAATGAACAAAATGGGTTTAGTAACTTACGAGGCAGATACCATCAAGTCCATAATGAGCCAGAACTGAGTTTTCCTGTTCCTCAGCAGTGACGCTGGGAGAGCTGGGAGCAGATCAGGCCTTTGCAGGTACTCAGTTTATGCCTTAGCCATTCTTCACTAAAAGCAAAATCCACCTGTGGTCGTGTCAGATCTCAGCCTCATGAGCCCCCCTGAAAGGGAAAAATTGACTTAAGAATCACAAGGTTTTTACTGAAAATCTTCAGCTTTAAAGCTCTGCTCATGCCTTCTGGTTTTTGAATCTGCGGATGACTCCCTGGTAGGTTAAGGAGCTTTCCTCCACATTCAGAAAGGCCAAAAAAATCATCAATAAAACATAAAGTTCCCGAGATCTTGTGAAATACAAAAAAAAGCAGTAAGAGCACTGACCTCATCCAAAGTGCCAGTACCTCGTTAACACATCAACAACCACACTCTGCTGCTGCGGCAGGGTGCAAATGGGCAGCATAAATGGGGCTACAGCAGCAGGTTGAACCCCTATTTTGTCATTAAATAAGGAAAGGGCCCTAAAACCTAACATATGACACTGGCCATGCAAGTTATTTCTACATTGCACATGCTACTAGACAGAGCCCTTATGAAATCAAAATTTAAAATCTAAAAATAGAGGGTTCCGTTTTCTTAGACGTCAGATGGAAAACGTAGTTTAAGGTCTGGTAAAGAAATTCTCCGTGTTATCTGAATGTTTCTTGACGAAGTATTGAAATAGCTTCAAGTATTCCCAAGGCTTCCTAGCCGGCATGGCTCTGAAAAACAACCCTCTGTGCTCCTCTGGCATTAGAGATGAAAAGTTTGAAGCTTTTCATGCTGAGTCTTCATGTCTAACTTAAAATGAAAACACAACATCCATCTCCCCACTCCAGAATACAATAGAGGCACTGGTGGCATATTAATAAATATTCTCACTAGAACACAACTTGAAGAAATAGTGGGTTGTGCCTCAAGGCAGAATGCTTCCATCATCTTGGCAGGGAAAGTCACTGATATGCACCCCCAGATGAAGCTGCAGAGGGGAGCAGAGTGGGACTGAACCCACCTGGTGCAACCCAGGGGAGGTAGGGAGCTGGAGAGAGCTGTGGAATGGGATTTGTGTGCCTTCCCAGGTGACCTCCATCAGGTATAAACAGGGCAAAACCACTTCCCTGTCCCAGATACAGCTTATCAGAAGAGGCTGAGGATAGGTGAACTCAGGTCACATCCAGGCTGCTCACACGTGCCCATCACGGGGCACCTTTGCTGCAGGGATCAAAGGGGCTCCTGCCACCCTGGGCTGGCAGCCTGCTTCCTCCTGGGCCTCGTGGAGGGGGGTGATGGCAGCACTTGAATGAGGCTTGGCAGCAGTAGGTGGTCTGAATGCTCTGGTAACTCCCCAGAGCCTGGGCACGGGATCAAACACCCTCCCAAGGGCACCAAGATGTCATTCCCTGACATCGCTCCTGGCCCATGCTCAGGCTCCCATCTGGGCACTCTTCAGGGCATTGCAAGGGCCAGGGGGTGTGACCTTACAGGCAAGACCACTCTGTGGGATGGTTTGAAGGGTCAAGGAGGAGGTAACTCTGTGGATATGAGCCATGTTCTTGTATTTATCTCTAGGGCCAGGTGGGTCTGGGTCAATCTGGCTGTGCTTGGTTTGGTGCTGTAGCCACAGCCAAACTCTCTGACTGGAGTTAAAGATGGCCCCTAAAGACTTAAAAAAAAAAAAAAAACCTATTAAAAGGAAAATAGGCAGCTAAATTAGCATCACATTTAGGCAAAACATCAGACATGTCTCCCAGTGCCTAAAGCCTTCCTTGAGCTATGGCCAGTCACAATGAATTCCCTTCCCCCCACAACAATCCTCAAAAACTGATGTCTTGGTTCCTTATAAAACTTCAAAGTAAGGAAATAAAAAGGAGAGAGGAATGGGGGAGGTTAATATTTCCCCAGGTTTCCTCAGCCAGCTCGTGTGTCTCTGAGCGGAGATCAAGGCTCCGTGTGTTTGGGATGTCAGACACTTGCCTGGGATTTCAGCCTGGCCCAGCCACAGATGTTCTGTGTGCTCAGCCCATCCATACAGAGCATTTCCAGCACTCTGACAAGCCCAGGATATTCATGTGCTGCATAATTTTTTTTTTCCCCCCAGGAAATCCTATGAGAATCCTACAAAGCGGGAATAATAAAATATACATGATGCATCGGTGTTCACTGAACAAATTAGCCTTTGCTGCACTTCATCTCACTTCTTGCTCTTCCTCAGTCCTGGCTGGGAACTTCTTAGGACACGAGGGGTGCTCCTGAGTCCAAAATGTCTGAAGGGTGGCCTGAAAGTCCCAGCTTGCAGGTATGTCTTTGTTGTCACCTGGCCACACTGAAGCTGCCTGGGCTCTCTGCAGAGGGATTGGAGATTTAAATTAAGCAAGATGGCAAAATGTGCTTCCCGTGCTTCCAGGCTGGATTCTGCACTTTAATTTCCATAAGGAAATCTCCCATGCTAGGAAAAAGAGAGAAGGAACATAAATGGAAGTATATCAGGGAGGATGTGCTGCAGGAGGAGCATCTGGATTCATCTGGCAGGGTTGTCCTGGAGGTTAATTTTCATGTTTTAAAGAGCATTGACATTGAAAATGCCCTCTCAGAAGGACAATAGAAGGTTTTAAGACACATATACAAGGCAAGGCTCATTGAGATTGAAAAGCAAATTAGAGTCCTCCCCAGCAGCAGCAGTGGAAGAAATTAAAACTAAGAAAGTAGGTTTAGATTGGCTTTCTGGAATAAATTCTTCTCTATGAGTGTGATGAGACACTGGCACAGGTTGCCCAGAGAAGCTGTGGCTGCCCCATCCCTGGAAGTGTCCAAGGCTGGATGAGGTTTGGAGTAACCTGGGATAGTGGAAGATGTCTCTGCCATGGCAGGGGGTTGGAAGTAGATAGTCTTTAAGGTCCCTTCCAACCCAAACCAGAAGATGATTCCACGATAAATCTCTCATAAAATGTTCCCAGACTTTGTTTTAATATTTTCATGTAAGTTTGTTTGCATCATTTGCCCATAATGAATCACCTAGTTAATAAAATTAGTTCAACTAGTAAATATAAATACCTAATTTTTCTACCATTCAGCTGAGCTTCACTCAAAACACATCTGAGCTGGTATTACAGTAGATTCCCCCTCATCTTTGGATCCTGGGATCCTCTGGTGGTGTGAAGAATTTCCCTTTTCTCCAGCAGCAAAGCAGCTTGGTTGGAATCACTGCTGAGAATGAGAAAATAAGAGGTTTTCTATGGGTATCACATGCAAGCTACACAGACTCTGCTCACCTAATTAAAACCACAGCAGCTTGTATTCAAATCTTGTCTGGGACTGGCTGAAGAGGCTGGGAAGGCTGCTCTGGATGTCCACTGTCCTTGCTCTGAGCCCAGCTGGCTGGAAAACTCCAGGGCACTTGGGGCAATGCTGTCTAGCAGACATGTGCTGTGACAGAAAAATAGGTCAGAGTCATCATGCTGTGGTCTGATTCCCAGTGTGTAGCCAAAGGCATTTCTGTGACTGAGTCTTTAAATATGGAGGGGAAAAAAAAAAAAGAATGGGGATGAACCTTAGTGATGCTGCAATAAACACCGTGACATTTTGGCAACATGGGAGTCCTTTGGTCATGGGGCCTCCTGGAAACAGCCAAACATCCCAGGAATGGCTGTGGGGAAGTGCCTGGAGCATTTCAGCCAAGACTGAGCTCTTGGACACGAAGGAGGGTTCTTCAAAGGCACAAAAGGAAACTTAACTCCTCTTGAATTTCATGCTTTGGAAAATCTACCTAGCCATAGTATTTTTTGCTTGACAGGCAAACTTGGGCTCGGGTTTCTCCTTGTTAAAATAAGCTTGACAAACTAATTAATTAAAAAAATCCAGCTATCATGTTCTGCTCTTGCATGTGACACAGTAACCATTAAGGTATTAGGAGATAAATTTATCTGAGTTCAGAGGGAGGAAGTTCCAGGTTGTACCTGGTTTACATTAAATAGTAGGTCAGCCTGGTAAAGTATAAAGTTAAGCACACAAGTAAAGTCTCACCAGGACTAGGGAAAACATTAATGTGATTAAATATGTCATTAAGTGATGACTCAGAAGAGCCAGGCTAGAGGACACGGCAGGAATATTCCAGATTTATTTCCTCTATTCTTCCCTTTGGATGGACACATCCAAGGGTTCAGGCACACCACAGAATCTGGGTAAATCCTGCAGAATCTGAAAGGCAAAACGACAAAACACAGCAGAGACAATGTTCATGACCTGGCAGATAAAGACTGACCTGCAGAAGAACTGATTTAGCTGTGAATTTTCCATCAGGTGATCGCTTTGATCCTGGCTTTCCATCCCAGGTCTGAGGCATAGTAGGTTACTTCATGGTCCCTTAGGTATCTCCTGAAACCCAGGCAAATATAAACCCAAGAGATTTACATTTTATTTAGGTTTATTCGTTGTATGGCCTGGAGGAAATAATTCTTGAGTTTATCCCTTAAATGTATGCAATTTAGGAGAACAAGAAAAGCATGTCATTAAAAAATAATTCTGTAGATGGAAAATCAAACGCAAACCTTAGAAATTGGGTTTTGGCATTGACAGTTCTTATTGTTGGAAAAATAAACAAACAGACAAACAAATAAATAAATGTTGTTTCTAATACAAATTTGTCCATCTCAATTTTTTTGATGTCCAATCTTATTGTGCCCATGTCAGAATATCCTTCTGCATCTTTTGATGCCCTACCAGAATCAAGCCACCCCTTAGCTGTTCCCTTGCTTTCCTATACATCTTGAGGGCCCTTTAAGCCTTTCAATGCACACCATATATATATTTAAATCCTTTCATCAGTTCTGTGTCTCTCTCCAATTTATTCCTTCTTCAATTTGCCCTCTAAACCCCTGGAAGATCTTCTCCCAACTTTTTGCTTCCTGGGATGCTGTGCTGCACAGTAAATGTGAACAGAAAATCTTCCTTGCTCAAAAGATAGATGTACAATATATATTAAATATTGATTGCCTGCAATGAGCACAGAAACCTATCCAGGGTGCCACCACCGCAACCTCTTTTTTCTTTGGCAGTTCCCAGATTTCCTCATCACTTGCAGACAGTAATAACATGTTGTTGTCCAGAATATCAGCAAAAGAGGTTGAAGTATGAGGCCAAAACAACTCTGCAAAGCACCACTGGAAGCACAGGAGCTCAATGAACTGTCTCCTGTTGCAATTAGAGTTTGAGATCTATCAAATGTCCAGTTCTTAACAGATTTTACGTATGCCAAGTGGATTTAATCAGCTTAAAATACCTTGTGCTACTGATACCTTTATAAAGTTCCAACTCTATTAGCACTGTTGTCCCTATCAACAGGGAAAAGGTAAGTTTACTTTGACAGGATCTCCTTTCCATGAACCACTGCTGATTGGTATTGACTATGTTAGTGTCTTTATTAATCTGGTACATTTGAACTGATGTACTTATCAGCGGTTTATTATTGTGCTAGAATTGATACAGTCTCCAATTGTAACTCGCAGACACTCTGGAAATAATGAAATTCAATACTAATAGCCCTCGGGTAGCTTGGTGAAAATCCTGGGGTTCAAGTTATCCATTTAGCTTGAGTCACTTGCTGCTTAATGACCACAACAAGTATTGGTGGAGCGGAGGTATTTAATTTTCAACACACAGTAAGGCTCTGTCACTGGGCTGTTTCACCACTACAGCACAGAGGTTGTCACTGAACAATTCTTCCCTCTGTCCTTTAGCCTCTCTTATCAATATCCTACAGTTTCATACTCTTCTTTTTTATTTATTGTTTAAATAACCTTTTCTTCCCTCTGAATGTTTCACTCTGTCAATGGTCACCCAGACATTACCTTATAGGTAGTGCATATGCATTTTGGGGAAAAGGCAAAATATGCTTCACTGAACTTATAATTATCAGTCACATTTTCCCTTAAATTATTTCTTCTGGGTTTTTTTGGCTGTAACTGATGTCAGCCTTAGGAAGCTGCCGATTTTTACCAGCTAAATGTGCATGTAGTGTGTCCACACGTGTGTGTACATGCATGTGGATTTTCTCCTCAATCTGCTGCTTTTTGCATGCTCATTAGACAATCTGCACACTCCCAGTTCAATCCCTGCTTCTGTTTAATTCAGGCAGTAGAGGAGTAGCTGGACATGTCCTAGAAGATAAAGGAACTGGGCTCAGGAGCTGTAAAAGCCAAACATCTGCTGGAAAGCAGGACACTCCCCCCATGGCAGAAGCTGGTGCTGGATACCTGCCAACTTCTCCTGCTTTCCCACACCAGAGCTTTTTCAGCTGTCCCTGTAGCAGCAGCAGCAACTTTAATTTGGAGGAGAGCAGAAGAACTCAGAGGTGTCTCAGAGGGGTATTTCCCCATTCCCATGCACTCTTGGGAGCTTCCTAAAACTCCTTAGAGCAACTTTGACATTAGAATTGATATTCCTGTAAATATATATTCCCATACATATTCCTCTTTTCCTTACCTGGCTAATAAAATAATTGTTCCCTGGCTGGGAAAGCATCTTACTGTGGAGGAGGAGCTTCAGAAGTAGAGCAGGTTAATTACAGGTTAATTACCTAAAGGTTCAAGGTGCATTGGCTTAGTTTCAAGAGCCAGCATAAAGGAACATCCTTCCTTTGGAAAACTCAGTGCTGGGCTGGCCAGTGTTGAATAAAGACCTCATCTGTGCAACACACCTGAAGGTAACCACTCACCTGGGGCCAGTGGGATCCCTCTGCAGGCAGCACCTGTAGCTGACCTACAGGTAGTGCAGCAATAAATTTAAATGAAATAGCTACATTTAGAGTTTTTTTGTCTGTGAGCTGAATCTCATCCCACCATGCCTTATTTCCAGCCACGGTTTACCCTTGAATTACCATATCTACACCCTGTTATTCTGAGTACAGCCTTTCAGAGATCTCTGCTGACCAAGAGTGTCTCACCAACCACCACCCTGATGTCCTCTCTCCTTCTCGTGCTTTCCATGGGTTCCAGATTCCTGTTTATTCTGGAAAAATCCACATTTCTTAGAGGTTCCAGGCCAGCCCTGTGATTTCAGCTGGACCCTGGATCCCAGCCCATCTATAGGGGACACCTAAGCTGGCACTGCTTGGGCTTCACCAAACACCTTGTCCTCAGAGGGCTCAGAGCATCGATATTTGACGCAGTCTGGGGGGACAGCCCCGCTTCATGATGACACTCAGTGAGTGTCCCACCAGCTTTCCCAAGCCATTGGGTGTCATCAGTAACGTCAACAAGAAAAAGGTCAGCACATTTTGTGGGCAGATCTCTGACCTCCTGGGCAGCTCATGATTTCCCAATGCTCCTGTGCTGTGACAACAGTGATACATTAACTTGATAAGCTCGTGCATGTTGGGCCTGGGGAATCTCTCCAGCTGTTTATCTTCTGCCATTCCTTTTCTTGTTAGAGCCAGGAAGAAACGGAGTTTTCAGAGGATTCTATTGTTGCTGTAAAACGTAATTTACTCTGCTACAGAGCAAGCCAGGCAGAGTGAGCTGTGACTCTTTTCCTTCCTTGCTGGCTGCCTGTCTGGCATCACTTTCCCTCATAAGCTGGGCTCTTAAGTGGAGACAGTGCATCCAAGGTGAGGATATTGCCTCAAACCTCCTCTCTATAAATAGGCCTGGCTGCCTCCCCGAGGTTCCTTGTTCTGCTGTCAGAATATGGCTAAATGGCCACTTACGAATTCCAACGTGCTTGATGTGGAGATTACAGCTGCTATCCAAAACAAAGGAGCTTTCTCTCTCACAACGTGCTGCTCCCTTTATGAGGCAGTTTGGAAAACTCCCCGTCTCTTGAGAGGGTTTAATCCATGCCCTGGTGCTTCTTTTGTGTGAGGACAACGCAGCTTCCTCCAGACCTAGATGAAAACAGGACCCTTGAGTGTCTGTCAGGATATGTTTGGTGCCCTGAAAATCACAGGGGAGGAAAGGTCTGATCGCTGGAGGTTCACCTATGAAGCAAAAGGAAAAGATGCAGATGCAAAAGCAAAAGATGCACAGCACAGGGTGGTGAGTGCAGGGATGTCAGCCTGGATTGGCCTAAGTGCAGGAGTGTGGCATTGCCTCTGTACCCCCCAGGAGCCAAAGGAAGGAGGCTTACTTTGGGCTCAGGACTGTGCTAATGGTGGTAGTGAGGATGTCTGTGAGTTGTGATTAGGCTGAAGGTGGCTAATGGATATTGGTTGCTACAAAAAGGCAGGTTTTGCAAAGAAGATGATTTGTCCAGCGCCCCTGCACAGCTGCAGTCTCACGGGCATTTTAGCAGAGCCAAAGAAAGCTCTGTTTCTCTTGTACTTTGTCCTTACACTATTTTTTCCTGCTTGAGGCATTTTTCAAAGGAAGTGGGAATGGCTGTGTTCTGTTGATGGATGTGGGAACTGGGAGATCAGGTGAAGGGGTGTTCCCTCCTGTCCCCCAGCAAGTCCAGGCAGGATTTGAAGCAGGCTGCCCCACCACACATCCTCTGAGAGAGGAGAGCTTCCCTCACACTGAGACATCATGGCAAAGCCTAAGTATGACACAGCAGCAGCTCCTGAACACTTGGAAAGCCTTGTCCTTGCTGGTGTGATGGGGCTGAAGCATGGCTAACGCAGAAACAACTTCCCTTTGAGTTCTGGCAATGGAATTTGAGTGTGATTTATTCACTTCTGCCGGGTTGGCACCTCCAGCTGCCGTGGCAACTCTACAAAACAGTATAATTAACTTTCTCCATGGCAGCCCCAAGGCAGATGGCCATCATGGGCCTGGCAGCAGCAAGGCAGATGGCACAGGCAGGACAGTGGCTGAGGGGTGGCCCTGCTTCCCCACCCACCAGCTTTGCCACGGGAGCTGGGTATATTCTGTGGGTGGCCAGTATTTATATTTGCTTGTAAATTAGGGCCCTCAAAAAGCTAAATGAGTCTGCTGCAGCCTCAGAGCACAGCCTGGCTCCCGTGACCACAGGTCTGAGTTGTGCAAGTGGAGCCATGTTCACCTCCCAGTACAAAAGAGTCTTTTGTGCATTTTCTCCTGCTCCTCAGGCATGCACCCCTGGCTACTCCTCTGTCCCATTGCCTCCAGCCCTGCCAGTGCTTGTGACTCAGCTGGACTCAGCCACCTAGAGCTCTCAGCTATCAATCCTAACACCTCCCTCTCGTCTCCTGCCATCTGCTCTCCTCCTTTCTGACATCTCCAGAGCTTTGCTCCTCACCCACATGCCATTTTGTTCCAGGTCTCGTGGAAAGCATCAGTTGGGCAATGCTTCCCTGCTCTCCCCACCAGAGCTCCTTGCTCTGGTAGGAGGAAAACGTGGCTCTGGGTGATGGGAATGCTGATGCTCTGCCTGTGTTTCAGCCTCCACAGTCAAGTCAATGCCAGCAGCAGCCAACACCTCTCTCTACCTACAGCATCCTAAGGGAGGGTGCACAGCCTGAGTCGCTAAACACGGATTGCCATCGTTTTAGGGATGGAGGCGTCATCGCCCGGGCTCTGCTGATATTGCCTTCAGCACTCAGCCTGGTGTGCTCCCAGTGTCCTCAATTCCCCCACTGGCTGTGGCTGTATCAGCCCCTCAGCCTCACCACACGACAAGAGAGGGAAACCTCAGCTCATGCCTGTGACCGTGCGCTCGTGTCCCTGCCAGGGTGACAAGCAGCTTCGATTTACTGGCTCCCAGGGAGTTTTATTTTGAATGTTTTATGCAGCCAGGGCAGGGCTGTGGTCCTGGGGGCCGTGGCATCTCCTCTACCCTGAACACATCTGTAGGTGTGGGAAGGCTGTGCAGGGCACGTCCTTGGTGTGAACAAACATCCAAAGGGATGTACTTTGTCACTTGGCTCACACTAATGCAGCTCTTGTTAGCTGATGATTTTTGATGGAGATGTGTGTGCACTAATGGGAGATTGCCAGGCTAGAAGTAATTAAAAAAAAAAGTTCCTTTCAGCATGTTATAATCATTCTGAATTATTAAACAGGACAGAATTTTTAAAGTCTAATTCACTTTTCCATTATTTATGCTGTCTGCTTCGGTTTTATTCTGTCTTTTGAGAGTTATGAATCCACCAGAAAGTTTCACTTTTGGGTTGTGATGCTGTCAGTGTTGGAGGCTGCCAACACTGCTCATTTAAAAACCCCATATGAGGGATGCATCCTTTCCCACTCCCATGCACAGCACTTAAATTTCGGGCCCTTTTTAACACTGCACCTACAACGGAGGAATTTTTCCGGTTGCAGCGAGAGGCCACTGAGGATCGGAGGGAAAAGTCAGCACATCAAAGGTGCAGGGCAGGGAGCAGCACATGGGCAGATCTGTCCTGCAGTAGGTATGTGATCAAACAGATAAGAGCCCGTGCCTTCAACCAGCGCTGTCTTGCAGCCCCTGCTCTAACTGCAGCCTCTGTTTCTTAAATGCTCTGAAACACAAGGGTTTTAAAGCGTAATTTACTGTTCCTTTTTTCGACATATTTCTAAATCGGTTCAATATGGTCTCGAACTGCTAAACTGAAGTGTTTGACTTGCTTCCAAATCGAAGCCTTCATTTAAAAAAAAAAAAAAAAAAAAAAAAAAGGGGGAAAGGGGAGGGGGAGAAAGAAAAGAAAATGTAAGGAAAAGAGACGTGCTCTGGTAGTTTAAATCAGTCAGCCCTGCACAGTGATTTAAAACCAGTGGAGCACTTCAAGTTTTCATAAGCACTTAGCTTTGGAAGCAGTCCGAGCGCTGAACACGTGCGTTTGCGGAATCATTTAGCACTATTAGAGAGTTTGAATGGTGCTTGAGCTCTCCCTCTGCCCCGATAAGCACTCCGCCTGCCTGTGATTAGTGGGGTGGTTTCAAGCTTGTGCACAGTTGAGGGTCATTATTTTCAAGCGTGCCATCGCCTGTCCCTATCTCCGAAGATCTGAGATCTTCCAAATTCATTAATTCCTTCAGCTCATCTGAATGGAAATTACTAACTAGACGCGGTTCCCTCAGTGCAGTTTTACAACGTGTGTCACAGAGAATAATAAATGTTTGCAGCCAGAGCAGATGGAGCAATAACCTGCATGCCACAGAGCACTCCTGTGCTGGGTCAGACCTGTTATTAAGATATGTGATTGTGGAGACTCTGTGCTCCAGCCACAGGCTGGGAAATTCTGGTTTTAGATGCCCCAGTGCTTCCTTTGAGCTGGAAAGGGCAGAGGGACAGTGCTCGATATTCCCACATGTTTTATAGCTTTGTGCTGCACTGATGGACAATACTTGGCTAAGCCAAGCCCAGGGTTTCATACCAGCACAGAGGAAGTCAAGGAGGTTGTCAGATGAAGCTGTGCAAAGAGGTGATCTTTCAAGTTTGCTGGTTGACTCAACCAAGTTTAAAAAAAAAAAATTGTATGAATTCAGGTTGACTAAAGATGGAAATGTTTTGCTTTTGTGAGCTGAGGAAAAATCTGAAAGAAACAACCCTGTTTCTTGTTTTCCACTTGTTAAGCTTTTTGGTTGTTAACTGCTCGCAAATTTTGCAAGAAAATTCTGTTGCAATAAGAAAAACTGAATTGCTTCGACTTGAAATCATCTCAGCAATTTCCCTCGGGTCTTTTGGTGAGGTGGTAAAAAACAACTACAAAAAAAATGCAAACCCGAACTCCCTCTTTTCCATGGAAATTTCTGACCAGCATGGTCCGGTGCAAAAAAGTGATGAAATGTCCAAATTTGTGGATGAAGGAATCTGGGTCAGTGATGCTGCTGTGCAGCCCAGCTCCCTGTGAGGAGAGAGCCCAGAGCTCTGCTGCTGCTGCTGCTGCTGGCAGGGGAGACACCGGGAGTTTGAACTTTCGAGAGGGTCCCTAGATCCCTCCATGTGGAAAATCAGAACAATCTGCTGGCAAAGAGGTCAAACCCGAGGCATAAGAAAGATAATCCCACCCCTACCTCCTCCCAGACGTGGAGCCGATGGTCTCCAGTGCCCTGGCCCACTCCAGAGCTCCCCCAGCCTGTCTCAGAGCATCAGGAGGTGGCTTGGTTCTAAAAAGGAAAAACAGAAGGAGTTTTGTCTGGCAGATAAAGGATGGGAGTGATGCCCTCCCTGCCTCTGGGACCACCAAAACCCTCATGCAAGGGGCTATTTATTCTCTGTGTTATCCAGGCAGGATAGGAGTGCTGTGAGGATCAGGCTGGAGTCCCCTGCCCACCCTGGCTCTTGGTCAAGGTGTCATTTTCGTGGTGGCTCCACTTTTTGATGATTGGTTTGCAAAAGGGTTAGGGGAGGACCAGGTGCTTGGATGTCCCTGCTCCATGGCAGGCTGCAGTTCCAGCTCATCCCACTTCTCCAAGGATCAGCCTTGGGCTTGTCTGTCCAGCCCAAGCAGGTGCCTCCAAAGGATGGTTCTAGACTCCTGTTTTCAGGTGAAATTGCTATTTCTGTTGCCTGTGAATATCCAGATACCTGAATTTCAGTCTTTCCTTCAAAAATACTTGCAAGAAAAACTTCTGGAGCTTTTCTTGTTTGTCTTGGTTTGGTTTCGTTTATTTTTGTTTGTTTTCTGTTCTGGTTTGGTTTTGGGTTGTTTTTTTTTTTGTTGTTTTTTTGGTTTTTTTTAAGAGCAAATTCAGAAAATATTTTTTAAGGAATATCCAAGGAAAACCTCCAAAACATTGATTTTACACATCCAACATTTCAGTGTCCTGAAGAAATTCATAGCAGGATGTCCTCCATACCTTTGTGAGAAAATAAAACAATTTTGGGCCAGACATTGCAAGCTTTTCTTGAAAGGAAAAAGCCATGGATTTACAAACTGCCCTGATATTCTATAAACCACTGAGAAACTGGAACTGAGGAGAGTTAGTGCTTTTTGGGAATACAAGAAAGAGTTTGAAAGATCAAGACAGAGCCATGATAAAAGGTGAAAACCCTTGGGTAGCTGTGCTGATGTCTCTAATTACAGGAGTGCAGGAGTGAGTGAGAGCTGAGGTTCCTCTGCTGACCACTGGCTGCCTGGACGATGCTGTTACAGCTGTTTCACACCTCTGTGCCTCAGTTTCCCTTTCTTCATGTTAGAGGCTGGGATTCAGTCCTGCCCTGCAGACAGCTGCAAGATGTGTTTTCACCTTGCTTAAGTTCTAAGAAGTTTGGGGATTGTGGGTTTTTTCCCCTTCCTAGATGACTGGGTCTCTTTTGTCTTATTTTACAATCCTAATGAAAAGGGAATATACACCTGCATTTGCCCTGTTCTGGAAGGGGAAAGTTGTTCTCATTATTAAGCTGTTATTTTTATGAAGCTGTAGCTTGCAGGCCCTCAATACTTATGTTATAGTCATCAAAAGCCAGGATGAGATCCCATAAACCATTCTTTATGGTAACCAGATGGTCATCAAGGCTGCAAAGGTACCTGACAGTGCCTATTAGAGGGAAACACCTGCATGAACCTCAGCACCTCTGTGCCAGCCCTGCCAGGGGGGTGACCTCTCCTGCAAAAGCTGGGAGGTTATTTGGGGGGGATATTGTCACAATCCCCTTCCCCAGATCCACTAACTGAAGCTGTCCTGCCACAGGGATATCCCCCCAGCCCTGTCTCCTTCCATTTTATTTTTAACCCCTTCTTTGGGCATAATGTGAGTAGGTGGAATAGCTACTCCAGCCTTCCTGCACCTATTAGAAGACTTGGTTGACTTTTTCTTGTCTTTCTGCTCTGTTTCTGGGAAATGCCATTGGGAGGGCTCTTTGGCAGGCTCCCAGCTCACTGTGGACAGGGCTGGAGGCTCACATCACCTCCCTACTGGCAGAAGATGCCAGGTCCCACCAGCCTTCCCCACAACATTGAGCTCAGCCCTTCTTGGAGTCCACTTTCCTCCCAGCTTTGGGGCTGTTGGCTCACCTGTGACAGCCAAAATGAGCTTTTGTGAGGGTTAGGACAGTGCCAACTCTTGTCACTGTGCCCAGGAGCAATCAGCAAGCAGTCCCTGGGTCAGGCTGGCTGCCTAATGGCAGGAGGATGCTCAGGGAGGGTGTTGAGCAGAGGATTCCCCACAAAAAGCATAACCCATCCAGGCATGTTGGGCCACTGACAGTCTCTACGTGACTAATAATTCCTGAGAGCAACAGGTTCACAGCACCTGGTGTGGCAGGGAGGTGCTGTTACTGGAAGGCTTCTTTCATCTCTCCTAAAAATCAAAGATGGATTGGTTTTGCCATCTAAACCAGTAATTAAGCAGAACTGGCTAAAAAAATATATTGAAGCCCTATAAGGAAATACACATTATTGGTTTTGCAAAGCTGGTTCAAACCTGTTTTGATCCATGTGTATCCCAGCCTCCTTGCGACATCCTGCAGCAGCCAAACACTTGATTAAAATAATATTGTCCAAATCCACCCTTTCAGGAGAGACAACAGCTTCTGAGAAACAACTGCTTTTTATTTCACAGTATTTCTTTTTGCTCAAAATGAGCTTTTATAACCTGTGAAAGCAACACCCCCAAACCACAGCATTAAACTCTGTGGCTTCTGAGCAAGGGGGAAGCACTGACGCTCTTGCAGTGCCCTTCTTCCCTGACAAACTGATGTAACCTGTTCTGCATTGCCCAATTCCCCTTGAAAAATACAAAAGAAAAAGAGGGAGGGGAAAAAGAAAGTGAGGCAAAAAAAAAAAAAAAGTATGGGGGGGGAAAAAGTGAGGAGACAAAAAAAAAAAAAAAAAAAAAAAAAAAAAAAAAAGAAAGAAGCCCTTACTCATGGGTTCTTTCCTCAGAAAGCCACACCACGCTCAGTTTCCCAGAGAATGAGTCACGAGCTGACATCCGGCATTCTGCTCTCACCCCGAGCCCAGGGCAGCTGGGAGGAAGGGCCACAGAACCTTCAGGGTTCCTTCTGTGAGCTCACCTCGGTGAGCTGGGAATGGCTGGGGCTGTGGGGATGCCGTGCTGAGCACCGGGGAGGGGGAAGAGCATCCATCCCTCCCCCAACACCTTCCCAATGGGATCCCACCTCCACATAATAAACATGAGCAAGCAGGTTTTTTGCCCTAAAGCAATAGGTGTGCTATAATCCTAAAGAAAAGACATTAAATGGCTTGGGGGAATCCTGTTAACAAGTAGATATCTCTTCTTTCTGCAGAGTTTTAAAATCCTGTTTAGGTGTCTGTTTTCATTATTTGGTTACAGAGATGCACTACTGATTTCTTTGGTCTAAATGCTCAAGAGTGACTTTCTAGCTTAATTTTTTTGGTATGTGGTGACTTTTGATGCTGCCAGTGGTGAAGTCACCATCTCTGGAGAGATTTAAAGGATATGTTGGTGTGACACTCGGGGACAGGGTTTAGTGGTGACCTTGGCAGTGAGGGGTTAAGGATTTGACTCAATCTCAGAGAGCTTTTCCAGCCTTAGTGATTCTGGGATTCTGTCTGTCCTCTAAAAATCGTGAGTCACATTTAAAAAGTGCAGTCCAAAGTGATTGAAGTGGGTCTTACAGTCAAAAGTGATTGGAGTGGGTATGATTATTCATCTTTGGGGATGTTCTTGAAGGTACTTGGGTTGCCACAAGTAGAAATAATTTCAAGGTTGCTTATCCATGCTCTGCCTTTCCAGCCTCTACCTCTGCATTCCCTGCCTGGTACCTCCATCCTTTCCTTTTCCATCTTCTGCCTCACCATCCTCATCCCCGCAAAAGAACTTCCTGTACCCACACTCTTTCCACCAGTGATACTTCCAGCCCACCAGCTGCCCTTCAGAAATGCTCTTTAGTATCTTTAACCCACCACAGAAGGACAACTTTGCATCTGTCCACCAGCACCTCTATTTCTATTTTAGACTGGGCTTCCAGGCACTTCCTGAAAATAGTTGATGGCTCATGTCCCTTCCTGAGCAATCGAGTGCTGTGAGCTGTCTGGATTGGAAAGTGCAGATATCCAGAGACAAGGAACGGTGGAAAGTGTTGATTTCCAGGCTATTTCAGTGTGATATCAAAGCATGATGGAAAAATAGATGATTGGGTGTTGCCAGTGCTTTTGAGCTTAGGGCTGATACCTATAAATAGAAACACCCAAAATTATTCTTAGAAATTGAGTCACTAGTTCTTAATATTTCTAGTAAGTCAGTGGGAGTTGTGCTTCTTAGGACAGAGGCAAAAAGCGTGTAAGCCCACACAAAAAAAATCAGCGTCTAAAAGCAATTACTGGCCCTTTTGCTCTTGAGCAATGTTTTCCCAAACAGAAAGATTTGTTTAACAGTGAGATAACTCACCCAAATCAGCTGTGCACAGCTCTTTTTAGCCATAAAGGCACAAATTCCCCACAACTCCTGGTTGCTCCTTTTTGCAGTTACTGAGCTTTTCTGCTGGGTTTTTGTCCCCAGGGGCACCTCGGCCTTGGTGAAAGCACTGGCCAGGGTGGGGTGAGGGGGTGGAGGAGGTGGTCTGTGAAGCCTTGGGATTAGGAAGGTGGTGTGGGTCCAGGTGTGCTGCAGAGAGAAGCGTGGTGGCATCTCATTGTGCAGTGTTTAGACCTGTGTGTGGTAAAGTGTGGGTGTCCCACCGCTTTATGGGGGAAAGGTTCTTCACCCAGAGGGTGGCTGAGAGCTGCAAGAGGCTCCCCAGGGCAGTGGCCACAGCACCAAGCCTGACAGATCTCAGGAATTGTTTGGAAAATGCTCCCAGGCACATGGTGACTCTTGGGGGTGCCCTGTGCAGGGTCAGGAGTTGGACTCGATGATCCCTTCCAGCCCAGGATATTCTGTGAACAGCAGCATTTTCTGTTGTCCATTTTCTGTGTATCAACACAACTGCAGAGTCCAGGGGTGACTTTCATCCTGTTTTCAGCCTTTTCCTCCTTGGCTGCAGCCAAACGTTCAAATTGTGTCTCCTTCATGCCGAGAGGGAAGCAGGGATTTCCCTGCCACACTTGTGGTGCTGACTGCTGCATCTGGTCTGCAAAAGTCGCTCCAGTCACACAGGCAGGAAGAGGATGAGTAACAGAGCCCCAGAAGTTCTTCCTCTCGCAGATTTATGGTCCTTTCCCTGCGTGAGGGCTAAGTTCTTTCCCTGAGCAAAATTCCTAAATCAATGGCTTGATTAATAGCTGAGAAACGTTTTTCCCACCAAGTCTGGAAGGACTTTTCACTCGTAATTAGCTGAAAGAGCCAGAGAAGACATACAGATTTTTAAATTGTATATTATTGTTTTAAATTATATAAAGCAATCAGTTTTAAGACTCAGATGAATAAAACAACCTTCTTGGGTGTTCAGCCACACAAAGGAGTGCAAAATACAAAACAAAAGGCCTGAGATCCTCTGTAAGTCAGAGCCCCTAATTCACTGCATGCCAAGATATGTGACTAATGACCATCTCAAATTGCATAAAGACCTGAACTAGTAGAGGTCACCTTAATTTCCTCCACCTTAACTAGTGCATCTCTGATAAGCAGTGTGTGTGCATTAGAAGATGGGAATAAGCTAAACCAGAACATTCCTCGTCTGAGTTACACACAGGATGGGGGGAAGGTGAGGGGGGGAATCTCTCAGAAATTAGTATGTCTGTAGTGTGTTCCCCAGAGTGACTCCTGTTCAGACAAGCATAACATTTGCAATTTCCCTCTAACATTTTTCAATGGGTTAGGGTTTCTTTTGTTAAAAAAAAAGCCAGCAAAATAACCCCATATCTATTCAGAATACAAGGCTGGGTAAAGACTGGATTTTACGAAGTCTGATGCTCCATGAATTTCAGGTTCATTTATGGTGACACCACATTGTGTTACAGGATGCATGACACAAGGATAAGACAGACTGTCTCTGCCTTAGCAGAGACATGCCACACCTGAGGTCTTTGTGCAGCTTAAACACAAATTATCACCACATGAGAAGAGCAGGAGGTGGAAATTGTGGTGGATGCATTTTGGTGGATTTCAAAGAAGTGCGTGGGTGAAAACTGGACATTTTGTTGGAAATGCCCAGGTGTGGGTAGGATATTGACAGCTACAGGGGCCAGCTGGGAATGGTGATTTTTTTCAGCTAAACTAGACCTGCTCCTCCTTGCAATTCCTGACTACTCCAAGAGGTTCACAGGACTGCCTTGGCCAAAAAGAGATTCTTTCATGCTGGCAAGACAGGAGGTTACTCCCTTTGAAGCTTGGGGAGCAGAGGAATTAATCCTTTGGTGGAGATCCATCTGGCCTTAGCTCCATGTCCTCACATTCCCCATGGCCATGGTTGCCTAATAGGAGAAGGGAATGGCCTCAAGTTGCATCAGATTGGATATAGGGAAAAACTCTTCTCTGAAAGTGTTGTCAGGTATCATAAGGGGCTGCCCAGGGCAGCAGTGGAGTAACCATCCCTGAAGGTGTATAAAAGATATGTGTCTGTGATTCTGAGGGACAGGCTTTAGTGGTGGACTTGGCACTGCTGGACTTGAAAATCTTAAAGGTCTTTTCCAACCTAAACCATTGTATGGCTTCATGGGTCAGTATTTTAGGAAGTTTGTCCCTCCCCTAGTGCCTGAGCTGTGCTGAGAAGGCAATCTCTGACCCCCCCTCAGCTGGACACTAGAACCAGGGAGGGGAATATCTCACCCCAAAGATACCCAGCTGCCAACGCAAAGTTTGACCAAGGACCGTGAGATTTTGGCCAATCTTCCTTGCAGAGTCAAAGCTTTGCATGGAGCCTGAGCAAGCTGAGAGTGCAAGATCTTGAGTGATGGGAACGTGAAAAACCACCAGGCGTTCACAAATGCATTGCATCAGATGAGAAAATTCACACTGAACACAGATCTGGGTGGGGTTAAACCTGACACAGAACCAAGAGGTTTGTTCCTGCAGAGCCACAAGGTCTGGGTTTATAATTTTTGCTGTTAACATGCCCTACAGCACATCAGGACACTAGAATTTGCCCCAACATGAAAAATAAAACATTCACCTCATCACAGGTTACAACCCAGCACCTCTGCCAACCACAGGGACACTGCCACGGTCAGGCTTGAGAGAACAGGACATCAAGCCAGGTTTAGGTGCCTGCTTGTGGAGGAGTCCCAGTCTCCCTTGATGGGATCTCCAGTGACTCCAAAGGGAGACTGGGGAGACTTGCTCAGATGGGCGATTTGGGTGTCTCCTCCTGCCGAGTGAGTCACACCTGAAATATTCAAAGGCATCCTACCTGCTGCAAACAAGCAGCCTTTCCCATGAAACCTCCTGTTTGCTATTCTGACTCTGACACCACATCTGATTTTGCATGATAGAAATCAAGTCTGTGCTTACTTTGGTGCGATGAGTGTTGTTTATCAAATCAGTTCATTTCTTTATGCGCAACAAATTTCAAGGTGTTTATGACAATTAAAGCTTTGTGTGGGAATGCCACAGAAGCCCCAGGAATAGCATCAAACTGGAAGAAATCCATCTTCTGCTGCAACCCACTGATGATCAGAGAAACACATCAGGAACGAAGATGAATACCCAGTGGTTGGAGATAACTGCACATAATCCCCTGGGTGGTATTCCAACTCTAGAAGTTCAAGCCAGAATTTGGATTTTTGTGCAGAAAACAATTTAATCAATTGTTTGTTTCATTTCCTGGTAGGTTTTCCAGATGAATCGTTTTGTAATCCACTCTCACATCTGCTGATGGAGAGGGAAAGAATCCTGTTGAAAGGATAGACAAGCACAGGGGGAAGAAAAAGACAGTGATCAGAAATTGTAACTCCACAGCACAAATTGAGAGCAAACATGACAAGCAGAGAGGATGGCATCTCTCCCATTAGACAGTCACTGTGGGGAAGGTGAGGAAGGGAAGATAAAGCTGAGTGGATCTCAGCCCTGAAGAATCCCAATGAATACCACCAACTTTCGCAATCCTTTCCTGGTCTCCCTGTCTTCTTGCTCCTCTTTTCTGCACATTTTCTTGCTCAGGGTCCTACAAGAGCCATCTGTGGAGAGTATTCCAGTTGTGATATTCCTCATGGTGGAACCACAATGTTTGGTTTGGCTGATAAGACATGGCAGGATGATTTAGTGTGCTGAATGCCTCCTGAAATCTGATTAGCAAAACATGACACTGGATCTGGGCAACACTTATTGAATCAAGTGATTTTAGATGGTTAAAAATGACCTTTCCCCTAAATTAAAGACTCACAGCATCATCTTATTTTGACCTTTTTTTAATATTTTCCAGCAAAACATACTCCAAACAACAACAACCAAAAATACGTTCAGTTTTCATTCATCCTCTCTCTCTCTTTTTTTTTGCAAACAGCAAGAAAGAAGTTTTCTGTGTGTGAAAAACTAAATGGATGGATGTTTGCACTGATACAGCTGAAAAATGTCACATTAACAAATAGCTTTTGTCTAAAAATTGTTGAATGAAAAGATTTACTATTCTGTTCATGAAAAGATCTCTATGTGGATAAAAAATTCTATGTAACTGCTCCTAACTGCTGACTGCCTTTACAATACAACCGACTCCCCACAGCAGGGAAGGGCACAACCTATGAATGGATCTTGTCCTGCCTTGGGCAACTTAGATGAGGGATAGCTTAGGATGTAAGAGATTTGCTCATGGGGAACTCCAGGCATGTCTTCTCTGGGTGGTCTCCTCTGAGTGTTTTGAACCAGGCTTTTGCTTTCGGGAAGGCTGCCCTAATTTTATTTAAACTCCAAATGTCACTGCCGTGCCGTTCTGCAGGAGAGCACTGGCATTCCATGTCCCGGCACTGTGGTTACCAAGTTCTGGGGCCACAGACCTGATCTCCCTCCTGGTTTCCTCCAAGTGCCTGTCCAAGTGATGGTTTTTTGTATGTTTGCTTGTTTGTTTTCCCAAAAGAATGGCCCCAAAACAAGTGAGGCGAGGAGCAAATGCCAACGTGGTTTTTAGGTTCTATTAGACCAGAAGATTTGAGCCTGTTACAAAGGGAAGCAGCCTGTGGAGGTTGCGGGACTTGCTGGGGAAATGCCAGGGGAGTTTTGCAGCAGGGTGACCTACGGTCCTTTTGGCAGAAGGGGATTGCATCCAGCAAACTGAAGTGGGCGCAGAAACATTCCCTTTTCCCAGTTCTCTTTCCATCCCAGTCTGCAGGAAACTTCTCAGCTTGCAGGTCCAAGGGAGATTGGAGAAGTCAACGGCAAAGAGTTATTAAACACAGAAACCCTACATCCAGCTCAAGCAGGCCCTGAGCTGAGAGAGGCTGAGGAGGCTGGGGGAGACCCTGGGGATAAGACTTTACATCCCTTCCACGGCATCTCTGCCTGGCTGGGCTGGCTTCTAGGCAGACTGGACCTTTTCACTGGCCCAGTTCAGCCACTCTCATGCTCACCACAGCTCCTGCTTTGCAGTACTCCAAGAGCTGAGCTCCTGCAGGCTGGCTAACAGGGATGAGGGTGGGTGGTGTTTGCCACAGGATCAAAAAAATCAACTACTCACCTTCACTTGCAACAAGTTCTTCAAAGACTGACCCTTGTGCACAGCGCTTTGCACAGGATGGAGACCATCATTTTTGCTTTGGAGTATGGATTGGAGGCTTTTATATATTTATACTTTTTATTTAACCCATGTGGCCCCAGGATCAAGCCCCTACTCACGTATCTGCGAATACTGAATACACGAACACACATACACACACACATACATATATATATATATGTATGCATGTGCTTCTGTATTTGTGTGTGGTATATAATAGCTCCAAACTGATTTCTCCCAAGCTCATTAACAGAACACTTTAAAGCAGTAAATTAATTCAGGAAAAGCAGGCAGAACTGGTGAATAAGTTAAAAAAGAATAACAGGATGATTTTTTTTTCTGTGCATCTCCAGAAGTGAAGCCCAGTTAAAAGCAAAACAAAAACCCACCGTAAGACCAAAAGCAACAATGGAGTGTTTTCCTTCCTGAATGTTTGTTACAGTTCTTGCTAGCCATGCAAAAAAAAAAAAAAAAAAAAAAAAAAAAAAAAAAAAAAAAAAAAAAAAAAAGCGCCCAAATAAAATCTGGCACACAGGTCATTATGTTCTTTGGGAATCAGAAATAGACTGAGTGGGCTTGGTAGGCAAACACACATTTCACAAGCTCCTTCTTGTCACAAAGCCAATATTTGTTCAGGAGAGAATTCTTCCTTTGGGTAATTAATATTTTTTTGCTATTTATTGCTCGCTGGATGGATGTTTTGGAATGTGCAGGGAAAGGGGGGGAAACCTGGCAGTGTTCCTTGCAGTTATTCCATTGCTGCTGAGGCCTTCCAACAAAAATCACAGCACTGAGTGTACATTCCTTTCGTAAGCAAAATGGATCATCAGGCGATGGAATGGCTTCAAAGGAATGCGTGCATCATGCCTCTGACATTTTGCTACAGCTAGAACAGGAGCAGCGGGGGGAAAGAATGAGCTATGGATGAGCACTTTCCTCACATTGTAGGTTTTTTTCTTGCTTGTCCACTGCGAAGGAAGATTTCCAGTTGGCACCTGGGAGGCTGGAGCTATTCCTTTTCCAAGCCACACGTTCGAGAAAAGCCAGAGAGTTTACATTAGAGAGGAACAGGAGGTGAAGGAAATTGTAAACTCGAGTGAGATGTTATAGGGCAGGTTAGATGCTGGTGGGTAGACTCACAAAAGTGGAATGTTATTGCTAAAATCTGGCTCCTTCCAGAAAACCCGTAACGTCGTCAAAGCCTCGAGTTTTGTCTGCTGGTTTCAGACATTCCAACATATGCTTCTTATTTTGTTTTTAATACTTACAGTCCATCCAGAGACAATTCATGGCAACTGTGGCTATTGTAACACTATATAAAACACAGGGTTTGATGACAACTGATATGAAGTGTGATTGGAAAAAATAATGCCCCCTGGTAATGATAATATTTCCTGCTCAGATTGGTCTCACGATAATAGGGCTGCTCCAGTGGTGTTTTCAGAGTTATATACAGGACTCTGGTATTACATTACAGCTGCTGCCTGGTTATACATCCGTGTGAATAGGACAGAATAAATGCACATGCAGAAACACCAGAACATCTGAAAATGAGGGCCAAAAAATGGCAATTCCTTGTTTGCCTTGGGACGGGGGTGGGAGAACTTTGCCTGCTTGGACACAGCTGACCAGGAAAGCATCTTTAGAGCTGGAAGGAGATGATCTTTAAAGTCCCTTCCTACCCAAACCATTCTATGATTCTGTGATCTTGCCTAGTTTCAATGAGAAAAGTTGTTTCAATGACTCCCCAGCACCCCAGGTCCTTGCCCTGCCCCACCAGCCCCCCTTGGCCAGATCATCCTTGGGCTCCTGGCAGCCTGGCTCTGGAGGTCAGAAATAGCCCAGAGCAGGAAGCTTAGCTTTCAAAGGGGAGAGTGGATGTGGATGAGAAGCAGAGCTGCTTCTCTGGAGGGAGGCAGGGAGAGGGGGGATGACAACCTGCCCACTGGATGGGGTTGCGGACGGTTTGCTTCATCCCGTTCCAAGAGGAAACACGTTTGAATCCTTTGTTGCAGCTCCGCAAGCAGTCCAGCTCCCCAGCTCAGGGAGGGTTACTGTCATGTGGGAGCAGAGTCACTGCTGGCTTGGGATACCAGCACTGAAATGAGCCTGTTTATCTTGGGTTTCCCCATCTCATCCTTCTCACTCCATGGCACTTGGTTCCAGCAGTGCCAGCAGAGCTAGAGATGGGCTCTGCTTTCTGCCCTCTGGCTGTTAGCATTTACACCCTTGCTTTTTCCAAAAAAGATTCTGGATTTCAGGGGTCAGTGGGCATAAGGAGACTGAGTTGAGGGACTGGTTTTCTCATCCAGAAGAGCACAAATATCTGCATTGGGGAAAAACGTGCCTGAGAGGCTGATGCTGCAAGACTGGGACATGATAAGGATTGTGGAATTATCCATTGGCTTCCAGTGACCTGCAGCAAATTCTTTCCCAGGTTAAAGGCCTAAATCAATGGATGTTAGATAAAGGCAACTCCCCTTAAACCAGGCTCTGTGTGGCTGTGAGCTCTGCATGCTCAATGTGGCTGCAGGATGAACATCAAAACCCAATGTGCAGCTCGTGCCAGCCTTGGGCAGTATGAGGAGCTCAAGGCTGATTCCTGCTGTTGAAGGTGACCACAACAACCCTCAGGAGACAACTGCAGCTGAAAAAGTTCTCCAGGAAAGAAGTGAGCAAAGGAATCATTCCTGAAGGAGGAATAAAAAGGTCAAAGGGATTTTCCTACTGACTCTAGGAGGGGTGTTTTTGTTCTCTCGTTCTCATTTCAGTCCCACACAACAAAACTCGGAGCACATGGGGGTTTTCATGGTTGGTGGAAATCCTGGGACCTATGAAGCTGGGCTGTTGAATTTCATCTCCAGAAGGCAGGGGTGACTCAAAGACCCCTGTACCAGGTGAAAGCACTACCAACAAGAAGCAACGAGAAGATGCTGGTGCATGCAGAGTCCACCATAAATTCAGAGCCCTGGGACTCAGTGGCCCAAGACCACATATCTGAGCAGGGGGATATAAGACAAAGCTGGCAAACAAGATCTGATCTCACTCAGAGAGGGAGAGAACTGAGTCACCCAGAGATGCACTAACATCAAGGGGAAACTTCAAAGAGGCCAAGAAACTCAGGCTCAAGGACTCCAAGGAAATATCTTCAAAGGCTGAGCAATTTGACCCTGGGGCTGAGAACAGTGCTAGTGTCCACCCTCCTTGGGATGACAGTGGAGGGGGAAATTTTGCAACTCTCAAAAGCCTGCAAACATGAGCAAAGACATGTGGAAATTGGGAATCATGCAAGATGCCTGGCGTCACGCTTTGGGCGAGAAACCAGCTGAGGTCCTGAGCAATCTCATGAGGGCCACTACAGGACTTTGTCTTACCAAATCCTGGTGAGAGCCTTTGGCTCTTCCTCATAAATATTGGTAGTGAAAATTCCAACTGGGTTTTCATTCTTCCCAAACTTTCACAACTGCTTCCCTGCTCTGCAAAGCTCCTGCTGTTGAGGAACCCTCGGTCTCCTGTCTCAGCAAAGTCACACAGGGACAGCAAGTACTGGGGGCACTGACAGGGGTCACTCATACATGGGATTATTTCTCATCTCTCTCTAGAGCAGCACGTTGCAGAGTTAACTACCCCTCTGTGTCCTCCTCTGCATTTGCCCTCAGAGGTTTCCTTCAGCCTGAAGCAGAAGATGTCTAGCAGGAGGGGATGCCATTTGCTCTAGGTTTGTTGGCTAATGTCATGGAAACTCATTTCCCTGTCAAGAACCCCAACCCAGGTGCAGGCCATTGCACTTAGACAGGCTTTGGGGACAGCCCTACAGCTACCTGACCTGTCTGAGTACACACTGTGCCAGCAAAATTACCAGGAGAAAGCCTCTGGAGTAGGTGGCCCTGGAGTCACTTGCCCAAATGGTGCCCAAGGGCAGATTTGCCTGGCACCAATGACAGTGAGGACATTTACCACTAATAGGACTGTCAGGTCCCAGGAGGAGAGGGAACAGCCTGCCAGAAGGTGAGACAGAGCCAGCTTTATTCCTGGAGTCTGCACTGGGTCTGAGCCAGACCCCTCCAGCTCAGAGAGGCAGGAAGAGGGATTCAGATCCCACAGCATCAGTGATAGCCAGCCTTGGTGTGATTTGAGCATGGCCAGGGCTGAATGCTGATGAAAAATCCTCAGGGAAGGTTTTACCTGGACTAAAGCTCTGGCATTGGCACTGTGAAGGCGCAGCACTGGGAGGCAGTAGGAAAGACAGTTTGAGGAATGAAGATGCTGGGACCAGACACCATGTGCATCCAAACACTGCAGAATTGGAGAATCATTTAAGCTGGAAAAGACCTCTGGCATCATTGAGTCAAACCTTTGGTCAAACAAAACCGTAGCACCAAGTGCCATGTCCATTCATTTCTTGCACACTTCCAGGAATGTTGAATCCACCACTTCCTCAGGCAGCCTGTTCAGATGCTTGACAATCCTTTCAGTGAAGAAATTCTTCCTGATGCTCAGCTTGAACCTCCCCTGTTGCTGTTTGAGGCCATCACCTCTCTTTCTGAAGAGAAATATCCACAGTGTCAGCAGAGCTTTTCACACTGGGCAAGGACCACACACCTCCCACCGCCCACCCCACCGAGCAGCCTTGATGCTGTAGCTCCATCCCCTGGGTCCTGAGGCTGGCTTCATCCAGCTGGCACAGGATTGGGCAGGGTTGGCTGGCAGCTGTGTCAGCAGCCACCACAGGAGCTCTCTGGGGGCTGCTGCTTGCCAGGCCCTGCTGCAGCCCCCTCTCTCCTGCCCTGGCTGCCCTGCTCCCCTCCACAGTCAGCACAGGTAGGCACCTCGCCCAGAGCAGCACTTCCCTCCTCTTCCCAGGCTGGGCAGACACCAGCACCCAGCTGTGTGGGTTTGCTGTCTGCCTGTGATAAAAATCACAGAGAAGAGCAAGCTTTTGTTTTGTTTGTTTTTTGGGGTTTTTTTTTGGTAACGGCTCTAATTCTTTTTCTCTTTTATGTCTACAATCTTCTCCTGAGCACTGCTGTGAGGGGCAAAACAAAACAAAAAAATCCCAATGACAGGCACAGTGAGGAGAGCTCACCCAGCAGCAAGCAGAAAATATTTCCATGGCCCTGGAACCAAGCAAAGACTACAGGCCAGATCATGATTTTAGTTTTATTGGCAGGAGCTTGGAAGAAATCCACTAGAATAACTCGGGTTTGCCGTGTGCTAAGTGGGATCACAGTCCCCTGCTTTGCTGCCTGCATGCCTGCTCTGATTCTTGGGTGCAAGTTTGGCTTTCTGGATGGGAATGGAGCTGGTTATTGCCAGCCAGGAAACCGGCTCGTTTGGCATCAGCAGCAACCGGCTGCCAACACTGCGACTCGGCTTTTAGCCAATATGTGAATTTAATTTTTTTCTCAGTGGTAAAGAGAGCTCTGATTACTCAAAGCGTGTGATTCTGGGGTGTTCTAGGCACAGGCATCACTGTGCATTCATTTCTTGGTCTGATTTCTATTTGGGACTAAGCACAAGGAGCCCGAGTGAGCTTGGTCTTCCATTTTCCCTTGTCCAGCAGATCCAGGCAGGAGACATTCACAAAACAGGCTCTGCTTGCTAGCAGGCGTGGGCTGGCTTCTCCAAGTAGGCATTGATAGGTTGAACTGTTCATACAAGACTCATCCCCAAATGCTGGAGAAACACAGGAGACCTGACACCCACCTTGAGTCAAACCCATAACTCTGCCCCAGGACAGAAAATGTCATAAAATCGATTAAGAACAGGGCTGAAGTTGACTGATAGAGACCATTTGGAGACCCTGCCAGCATTGTGGTGTTGAGGCTGAAAGGCCAGTCCAGCAGAAGGAGGAGGATCCATCCATGTAGTCAGATGGGTACAAAGAGTGAGGGGACCTCACCTGTGTCCCTGCCCCTCAGATAGCTCCTGAGGAGATCAATTCAGCTCCCAGCACCTCAGCCGGGGACACCTGAAGAAAGAAGCCTACAGGGTGCATTCAGGAAAATGTGCACAGTGTGAGGCCATGGGGGTGTGGGTTTTTTTCTGCTGGCAACGCCTAAAACTCTCTTTGCAGAAAGGCCCTGACTGACTCTGAATCCCTCGGGTAGAGCCTTGTCTCTCTCCAGGCCTCCTACAAACACCTTTCTTGCCCTGACAGAGGAGACTGAAGCTGCTTTTTGCTGTTCCTACCTCCCCACCCTTATGTCTGGAGAGTGCCAAGTAGAAGCCCTGGCTGGAAGGAGGCTCCACTTTGTGGGAAGTTTGCAGCCATCCCGTCTCTCCTCACCACACAGCCAGACTTGCAGCCAGCACAGCTGTCTCCATCCTAATCCCTTTGCTTTCAGGTGGGTTGGGAGCAGAAGGGAGGAAATCAGGCTTTGCCAAAAGAAGGAGAGCACTGCCTTTGAGAGGCTACAGAGGAAGCAAGAGAAGAAGAAGGTGATATAATTGTTTAGACGTGGTGATGCTTATTGCCTGCAGGAACCATGGCAGAACCATGAAAATAATTATGCCCATGCCATGAAGATTAATAAATCAGAAGATTATGAGAGGGAATACACCCTGAAAGGTGTTTCATACAAAAAAAAAAAAAAAAATCATGCAAATGTTGAGGAAATAGCTAATTTGGTGCCTTTTCAACACGCTAAATGAGATGCTTCTAGTTTGGGCAGGGTTTGCCTGTTTTACCATGAGTCACATCTTATCTGTGCCACAATAAATCTAGCAAATATTGGCAGCACAAAGTAGGAATGTGCCCATTGACAGGGGATCTGAAACAGAGTCGTTTTTCCCAACTTGATATGGATTGTTCATCTCTGGAACTGTTATGCAATTCTGAGTGCTTCGTGTCTGTATATGTGGCTTATTATTAATTTATCCTTTGGGATTGCATCCTGCCAGGCTGAGCATTTTATAAAACAGTTATGTAGGTGTGTGGAGATGCTGTGTGCCAATGTCAAGTGAAAGTGTGTTGCAGCAGTGATTTAAACGACAAGGCTGATGATTCGGCCCAAGGTTTTCATAGCAGAGGCTGTAGGACTCTCCTGCACAGATTTCGAAATGAAACCCGTAACTTCTGGTGGAGGATTTCCATTCCTTCTTACAAGCTCCCCTGAGCCAGGCATGCTGTAAATTAAATTGCTTATTTAAGGACCAGAACCAAAACCCTGGAGCCAAACACCTTCTGTCTTCATTCACATTTGAATCTGTGGCTTAGGCCCATCTCCAGGTGCACTGCAAAGTGTCTTTTGGTTTTTTTGTGTTAAGGTGTGGTCAGAGCCAGTGGTCAGGAGACAACATCCAAGGTTTGGCATCCCACCCTGACATTCAACAAGTCCTTTAAGGTCAGTGTGCCCCTGTGCAGAAATGGGTTATTCAGAGGAGTAAGAGTGGGATACAGCACTGATGCCCTATGTTTTCCACAGGAATATTGTACAATATTTATTTTGTGATCAGGCACATTGACTCACAGGAAGGAGAAGGAAACCAAACCCCCAAGCGCTGAAGGAGGGAAGACCTGTCCTAAGCCCCACCAGGCAATGAGAAGGCTGTTTAGGGACCCACCACCTCTCTTGCCCATGCCCACAACCTGTGACATTTATGGCAATCAAGGCAGCAGGGAACCTGGAGAACAAAGAAGAGATCTACCCAAAGATATTAAACCCACTCACCACCTGCCTTGCAAATGGAAGCTCAGCACTGAGTGGGTGTGAGGAGAGGGCAGAGGTCCCCCCTACTTTAGGCCCAGCAATTTTCCTCCCCTAAACCACACACTAGCATTGGTGATTTGGATAGGAGGGGATTCCATCCATCTCAGGCTGGGGTTTCAAACATTCATGCTTCACCTTCTCCATGGTGTTCTCTAATGCAGCTGCTGTGAGTGGCCAGGTCAGCCTGTTCACACATGGAGATAACCCTTGTTCAGGAAAAAGATGAGCAAATGGGGTAAGATGTGACCTAAAAATTCTGTGGGATAAAGCAGGGCATAGCTTGAAATCTGATTTGTGCTGCAAGGCAGGAACCAGATAACAAGGGAGTCTTGTGCTTTTTTTCATTGAAGGTGCCTGGGAAACAAAGGGCTGAGAGTCACAAGCTGCTGGTGGTCAGGAAATAGTAAAATGCATAAATCCTGAGGTTGAAAGAGATCTCAGCCCAAGGGTACCAATGCTCTTGCAAATAATAAATCCTTCCTCCTTATCTTGTAGTATTTATGATGAAAATTTGGTGCAGGGTGGGTAAAGACACATGGCTCCCAGAAAAGCCAACACCAGAACTAGAAGCTCTGAGCTTGAAGATGATAAGAAGGGTTTAGGTGGAGAAAGTGTGGAGAACAACATTAAAACACTGATTTTGGCCAAAGCCTGATGAGTGTTTCTACCCCAAAGATGGACTGTCCTTTTGTTCTATATGTGACTCTGGGAAATAAAAGCAAAAACACAGCATCCAACAAGAATTGCTGTTTCTCTGCCTGTGTCCAGGAATGAAGCCGAGCAGCTGAACTCAGATGATGGGATTCTTAGGGCTGCCCTGTGCAGGGCCAGGAGTTGGACTCCACAATCCTTGCGGGTTCTTTCCAGCTCAGGATATTCTGTGAGTCTCTGATTCCATGGGTGGTGGCTGATGTTTAAAAAAATAACAGCTTTTTTGCCCCTTTGTCTCATCCTTTCACAGGTTTCCATGTAGGCTTTTCTGAGCAAAGAGTCAGGCTGGTTTCACATGCCTTGCAGAGGTGATGGAGAAAATGGAAATCATTATTCTCCTGTATCTGTGTCCTTCCAGTAAAAGATGAATCCCTCAGAAATGTGCTGGGATGCAGGAGCACAGATGTTTGGACTATCATACACCAGCTATATAAAAAAAAAATCCCTTATTTCAGTTGCTCTGACTTTTGAGGACATTGAACAGTGGTTTTTTTAGGTCATGGAGGGGTTTAGATCAAGCAGGAAGATTTAAGCTGGAGCAGGAATAATATTTGAGTGTGTCAAATTGGTTTGTGAAGGGCATGTCACCCTGTGTCTCTGCATCCTCCCATTATGCAGAAAATCCCAGAGGTCTGAAGAGAGAGGCTGGGCCTTAGAGGAAGAAAAGAGGGGAAAACAGCATTAGATGGGGTATTACCCACTGACTGCTATTTCATTTCTCCAGAGAAATTTACAATGTGATCATTAAATCCTCAAGAGACAAACCTGAACAGTATTTTCTTCCTTCTGGGCAAAAATCTTGGAACTCTTAAAAAGACATCATATTTCACAGCTCAGCAGCCCAGCAGCATTTAAAAAAGTGGAGGGAGAAGAGGAAATTTTAAACGAATAATCTTTTTTTTTTTTTCCCCTCAATTCTTTTCTAAAGAATCTATGCCATCAGAATTCTTTTCAGGAAAAATAAATAAATTCTAACATCTGGTAATTAATAGCTTATGAGGTAGAGAATAGTTGTCTGCAGGGGCATCCCACAGAGAAGAGTATTTGCTCTGCCCCTTATCTCTGGAGATTGCTGCTCACTACCTCAAAAGCTCTCTGCACTTAACCACAATTCTACTGCTGCACTTCAGGGAGACAAACTGGAGGATCAATACAGAAATTGTCACAATATTCAGATTTTCTGTCTCAGTTTTTTCTTCAGCTTCACAGCTGCCTCAACCTTTGCAGCTCCACCTCAGTCACAGCAAGTGGACCTTCACACTTGGACCATTCCCCATCTTGGTGGCCTCCAAACTCCCCACATCTTCAGAAGCTGTTCCTGGTGCATGGAAAGGCTTTTTTCCCCCCTTGTTTTTTTGGGGAGAACTTCTGCAGAAGGATAAAGTGACTTGCAGAAGATCACAAAGGGGGGTGTCTACCAACATACTCAGAATTGCAACCACAAAACTTTCCAGTTTACCCTGGTACTGCTGCTGAGGAATAGAACTAAAACACAAAACCCTGGCATAGTACTTCAGCCCAGATGTCACCCACACTATTACATAATAAAAATGTCCAGATCAAACTGAATTTGTGGGTCTTTGAGAGTTGCAAAGTCAAATCTTTGTATTTCTTAAATGTGCAGGGCCAATTTTATTTCAATTTCTAGCAACCACAGATGCCTAATACAAGCAAGACATTTCTCTTTTTTATCTCAAAGCCCTATGCTACACCTCAGAAAACTGGACCTCCCTGGAGAAGGAACTATGAGAGAAGGACATAAAATGACCAGGGCATCCAAAACTGATTCCCTCAGCACTCAGCTCCACAAAATTTGCTAGTCTTGCCATTGGTGAGGAAAAGTTTGCCTGAGAGCTGTCACATATCTTTAGATAACTGGGCTCCCTTACTTGAATTTCTGTGGACTTCTTGGGTGACAGCCTGCAAATCTCTCCATTCCTTTTGCTTAGAGTCATTTAAGTGCTTAAATCCACTTGAAATCCACACCTCACCTCTGCATTGCTGAATGACAGCAGCAGCCTCCAGAGGCAGGAGGATCCAGATATGAGGGTGAACCTCAGAACCTCAGGTACTGTGCAAACAAAGGCAGTGGGTTTCATCCTTCAGCCTCTCACAGTTTTTAAGCAGAAAAAAATCCCAGGTCCTAATGAGTATAAAGCTCACACTGAACTGCGGAGAACCAGAGGGCTTTGCAAAAAATATTTGCGCCGATATTTTTGTACAGCCAAAAAGGTGCTTTTCTTCTGGTGTGGGTGAAGATTATGCAAAAGGTGAACACCCTTCTCTCACAGCAGGGATGCTGAACGTAGGTACCTGGACAAGATTTGGCTGGATGTGGCTGTTGAATTCTGACTTGCTGCCCATGCAAATGTCTCTCCTGCTATTCCCTGAGCTGCTCTGGGATGGACCTGCTGCAAGCAGAGGGATGGGACACCTCATGGATCCGGGCTGTTCGTGCAAGACAATTTCTTTTTGGTGACAGTCGTCACATTTGGATTTCTCCCTGTTGTGTGGAAAGTGGGTTGACACCCCATGCTGTGGAGACAAAGTTAAATTTCCCTAATTTTCAAGGATGAGGCCAAGTGTGGAGTGATACCTGCCCAGCTGGGACCAAGCCTGCTCAGGCTGTCACCTCCCTTCTCTCTGAGCTGCTGCCCACAGTGCAGTTCAGCTGGGAAGGAATTTATTCCAAGGAGGTGGGAGAGGCGAGCTGGAATTTGTGCTGAATCCACCCAGGGGTTGAGTGGCATGCAGACAGCTTGCATTCCTCTCAGCCCCATCCTCTGCAGTCAGGCTGGCCCCATGGAGCAGCCAGGATGCCACATATTGTCCAACCTCCACAGGATCCAAGTTCCACACCTTAGAAATTAAAGAGAATTGGAAGATAAAGAGCAAATGTGTTTTTCTCAGCTTATGCTTCTTGATGGGCACGTGCTGTGCCCCAGTGACATCCCCTAATTTTCAAGAAAAGACTTCTCTCAGTCCTCAAAAAGGTAGCCAGGGAACTAATTCAAATTTTTCAGTGACCCTCTATGCTTTCAAGGACAGCTAACTTCAGATCAGCCTCCTGGTTAACATGAAAGAGCAGAAAAGAGTGTTCTTCACCCAGACCTTGGCACTGTCAAGTATTTTGAGTGCCTCGTGTCGTTTTGGGAGGAAAACACTATTATCTCACTCTCCATGTAGTGCTCCAGTGACAGAACAGTAAATTTTGGGTGGCTGGAGTTCAAGGGAGATAGATTTAGGTGGCAGAGGGATCTAGGCACTCTGATCAACCAAAATAAATGGTCAAACTCCCATAGACTCAACTCTGGAGTCCCCAGGGAAATCAGTGGGAGTTTTCCCATAGGATTGCACTGCGGTAACTTAAATTAAGCAAGGGAAAGGTTTCTTACTCAGACACTGAAAGAAAGAAGTCTCCTCTCGGCAATTAAAATATAGAATTCTACTTGAAAGTGATTAATATTCCTAGTGTCTACTTATGGCCAAGCCACGTATCCCCAGCCCTACCAAATATGAACTTAAATACACAACACTCTCTGGAGTTACTTCTCAGTTAATAATTTATGTATTCTGGCAACAGATCAATGCAACTAGAAACTAGTTTAGTAACTTACCTTCGGGGTTGTCTATCTATAAACACTGCAGATTCCTAAGTTAAACAGAACCCAATTGTTTTCCCGTGTAATAGAGGCCAGGGCCTGATTTATATAGTTAATTTAAATGGTAATCTGAAAGAGTTGGGGAAAAAAAGGAACCTGTATCATTAAGGGTTATGAAAGAGGGAGAAATTGTTTACTGCTGGGTTCACAAATATGAGATATAAATGAAGATAAAATGCAAGTATCAAGACAAAAGTAATAAAATGATACCTGTGTGTGTAGTCTGTGCTTATATAAGGACACATAAGTCCTGGCTGACTTTTCCCAAGGTTACCCTACACCCATAGAACTGTCTGATGGTGGGATTTGTGTGCAAGTGTGAAACCCAAATTCCTGCCTTTTTAATGCTGGACTGAGCCCAGTGTCAGAAAGCAAGCAAGAATCACCTTGCTGCAGCCAGACTGGGAGTTTGAGGGACATGAGAGTGTCCAGGCCAATCCCTTCTCCTTACTCAAGCCTGGAGAAGAGAGGGGACAGCAGCCTTTGTGGATGGCTGGTGCACCAAACACAGCTCACATTTGAAAGTGCCTTACAGTGACTAATTAACAGGCATCTGTTACGACTTGTTGAGCCTTATCTTCATTTTCATATGAGCTATTTTGGAATGAAGTTCTATTTAGGCTCCTAAGCATTGCTCAAGAGTCACATTACAGGATTAGCCTTCCTGACAAAGGGGAGGGGATGCTTTGTGGTTAGCAGCACAGGATAGGAGGCAGGAGGCTTGGCCCTGTCCTGGCTGCTGCCTCTTCACCTACTCTGGAGTTGCCCTCTGGACTCTCACTAAGCCTGCACAGAGAGTGAGGTTTCCTTAACGTCCATGGTGCACTCAGAACACTTATTTTACAAGCTGTCACCTAAATATCGATTTAATAGTTCCCAGATGCCACTGAATTATTCTTCTGCAAATATCTGATTCTGCAATTTGAGCTGCACAGTGCCCCTCCAGCTGCAGACATGCATCCTGAGAGGAGAAGCCTTAAAAGAATGTGAAATCACGGAATAGTTTAGATTGGAAGGAACATTAAAGATCATCCAGTCCCAACCCCTGCCATGGACAGGGACATCTTCCACTGTCTCAGGTTGCTCCAAGCCCTGTCCAACCTGGCCTTGAATATTTCCAGGCATGGGGCAGCCACAGCTTCTCTGGACAACCTGTGCCAGGGCCTCACCCCCTTCACAGTAAAGGATTTCTTCCTAATATCTAATCTAATTCTACTCTCGTTTCATTTATAGCCATTTCCCCTCTTCCTATCATTCCATGCCCTGATAAAAAAAATCCCTCAAAGTCTTACCTCTGCCCCATCAGGCCCTGGCTACAGTCAAGATAACCAGGGCAGAAACCTTTGGATGTACAAACCACAGCCCATTGAAGCTGAAAGCCTCGAGATGGGATAATAAAAGATACCCTCTTTGTGGGTCAGAGTGGAGGATTACAGATGCTTGCCCACACTGTGTAATCTTATCTCTGGGTGTTGCTCGTGTGAATTGTGAATTCTTTGGCTGTATGTGCACATGGACTGAGGGGAACTTCCAGATCCTGACTCATCTGAACCCTTCTTTTAAATTGTCTTTATTGAAGAAAAAATAATGAAAGTTCCTCAGAGGAAGATTTTGTGGATACTGAACCCTATGCAAAGCTTGTCTGCTTGAGAAGTTATACACCAGTGATGCAAGTGAACACAAAACCCCTGAACAGGACTGATAAAGGCTTTCATGTATTTTAGGACCAAATAATGGAAGTTATTGTTCCAACAGGGCATGTTCAAGTCCGGGTTGGACAGGGCTTTGAGCAATCTGCCCTAGTGGAAGGTATTGCTGCCCAAAACGGGGGGTTGGAATGAGATGGATCTTTAAGGTCCTTTCTAAACCAGTCTGTGATTCTGTGATTTTAAGGTGGTAACAACACAAACCATCTGGGCAGGGAGGGCAAAGGCCATTCCTTAGGCTCTTGTGAGAGACCCTGTGGATCTGCACATTATCTCTTCCTGCATGGGCCCTTTTGCTACGAATCATCTGCACAAACACACCCTTATGGTCACTGGAGAGGAATGGGCACTTGGGCATGCAGTTCTCCTGCCATATTTTAGTCATCTGTTGTAGGAGGAGATGAATGGTGCTGGAGACCTCAGTGGACTGGTCTTTAGCAGCTGGTCAGGTGGGGGTGATTAGTTTGGATGCTGCTGCCTGGATACAGCCATCTAAAGGAAGCATTTGGGCATCAGACTATTTCTCTGGAATTGTAGTCCCTTCCTTACAGCTCAGTTTCAAATGCCGCTAAAGAGAAACCAGCTCAAAAGGAAAAAAAAAGAAAATACTCTCATTTCAGAAACACTGAAGTAAGTGGGAGTGTGAACATATGCGTGTGTCCACATGGGAAACTACTCTGGAGTCGCTGCAGCTCTTTAAATACTCAGTGAAGGCGATGCCAGGTTCACCTTCCCTCCTGCACACGCTCTCCCACACACGTGGGCTGCACGTTCCTGGTTTTCCAGTTTTAATGCAGAGGATTGGAGCAGAGAGAGCTGCTGATGAGCTCCAGGCTCTGCAATGGGTAGCACCAAGCAATCTCACTCATTTATGCTCATCTATCACGTGGCAATTGACCTGACTGAGGGGTTGCTCCCAGCTGACACCCACAAAACCATATATTGTTCTAATAAACATAATTCTTTTATGGACAATCCCTCAGCCTCTGTATTGGTGTGAAAGAATTGAGTGAGTAAATACCTCATCAGCATCTAAACCCTCTGATTCTTATTTCATTGGAAGGGATGAAAGATCAGATCCTGATTTTAGCTACACTGATGTCCATCTGGAGTGATTCTTGGTGAGCTACCATGGATGAAAAGTGGGGATGGCTGGGCCCAAAGTGTTTCATGGTACATCCTCAAAGCATGAATTGTGTGTGTGTGCATAAAAGAAACATAAACATTTCAGATTTTGAGAACGAGAGAAAAATTCAGCTCCTCTCTTGGCTTTCCTGGGGTGGTTTTGAAATGCTCCTTGCAAAGGTGCAAGGAGGGTGTGGTAAAGCCACTTGCAAGTTTTCCCACTGCCCTTGCTCACTTTCAGCAGAGGTCAGCTCGTGTCACCACCTCGGGTGGTTTTCACCTCAGCCATCGTGACCTGCAGTGTGACAGGCATGACTATGACACCAACCGCTCCAATCTGTGCCCAGGCCAACTTCTCCTTCAGGCCTTTTGGGGGAAATTCTCACTTCTCTTCCCTCAACAACAAGGCAACCACTACATAAATATTATTAAGAAAGTCCCAGGTGAGAGAATGGCCTCGACAAGCCCAGTGCTACCATGGAGCCTCAGAAAAGGGATCTTAGTGGGCAACAAGTGAAGGAGGACAAATTCCTGGTTCAAATTTGCAGAAATCCACCCACATTAGCTGTGAGGTTCAGTCCTCATGAACCACTGACTTATGACAAGAAGTGAAGCTGTTTGGGGCTCAGTCTGATAAAGGATCCTCCATATTCCAACATCAGCCCTATTGGCACCTAATCTTTAGAGACTGAAACAAATGGAGAGATCCCAAAACTCCTGTTAAAATGAAGCTGTCCCATAGGTCCAGGTAGATCTGGTGAAAGGGGCAAAGAGCCACCACTTCATTTCTCCTTTCCACCTAACTGCTCTTGACTTGTTCAACATGCAATGTCCCAGTTTCAAGAGGCGGGTGAGCAGTGTCCCCCTTTAGACCAGTCTGCTGACCTACTGTGAAGGGACATTGGTGGGATGGAGAGGGCTGAGGTTGTCCTCAGGCTGTGGAGCACACCAAACACCCACTTCCCACCTCCTGGGATTTCCAGTTTTGTACCACAGGAAGGTTCAGGGGGCAAGCTGACCCTGTACATGAAGCACTGAGTGGGTGGGATCCCACTGGGGAATTAGTCAGAGGAATGGCTCATTTCTGGATGCTGAGGAGCTCATCATGACCTAAACCCTAGGCCACTTCCAGCTGACTGTGTCCAGAAGCAACCTTGGGTCCCAGAAAATACTGCAAAACTAAAAGTGAAATGCTCACAGCACCTTCGGACTTGGATTTCTGCTAGATGGACTCTTCAGGCTCTTTATGTGGAACTTAAATTGTTTCTTTACATGGCCCTTGGTCCCTTTGATGTTTAGTTTCCAGTGGTAAAATGAAGATGTTAATATTCAGCCCTTTGCCTTCCTTTTTTTTTTTTTTTTTTTTTTTGGCAGCATTCACCTCTGCTCTTTATTGGACCTGCAGTAATAAATGCAAAATAATTATACCCAAAATAGACCTGCAAATTAATCTATCATGAGCAATACCGACTGCAGGAATTTTTAAAAAAACCTAATTATTGTTTTATGCAGTACATTTTCTAAATAATATGACCTAATAAAGCTTCAGGGAAGTACCAGAACACAACCCTTTCATGTCCTGCTTGTGATACTGGGAAGCAGCCTGAGTCATTCCACTCCTGAACCAAATCCCTTTGCAGCTGCCTGCCCAGATGACCCTGTGCAGATCTGACCAGTACTGAGAAAAATCCAGCTAGAGACAACGTACTGCAGACTCAGAAAATTAAAAAAGCATCATGCTGGTATTTGTCATTCTTTGGGGGAAAAATGATAGAAAGAAAAAAATCCCCAAGTGTGTGAAGCATAGTACATTTTAGTCTTTCCCACTTTTTTTTTTTCTTTTTCTTTTTCTTTTCCTTTTTTTTTTCCTCCCTCTGGAATATCTGAGCAAGTAGCAAAGATTGTAAGAAGTGGGTTAATCAAATTGTGTGCCCGGACATTGATGTTGCTTTGACTGAACACCGTGTCTGTCCTAATTAAAGAAAACTTTTCCAGGGGGTAGAAATGCACTTGAGCCCTTGTATGTTTGTGTTGGTCACTTACTGAACATGGGAAGTTGTGGCTTTGCTTTTTCCTTCAGTGGGGATAAAAATACGCATATTGCACTTTTGGCACTACATTCCTCCATCAGTGGAAAGGGCAGATTTTCAGCAGCAGCAACCTCTTCTTTTTCTTCTTTATTTTCCCTGTTTTCTCTCTCTTTGAAAGGAGCATTTGATACTGATTTAAGATGTCAGAATGACACCTCTTTTTCATGGACCGGAGGATGAGAGGGTGCCTTAGGCAGCTGCAGGGTGAATTTCTCCCCTTGTATTTGGCTCTAGCTTTGACATGACCCCCAGGAATTTAGTGGCCTCTGGAGCCAGAGCGAGCATCTCGGATTCATGGTCCATGAGGGATTCTTGGAGTCAGTGAGACTTGTGAAAAGGAGGTGTTCTCACTGCTGGGTCACCTGCTGGCTGAGCAAAGAGACCCCTGCTCACCGGGACATCCTGTGACACAATGAGTGTTGGTACAGATGGTGGCGAGGGAAGGATCTGGTTACATCTTCACTGCAATGAAAAACATTTCATCTGGCTCCATCCCCACCGAAAACACTTCTGTGAGGCTGCAGACTTCTGGTTTATCATGAAAATAAGCGGGAAGAAAGTATTTTCCTTCAGAATACGCCAAAAAAACCCCAAACCTTAGAGTACCCACAAATCCCCAAACCTGAATCTGAGGGTCTTTTCTTCTTTCTGGCCTCTCCTGACTTTATTGCTGCCGAAGCTTTGGCATTCTTGTCACAGCGGTGACACCAGGCCTGCAGGAGATGGTGGCGAGGCCTACCACTGTGCCCTGCCGGGCCCTTTCTGTCACAGGGGACATCTGCTAAAACCAGCTGTGGCAGTGGCTTGTGAGTGATGAAGAGCTGGACTCGGACTGTGATTCAGCTCATTAAAAGCACCCTGGGGGCTGCTATGGTTATTTGCCCCCTGTAGTGCTGGCATTTTTGAGGCCGGGTCAGAACTCATTGCTCCGGGCTCTGTGCTGAGGGCCCTCTCTATATCCTTTTGTCAAAGGACACGCATTTAGCCTGTCCCTCATCTTTATCCACCATGGCAAAGGCAGAGACCTGTGTCTGAGCAGGCTCCCATCCCTGGGCTCCTCTCCCCCGAACAAATGTGGTCAGCGTGAAAACAAAGCCCAGAGCAGCAGCACGTTCCCCTGCGAGCAGACGGAAAGTTTCAAAGGCACAAAGGGTATTTAGGCACCGACTTCAAAGCCAATAAGTTGGATGCTAAAAAAAAAAAAAAAAAAAATCTCCCCCGTAGCCTTTATGTCATGCCACTTAATAAGTAATTAAAAGCTCAAAAATCATGAGTCTGCTGCTTTCATTACTTCCTAAAGCACACTCGATACATCATCACTCTGTGAAATGCTTCACATGTACCGCATCCTACTTTAAATATGCCAAACAGTGAAGTGCTTAGCATTACAAAGGCAAAGACATCAAGGAAGCTTTGATAAAATCTGCTGAGCAGACAAACATCTCTTTGGTTGGCACTAGCCAGGCTAGGTTTTTATTCCACAATGATTAAAAACATTTCAAGTGAAGGCAGCTCGGCTTCTATTTTAGACACAAGACCATTAGGTGACAAAGAGTGAAACCTTTCATTACTGGGTTGCTGGTTAAAGGGGATTAACCCATTCGGCATTCGCAGGATATTGCCAGTGGAAGGCAAAGGTTTTTCTGAGATGGTTCTTTTCTGAGAAAGGGAACTAAAAAAGGGACGGATGGCTTTGCTGTGCTGGTGGCAGAGAGGAGATTGCCGAGATGATGCTCTGCTTGCCAGTCTCAAAAAGGTGTGAGGTATATGGGGTAGGTTTTTAGGATGGGGCACAGCTCTTCTGAGACAGAGAGGCTGACATATGTGCTGTTGCAAAAAGCAAATAGGCAGGGCTTTATTTTTCCCTCTCAGGCTGTTTGTGGTAGAGCACGTCTGGCTGTGAGCTCTGGATAGTACTCAACATGGTGAAGTCCCAACAGTGACAGGGTGTGTTCCCGTGATATAAATAGACATTTAAGATGAGCTAAATTTACTCAGTGAATCATTTATTTGCTAAAAATGTGGTTTCAGGGTGGCCACGGTTATTTGCCAAATATGATGCATATTCTCAAATGTTTTTGGATTAAATGCAAAAAAAAAAAACCACCCCAAATTATTTGGAAATGTTGAAGCATTTCATTTTGGCATTTCCAGAAACATACATATACGGATAAATATCTGTCTCAAACTCTCTTATTCTGATGAATTCTGAAGAACTATTCACAAAATGGAGGAGAAGACAATAACATTTCTCTTCCCAGCTTCCCCCGGTGTTTTCAGCGTCTGATTGGGAAATCTCATGTCCTAGCAAAGTGCTCCCTACTGTGATAATGATGGGGTACTCTGACCCGGGTGCCTCTTGTTTTCTTCAGTTGGAATTACTTCACTTTGTAAGAATAATTAAATACCCACTGGATGAGAGCAAGGGTGAGGATAATTTTGTGGTCGGAGCACTCCCCTGGGATGTGGGAAGTCTCCCAACAGCTGCATCAATGAGTGGTGTTTATACAGAGTGGAACAGCTCCAGAAGAAAAGGAGATGAGGGAGGCTGCAGATTGCCCTGCAGCCTGGCTGAGGGAGAGCCGGGAGATAACGACAGTGTAAGGGATGGAGCTGGTCTGGCACAGGGCAGGTGGTTGTTGTGCAAAGTGGGATGCAGTTGTGTGAGCCCTTTCATGTAGCTTACAAAAATATGCCAATTTGATTCTTCTACCTCATCCCAGAAAATGCACTTAAAAAAAAAAAAAAAAAAATCAGAGAGTCTTTTAAGAAGGGGGGAAATCGTTCCCACCTACCAGGAGGGCCCTCATTCAATGCCCCCCTACCCTTGAGGGGGTTTGGACCCAAGAAGCAATGATTACTTTTTATCCAGTGGTTGTGATGGACTCCATTATTAAACCCTAACTTCACCAGCTCTTCCCCGTCTTCCCAAGAAGCTGTGGGAAAGCTCAGCATGCACGGGTCACTCTGCTGGGAAGCAAGGACTGCGTGTCTGTCACAGCAAACAGAAAAGAACAATTCAGGCCTCATTTTCTGGATTTACAGCAGAAAAATATATAGAAATCACAAGCACATTCTTATTCCTCGCAAGTGGTGGGGTGGTTAAAGAGTAGGTTAAAGCTGAGAGGGTCAGCAATTGCTTGCCTCCAAGAGACAGAGATGTGAGCAAACTATCAAATAACATGGAACATGCATATTTTCTAGCACCTGAAAAGCTGAGGTTTCTGCAGGGCAAGCCACCACATACTTGTGGGATTAGGCATGTTAAGGAAAATGTACTCTGCCAGCCAGGCTGTGCATACAGACCAACGAGGGCTTGTTCCTCTGCCTTGGCTGCTTGATTGTAGACTCCACTCCAGGGGAGAGAAGGGAGGTTCCTTTTTGCTCCTCGTTTGTCCTTGTGCAAGACTGATAAAGCCAGAGAGAAACCAATGTTATCACCTCGCAGAATAAATAGCAAGGGAGCTAAAAAAGTGATATGTAGAAACTTTTATGCCTATGGACTGTTGCTTATGAACAATTAACATGAGCTGAGTGCAAACAGAGTCTTTGGGAGCAGGTGTGTATTGGTAGAAATATTTACCGGGCCATTGAAACCTGGTTGGAAATAAAGCTGTGCAAGAGCAGCCAGGTAGTAGAAAAAGTCCTGCATGAAAAAAATGTTTTAGTGCAGGAGGGAAGCTCACACCGACCAAGACATTTTCTGCCTTTCTGTCCACTGAGCAGTGAGATAAGGAGGCCTGGTGGTCCTTTGGGCAGTTATGCTTTTATCACTCTGCTCAATGATGTCCAACTTAATAACATAATTTAGTCTTTCTCTACTTAATGTGTGATTTTCAGAGCAAGCAGAGGTGCAGATAGTGGGAAGGAGGACCCACCTGCACTACAGGAGGGTCTAATTCAGGCTCACTTAGAGGTAGCATTTGTATCCATGCAGAGCCACCCTTGTGCAGGATTATTATTTCAGGCAGGGCTCTGAACTGATTCTCTGAAGTACTACGTGAGCCAGTGTGTGGAACAGTCTTAAGTAACAGCCATGTTACTTATTTTTTGTAATTATTCTTACAAACATACATGTTTGGGCTGATGTTCCACCTGTTCCTACACACTGCTGTGCTGGGCATGTGAGATTTTGTGCACTTTTTCAGTGAATGGAAGCAGAGGAACTATGAAACCCCTTTGAGCTGTACTGGCAAGTCAGCTCTGGAAAGAACTCCAAATCTGCAGGGAGCTCTGTTTCTCCTGCTGCAGGAAATAGATGTGTTTTTAAGTGTTCTCTGCGTAATTGTGACCAAATACCACAAGGACATTCTCTTCAGGATGCATTTCATCATCCCAAATGTGATGTAACACAACGCTCCCTAACCAAACCGTCCAGAGGCTTGTCTGTTATGAAGTGAAGTTATTCCAGAAGAGCTACTTTACCTTAAATTCCTGCCTCATCCTAATCCAGATTAATTTTTGTGTACAGACAAGCCCTCAGGGCCTGACTCAGGGAGAGCTGCAGTAAATGAGAATCTTTCTGCTGAATGCTGGATTAAGCCCGAGGTGCTTCTGGCTGCCTCTGCCTTAGCATTTTGGTTCAGAGCAGTGATGCTGTTTTATAGCAGCTTCTGGCTTGGCCTCCCCCACTTCAGAGTGATCCAGTTTGCAAACAACTCTGATGCACACAATTTAATATTTTTTATCTTTATCTTTTTCTCTCAGTGGAAACGGAACCAGCGGTCCTGTCACAAGCCCTCCTAGGAATGTAAGGTAATAAATGAATAGCTGGTCCTTCAGCCAGCCTCAGACATTGTGCAGGGTGGGAATTTTCGGTGTATGTGGCTGGAATAAATTTGACCTGGACTAATCACTGTGGACTGCACATGGAGTAGATCTTGAGCCCACAGCACCAGCCAGTTTGTTGTCCTTGTACTCTCCTATTGCTGCCTTGCTAATCTAGTTGTAGCAATTACCTATTAATCTAGATATGGCCTGTATGATGCATATCACTGTTGTATCTGACTCCTCACAGCCCTACACACAAGGCAAGATGACAACCTCTGCTTTGCAAATGGAAATGTGAGGCAGTCTGACAAGACAGGAAAGTTGTGATCTCCTGGGTGTTGGCCTGAGGATGGACTTTCTCCCCAGCTGGCCTCAAATGCCCACAGACTGCCTGGAAAGGTGATGTGGGGTTGGTGCAAAGAGAGGATTCAGCCCCTGACTCTGCTCTGTGCTGTGCCAGCAGGTACCAAAGTGCGGACTTCAGGATGTCCAAATGGCCAAAGGAGCATCCCCAAACTGTAAGCACATCCAGAGCCTCTGAAAAGAAAATCTGAAGAAGGTAAATGCAGCTTTTCAGCAACTCCATGAGAATGACAGAGTGATGAAGAACCAGTCCTTGCTCTGACACAGACATGTTTTAGGACCTCTGTTAGGTCACCCTATCTTTCTGTTCCTCATTTGCCGCTGGTACCAAGGGCTGGGACATTAGCCTGGCTCCTCTGCTGGGGGGGGATGCCTCTGCAAGGCAGAGGTGCCAGGGTGTGCTCCTGGGGACTGACCCTGGCAGTAGCTTCAGCAGCACAACCCCAGCCCCAGTGTCCCTAACACCCCTCAGGACAGTTTGCAGATTAGCAGAGGCCAGAATCCACTCCCAAGGCAAAATTTTCATGTGTCTGCCATGTTTCAGAGCCTAAAGGGGTTTGATGGACACAGGACCTTTTGTGTTCGTGGTCTGAAAGGCCACAACTAAGTTTCAAGCGCTTTTGAATTATTAGCACAGATGTGGCATTATCCAGTAGTTCTTGGGCCCCAGGATCTTTCCTGCTTTGCTACAAGCAGACCAAAAGGAATAATATCCAGGCTTAACTGGGGACTATCTTAATTTAACAAAAAAGAAAAAAAAAACAAACAAAACAAAAATTGAAAAAAATTAAATTGAACTTGCACTGAGTAGTTTCCCTATCCCCACTATAAACAATACCTTGGCTTGGCCTGCCTGCTGCAAGCGTCAGCCTTTTCTTCTTCCCATCCTGAGGAGCAGTAAAAATAGGTAATCTTTAATGGAAGGTCTATTTGGGTTAAAAGCCATGCTGGGATCTCAGGGGGGAGGGAGCCAGTGGCTCCCCAGGGCAGTAGTGGCAGCCCCAGGTCCCCAGCAGGGCTGGGGCAGCAGCAGCCTCTGATGATGCCTTCCCCCAGGCAGGAAGGGAGGGAAGCACAGCGAGACATTCTG
Source organism: Brachypodius melanocephalos (assembly GCA_013398615.1). NCBI lineage: Eukaryota > Metazoa > Chordata > Aves > Passeriformes > Pycnonotidae > Brachypodius > Brachypodius melanocephalos. The sequence continues at coordinate 231,165 of VZSR01001283.1, read as the reverse complement.
TGCACTCCCAGGCTGATTACTGCATTTATCATGCTCCCAGAACCCCGGGAGCAGCCAGCCCCGGTACCCCGTGTGCTCTTACAGCTCATTTCTCTGTGAAACTGGAAACGGGACAAAGTCAATTACGTTATTTTCCAACAGCAAGCCCCCGTGGGACAGTAACTCAGATCCTGGCTGCAGCTCGGAGAGTGGCCAGGGTCCCACTTGAAATTTCCTTAGCAGTGGTGACATGGTCACAGTGATGCTTTATTCCACTGTATTAAACACCATAAGCATTTTTATTCTTGAAAACCATGTCCAAAGGATAATAAATCACTGTATTGCCTCTGTTGGAGGCTACTGAAACTGAAAAAAAATTCATCTCCACAAGTTCTTTGGGAGACCTACCTGGTTTTTGTTGTGTTTGGATATTACCTCCTCTAGGCGGGCAAAACCATAGGGAGGAAAAGTGTTTCAGTATTGGCACCATACCAGGAGTGTGGAGCGCAGGAGTGGATCAGATATGCAGAAATCTAAGACCATAAATACTTCTGTGTCACTGCAATGTGAACAGCAGCAAAACCCCCTGGAAAAGCAAAGTGGATGTGTCACTAAAAGCAAGTTGGATGAAACTGCCCTGGTTTGGGCATTCAGGCTTTGAGAAATAAGTGGTGCTCAGGAGTCCCCCAGCCATGCCTGTTAATTACCAAAGATATTTATTTTTAACCTAAGGCTGGCTCCCTCCATCACAATCCTTAGTATGGGATTGACATGGCACAATTGGCCAAAACCCAAAACCACTTGAACAAAGCCTTGCCTGCCCTGCAGGGATGTCCCTGGCTCACCTCTCATGCCATGAGGCTGCTGTGTCCAAGCTGGTAAAAATCTGAGCGTCTTCTTTGTTGTAGTCACAGAAGCCTCAGGTTTTGTGAGCTCAGAGCTAAAGCCAGGAAGAGAAGGGATTGGGTGAATGTGGGTGAGCTCCTGGATCAGTGTGGGGACAAGGATGGCCCTGCCACACCTCTGTGGTTTTCCCCATGGGTGGCCAAGGGAACATGTGGTGTCACCAGTCGAACACTGATCACGTCACTATGCTGGATAAACCAGTCACATTATGGGTCCAGGCCTGTCCCATCTCACATCACAGAGCAGCAAAAACCTCTCTTCTCTCATTTTCTCTCCACGCTTCTCTGGTTGGCTGCCACAGAAAGACCCACCCATTCCTTAGCTTTAGTCCTGCAACCCATACTTCTTTCAGGGTGACATTTTGTGTGATGGAGAGGAAGGAGGACAAGAGTTTTGTCATCCAGGGCACATCAGAGATTCTACTGAGAGCACAGAGTGGAGATGGAAGACAAACCAGGCCTCTAGTGAACACCTCCACAGCAGAATAAACAATGACATCTCAGCCAAGAACATCCATTCTTGAATAGATATTGTATCTTCAATACATGCATTTCACATTTGGTTTGATGGCATTTTCCTCCCTGAAAATTGCAGTCCTTTCTCCAGGATCAGGGAGCAAATGACTGCTGGTCTTACTGTGGCAGAAGGGGGTGTAACATTTAAATACCCCTCTCCCACTTTGACTTGGTGTTCTGGAAACCACAGAAAAGTGAAACAAAACAAAGAACTCTTTGTGTATCTGGTGGCAGGGGAACATGGATGGACTGGAACCTGTCAGAGAATCAGAATGGTTTGAGCTGGAAGGAGTCACAAAGATCACGTAGTTCTAAGAGCTTCCACTAGACCAGGCAGCTCAAGAGGCTCAGCCAGCCTGGCCTTGAACATTTCCAGCAAAGGGATATCCACAATTTCTCTGGGCAACCCGTTCCAGTGCCTCACCACACATCCTGGACAAGTGAAGTCAGTTGAAGGCAGTTTTTCCCCCACTGACCCAACTGTAGAAAAGGTCTGGACCATTCTTAGCCAAGACATCATGGGCAGCTTTGTTCTTGGTAGAGAAGTTCCTCATGATGTGTCCTTTTTCTCCTTCCTAACTTCCCATCCTTGCTGAATATGAGGAATTTCCCCATTTGGCCAAAATTTCTAGGCATCTCCAAATTCCAGACAAGTAGCCATGGGGTGTGGTTGCCCTGCAGCCCATGGACACATATTTGGGCACATCAAACCCCAGCTCCTATTTTTATGCCATGGCCATGCCATGAGTACATGAACCCAACAGGCCCTTTGGCTTTGGCAAACTATGACTGACACTGTCTCAGTGCTGCTCCAAATAAAAGCACTGCAACACACAAAGAAGCCACAAAAGCCAAATAAATGCCTTGAGCTGCATGAAAGACCTGGGAAAAGCCATTCCTTTCTGATGGTATCTGGAAGGCATGCAAAAAACATGGCCATGAGCAGGTATCCTGAAAAGAGAGAGAGGGAGGGGAAAGGGCATGGCTTTTCTTTCCTTAGAATTCTTGAAAGCAAAGCAACAATCAGTGGAGGTAAGCCCTGCCATGTGTGTACTCTTCTAGAAAAAGGAGAAAATAAGGCTGAGGTGGCTCTTGAGTGTTCCTGCCTGGCAGTGGAGGCAGTCAGACACCCAGCCAGTTTCCATGGCTCACACTCGTTAATCCAGCCCGTGAGTCATCAAGTCACAGACCTCAGCAGCTCAGACCCTGCCTTTTCCATGTAGGCATGGGCTCTCTGTCCCTATTTTCCCTTCTCCAAACCTTGAGCCAGCAAGAAGCCCACACAATTACCTGTCACACTAACTCATCTGTCTTCCAGGTGACTCCACTGAAAACATCGGAGTTGCAGTTTGGTAAATTCAGTGATTGATCTGAAACATAGTTTGGTTTCATTTGTGACGTGTTGCCTGTCCTGAACATGAGGTGTTGCACGCTGCATGTCCCATGAATCAAAATACTCAGTTCTGAAGAATCATTTGGGAACACCATTTTCTTCTATGGTATCAGTCATCCTTAAGAACCAGGTAACTTCCCTGGTCATGAGAGCAGGAATTTCAAGCTAACCCCCTCAGAACACAATCTTTTTCCCAAATCAGGCAAATGGGCCAAGCAAAACAGCTCTCAGGGAGGACAGAGCAAGTTCTTCCAGGCACTTCAGTCCCTGACTAGTTAAGCAGGTTATAATGGGTTTTAATTGTTACTCCCACAAGCAGCAACTTTATTTACTGTGGTTGATCATCCCTCACAAAAGGTCTGAATCGTCCCCTTGTGTTCAAAAAGCAGACAGCTCTCACCTTCATCTGTGATAAAGTCATCCATGAAGTCATCCAGGAGAAATACAACCATCAGATGAGAGCTGCTGTGCCCAGGGGAACCTAAAACCAAGTTCATAGCCATTGCACACTCCAGGAAAATTGTGTCTTCTCAGACAGACACGGCATAAGAAATTGGGCCAGGAAGTGAAATAATACAACAAATCCGTCAATGAAATGAGAGTTGTCTGCTCTGACCTGGCACTGCCCATGAGCAGGGATCAAGGCCCTCACAAAGGTCACAAGCACTGTTGGGAAACTGAGGCACCCTGTTCTGGTTGTCATTTTGGATACCCCTCAGCAGGAATCTGCAGTGGTGCTGGAGGAACTCCTGGACAGGGAAGTGTGCAGGTGCTCCCTGCAGACAGTAGGAAATATGCTTTTCTGGGTCACCCACAGCTCCTGCCCAAAATCTCACATTTGGCAAAGACATCCCTGTAGCAGATGTTTTACCACAGCAGTGGCCTCTTACCTGGTTGAGTTCTCTTGAGTATGTTCCCGATTTTCCCACTCCATTTTATAATTCCTCCGAAGCTGAGCATTCCAAGTTTGTTCAATATGTTGGTTACAGCACATCAAGTTTCTCATACCACAAATCTTAGACTCTTTTATCTATGCTGGGGGTAATAGATTCAGGGTTAGAGTTGCAAGGTCTCCATGACCAAGATGTAAAATGCACTGATAACTCAGACGCTGGAGCAAGACACTCTCCTGTGACTTAGCCAAAGACCACATGAAGTACAGCAGTGTGAGAATCAGAGACACAGGTTCCAGGGAATGACAGCACTTGCCAGGGTAATTTTTTCTCCATTCCTGTTCCCTGGATGTACTCTGTACTAATGCAGCAGTGATGCTCCCCACATTGGACATCTATGCATTACAGAACCCTATAGAAACCTCCAAGGATTTAACTACCCCACGTCCTACTCATCAGCCAGTAATCATTTTACTCTGAGCTTACCAAGCCTATGGCTTCAGGCACATTCTCATCTTCTGATAGGGCTTGCACAACCTTTCTGGTACCTTATCAGCAGCAAGAGCAGGAACAAGGTGCTTTGCTCAGACCTGACCTCTTCCCTTCCACCCTGCAGCCAAGGAGGGCAGGCGTCCTGGGTCCCCATCTGCCACCAGAGCAGGACCAAAGCTTTGCAGCTCCACCACTAAATGGCATTGGAAGAATAAAAACTTTACCACACAGAGTAGTCTGGGCCAGGAAGCAAGAGGGTCCCTCAGCAAACGTGGGTAAATCAGAGCATGCACACAAAGTGGATGAATGTTTAGATGGGATTGTAATGCTGCCTCCAGGCATACACCAGCCTCACCACTACGGGGAGAACCAGCTTCCTGCACTGGCAGGTTTGCACCACAGGGTTTTTGTGCATCTTCAGCCAAAGCATCTCAGTCTTGGATCACCTCCTGCTGAGCCCAGAGCATGCATTCCCCTCTGAGCACTGCTGCCAGCCCTCCTGGGACACCCCAGGTGCCAGCATAGCCCTGGCACCATGCTATTAGCTCGAGGTGTGCTGTCGTTGTTCTCAACTCAGAATTTCACACTGCAAATGTTTTAATATTCAAGCAGCGCTCCCCCCTCTTCCCGCCCGCTTTTCCCCCACGTGGAGATGAGTTTCCACTTGTCGCACCACATTCTTGGAAGAACAGGCAGAATGGAATTAAAGGTTTCAAACTAGCTCAGGGGAGGTGAAAAATGTTGCCTAAAGACAGAAGGAAAAGATTGTCAGCTGAGATTTAGAGATGCCCTGGGCAGGTGAGGGATGACTGCATCTGATTCTGATGGTGCATCTGATTCTGGCTCTGCCTGGGATGGTCCTTCTCTCACGAAACTTGTTTTTGTCCCATCTCCAGTCTATCTGCAGAACTATTCAGGTCGAAAAATGCCCTTTCTATTTTCAGAGTCTCCAGGGTCCCTAATAGCCCCTGCCACTAACTATGGAGTGAGGCAATGCACACTTGAAATGGCTCCTGATTTCCTCAAGCCAGACAGATTGTTTGTGATTCCCTTACAGGCTTCTCTTGTATGACTCAGCCCTATATGAATGGCTAGAAATGAACATCAGGCTAAAACTAACAAAGTGGGTGCCAAGCAATTTTTTTCCCCGGGATACCATTTTCCTCAGAGTTTCACAGATGTAATTAGAAGGTGTCAGCTTTTTGAAGGAACACCCTTGACAGTAATATGCTATAATTCAAACTGAGCAATACATTCAGTTTTCTCCCTGGACCACGATGCAGTGCTATGTTCACTAAAGATTTATCCTCAGGAAAGAATGCCCTGAGTTAACTGAAATAGGATAAAAATCTCCTTATGGTCAGTGACAGCTCTGATTAAATTTATTAGACAAATTCAGAAAAGGTGGCTATATAAAAGTATAATACTGGGATTCAGAAGACCCTGTTCAGCCCCAAGATCAAGACCTCATTGGTATTTAGTAACGCCCTCCCTGTCTAAAAAGTAAGAGACTTTCATTCCATGCTGCAGCTACTTAGGTGACAGTGGCTTTGGCACCGGATTGTCCATTATTCTGTGGAGCTGGAAAACTGATCATCTTTTACTTTCTTGACTGGGACACGAGTGGAAGGGAGATCTTTTCCCACCAGACATCCAGTGAGCAATCCCTGCAAAAAACCTCTGATTGAGTGAGATAGAAAGAATCAAATTCAATATCTTTTAGGTCTGCCCTTCACTCACCTTGATGCAGACCGATGAAACTAAATCTGAGCTTGAAGGGTTCCTTGGGACATTGGAGCTGAAGCACCTAAGCTAAAAGTTGCAGTGGATCTGAGCTTCTAATAACCAGAAGAAATAATAAATAAATATTGATAACCAGGCAATGTGCAGATTGAGGTGGGTTTGCCCTCTGTTCTTTTCAACAGCTCAATAAAAATACCAAGGCTAAGACTCATGTGCCTTTCATGTGGTCAAATCTGCTTTTTTTCTCTAGATTCACCTCTGAGGGGTCTCACTGGTGGTGATGATTTGCCTCACCATGTTTCATGGAAAAATGGATCCTTGGGCTTCTCATCTGAAGAGAAAGCTCCAGTAAAGGCTGTGATGTTTGACTCTGGATTATCAGTTTAGCCACTTTGTGGCATCAGGGCCAAACTCCCCAGCAAGAACCTGGACAACCAGCCAAACCCAAGCTACCTCCACCCTCACAGCTGGCCAGATGTATTGTTTTAACTTAAAATGAGAATTCTGTTGAACAACAGTGACTGGGGGAGACCAGATCTAATCAGAGGGTTTGTTCCAGCTTCAGCTTTCTCACTCTGTTCCTGTATTTTCAGGCAGCTGCTTTCACGGGGCAGAGCAGAGCACACCCCAGCTCCAAGCATTGAGGTCGAGCTCGGGGTCCGAGGAATGCATTTCTGCCTGTGGAGCACAAGTTGCTAGGAAACCAAACAAGCAACAAGTTTATCTTCAAAGCCCGGGACCTTGGAAACTGGAATTATCTGGGAGGAATACCCTTCAATGGGAACTGTCGCATCTCATCATCCCTGGTAGAAAACATTCCAGGTTGTGACGAGGTGCTGACATGTGCCCAGGGATCTGCAGTGACCAGATTTCCAATGGCACCACGGTGGAAAAAACACTGAGCAGAATTACTTTTCAAGCATATAAAGGAAAACAAACAAACAAACAAAAACAATTCGGCTAAAAAAGCTAATTATCATCTCAGGGAGGTTTTAAGCAACAGTGAAACAAGGAAAGACATGTGGCCACACCAGTTATCCATCAGGTCAGAAGCATCAGGCAATGTCCCACCAGGGAGCTGACTCCTCTAAGCCTGTATGTGGCTCTCAGCTCAGTTTCAATTCAAAAAGAGGTTGAAAAAAATCACCAACCTTCTAAGCCACCAAAGGTTTGATTAAAATAACACCGTTACCATCAAAAGCAAGTAGCATTGGTAGTGACAGCCCATCTTGTAGCTCTCAACCTTTGCCACATCAGTGGTGGTTTCCATCAACCTCATCCCTCTGGTGTGACATGTCCTCATCTCTTGGTGGCTCCAGTACCAGGAGAGTCTGTAAGCAGAGCTATCTCAGGTCCCAGAGCCAAGGTAATCTTGGGACTCAGTCTTGTGAGAGCCAAGGACAGCCAAACACATCTCAGTTTTATTACTGTTGCTCAGGTTGGTGTTTCTGGGGTTTTCCTCTGTCACCCCAACAACACCGTCCTCAAGCTTGGGGTGTTTGGAAAGATTGCCCCACGTAAAAGGGGTCCAGCTTTAGTCAGACACCTATATTATGGCTTTGTACCAATGTCACTACATCAGTAACAGAAAGCTCAATGTACAACCCCTCAGAATTTGGAGTTAACCAAAGATGAAGGCACACAGCTAATTGCAATACTCGGAAAAATTAAAATTAATTCCTTTGGAGCACATCCCAATGTCCTAAAAAGAAACTGTGGCTCCAGGCCTAAAATACCTTCAGAAAAAACGGAGAGATGGCAAAGTCTAGTAGGGAGAGCACAGACCTCCACTACAACTACTGGAATTAAGGAACAGACACACACGTCAGATGAACTACTCAGAAATCTAATTCTTGGGTGATTTCCTCAGATCTATGTGCCAAACTGTCTTTCAAGATCCAAGGCCCAGTCTTTAAAAATCAGCCATGCTATAACGCACAGGCAGATGTTTGTGAGTGTTACTGCCATGCACTGGAAAGAGACAGCCCTGAAAATATGTGTCATGTGCAGTGTTCTGGCAGCCACCAGTGACAATTCCTCTGCTGCAGTGTCAGATGGCTTTTAGGATGGGTGGTTCCGAGTTCTGTTTCTGCAGGCGATGTCAGGCTGCGAGCAGTCATGTTGTGCAATGTAATGATGGACCAGATGTTCCTGGATGGCCATGGATTGGTACAAAATCCTGAAGGAAAGGAAGGAGATAGAAATGTCTGCGTATTGAATGGCTGTTCTTATGCTTCTCCTTAGAAAGTTATGTTTTCAGGGTATGTCTGATCATCCTTGTCACTTTGAGGGTTTTGATAAAGTCCTAGATGAGCAGGTCTGCACCAATTGTGCCATTTGAAGTTCTTTCCAGGGAAAAGGCAGGGGTAACCATTAAATGGTGCAGAAGTGCAACTGTACTGTTGTATCTTAAAAATTAGCAGTGGTGTAGGTCGCTTGGGTATCTCCCAGACAGGCAACCCCACTTCACCTTCCTCCTTGCAACCACCCAGCAAGCAGAAGCACTTGCAAATGTGCAATTAAGAGATAACGTCGGCGAGATAGAGCATAATTGCTGGGTAATGGTCTCTTGCCTCTCTACAACCACCACGCCAAAGCAGCGACATTTATTTCCCAAGCGGAAGATGCAGCCTTGCTCCTGTGATAACACAATCTGACAGCTCCCTCCACGGCAGGCTGGAGGCTGGGTCAGTGCCTGACGTGTCCCAGAGTGTCTCCTTTTGGCTGTGGGCTGCTGGAGCAGTTGTTCACCGCTGAGCAGTTTGCATTCCTCTTGGCTTAGAGCACACGGATGTGCCCAAGCTGCTGAAACACGATTCAGCCCCTGGCTCTGTCACCAGCCTCAAATTTCCCCCTGTGCACAGCCTCGCAGGGGAAACAGCCAGGAATGGCTGTGGCATGAGCAGATCTGAGGCTGGACAAGGAAAACTGCACTTTTAACTCATCCAATAGGTCAAGAAGCTTTGTTATCCATCTGACTTTGGTCACTTCTTCTCTATGTGGGACAGGGAGGACAATGCACATACATTAGGGACACAGAATCACCATTCTTGCTGTGACCCCTTTGGGCAGTGTCAGAAGAAAAAGAAAGAATGGATTGGCCAGTGGGAGAAAACCATCTGTTTGCTCCTGAGTCTGAATAGATGTTCCCTGAGTGAGCAGCTGTGCCAGTGCAAGACAATTGCCTTCCTCCCTTCCCTGGTGTTACCAGTCCCTCCCCAAGGTCACGGAGTAGATGGCTCTGCTGAGCACTCGCATGTTTTGTGTGAGACCTCTCAGCTGTGGCAAAGGCTCTGGCTCTGTCTGAAGCTGCTCAAGGAGGTCACAGGACCCCATCAGCAGCTGGAGGGGTGGGGTAGAGAATTCCAGGTGGCAGGCACTGGGGGAATCACAGGCAGACCCAAGAAATACCTGTCTACCATGTCCCTGGGGATTGGAGGGAACATACCTTCCTGGGGTGGATAAGCAGTTTGGAAGAAGGTTCTTGTTGTTCAGGTAGACACTTGGCCAAAATCCAAGGGTGTCAGTAGGCAACTTTCACAAGAATTAGACACACAGCAAAAATTCCCCCAGTGGTTTCCTGTGCTAACTATTATCACCTACTGGAATGGGATAGATCTTATCTTTTTAAGGAAACTGTCAAAAATTTTCTTCCTGAGAACATCTCTCCAGTTCCCACCCCACAATTCTCTCCCCGCCCCCCATTGCCTAATTGCTGTACAAAGCTAAAAATAAATGCACTGCTTTCCACTGAACTGCTTGCTCACAGGAGATGGGATCAGGGGCTCTCTGGGAAGCTCCTCCATATAGAAGGAAAGCAGAATGTGCAGACAAGACCTACTGGTCTTGCAACCCTCTCCTGGCTGTTTTCTATATCCACAGCAGGACTTTTTCATGCTTACTTCACTCTGTTTTCCTTGGTACAGTGTGCAGGGCTCCCTTCACTACCCTGCTGTGGCTGCTTCTGTGCTTCTCCCTCAAGAAGATCAGAGAGCCAACGGCTTATCTTCACCTCTGCCTGCAAGCAGGGATTGGGATCCATGTGCTTCACCCAGACCTGCTGGGATTTCCTCCCTGGGGGTTCCACAATGCTTTTGCTGCCTTCAACAAAACACCTGGATCCCCCAAGTGACCAGGGGACAAAGCTTGACCAGAATTTATGTGGTGCTCCTGTTGCTTTGCAGAATTAGGGCTAAAGTAGGTGAGAAGAACACCAAATGCTGTTTAAAAAGTGCTCATCCCAACCCTAGTTCCTCTTTCCAGAGAAAAGACCTGCAGTCTTGCAGCAGTGACAGCCTCAAAGGGAAGGATGCTGTCAGGACCACTGCAGGTCAGAAGGTGGAAGTGTGGAAGGCTAGGCAACATGGAAGGCAGAGTGGTGAACATGTGGAAGGATGTTTTCTGTGCCAAAATGCCTCACCCTGAGGTCCTCTCAATGAGCTTCATTGCTCCTATTTGCAGTGGCCCTTTGGCTCAGTCCTTCAGCACTGGCCCAGTCAGAACGACAGAGAGGAGTTTGGCTTTCAACACAACATTTTACACAGACCTGACTTCCCACACTGCCCCGTGCTCTTCCTCCAAACCTCTGCAGGTTAACAGATGTGGACTTGGTGGGTTTTTAGTGTTCAAAAGGTCACAGGAACTACAAGGAGGTCCGAGATGTACAGACCCAAAGCAGGCTCCTAACTCCTCAGCCCCCTGGAGATGTTTTTAAAGGCATCCTGCTCAGTCAGCGGAATGGTACTGGAGGGACACAGGAAGAAGGAAAAAAATCCCATTTTCCCTTGCAGATTAAAGAAACTGTTGTCTGAATAGTTCAGTGCAAAGTTTGAAAATTTATTTTAAGGAGAGTGTAAAAAGTTGCCGGATCTCTTGCTCCTTGCAGAGATCTATAGTTTCACAGGATCATTGGGTACTCAAGACCTATCAGGAGATGCCAAATCAAACTGCATTTTTGGTTGCCTAAATGAACCATCATTTGCTGAGGCTGAATTAAAAAAAATTGGGTTATTTGGGCTCTGGAGTTGGGATTACCAAATGGTGGGGATTTCTAGAAGCATTTTCTGCAGTTCCTATGTTGTACCTGCCAGCCCCGTGCACACATTTGAGATGCCCTCAAGCATCTCAGACAGGACCAGATGTCTGCCTTTAAGCAGCAGAATTGCACCCTGGATCTCCCCTGGAAGCTCAGACTTGTAGCTTGTAGGTAGGCAGCCATGTGTATTTGGATATTTTTGTTCCTGTTCTACCATACAGGAAATAACTTGTTCTCATTTTATAGGTTGTGTCAAAATGTGGGGCAAAGGAAGGAAAAGGAAATCCCTGGCAACCTGAAGGCCTTCCTGAACTCAGACAAGTCATGGACAGCTATCTGATTTTATTCTGAATGAGAAACTAATTCCAGCGAAGTTAGCAGGAACTTTGCGTGAGGGTTAAAAGGAAGGATTTCAGCTTCCCGAGAAAACCCACTCACTAAAGCTCCCTAGAAACTCAAATAACAGATTGATAAGGTCAGGAAAAAGCAATCTTAGCTGCTTATGCAAAGGCTAATCACTGATCTTTTGTGCTGGTTGTGTGTAGTATCTGCATCTTGATAAAAAATAATCCTGTCATCGGCTTCTGCTGAGAGAGGGTGAAGGGAGGAGTGAGCAAGAAATCTGCTGCCCTTCTCCCAGCAAGGGATTCTGGCTCATCTTACCAGCATCGTCGATTTTCATTGACTTCAACACACTTCAGATCAAGGGGAAAATCTGGAGGAAGGAGAGTGCATCAGGCTGAAAGACGATGAGAGTCCCAGGAATTGTGACAGTGAAAAGTGTGACCTCGTTTTCACTGGAAAGATAACAGGGGGAAAAGAAGATGCCACGCCAAACTCTGCAGTGTTATATGCTGTTCTACTTTTTAAAATAAAAGACAGAATTTCCCTGTTTGGATGTGCTGCCTGTCATTATTTTCTAGAACACAGGGTTAAAGTGCATGTTTTCCTTCTAGCTCAGCCCTGAGCAGCTCTTTAAGTCCAGGGGTTTTCTGGGAAGTGCAGAGTCTGACTCAGACAGTGAAGTGTCAGGTCCAAAGCCGTTTGACACGACTCCCACTGACTCAGGAAAAGTTTGTACAGCCTGGCTGCGACTCACACCAACAAACACTGGACAAGTAAAATAAGTTGCTTAAATCTCAACTAGTCCCTCTTAGGTTCCGTTTACAGCCTGTGGAGAGGAGTCAGATGCTGCTGGAGAGCAGTTCCTCTGACCTATTTTAGTAGATGAGTCACTCCCTGAAAGGACCTGTTTTTCCTTGTGGACCTTACGGGGAGTCCAGGATGGCTAGCTCAGGCTTGTGCCTGACTTCGAGACAATCCCTCCTCCACCTGTCTGTTCCTGTGGGGCTGTGCTTCACTGCTTCTCACTGCGTGGATCCCATCATTGCAAGAGTAGATCCATCCTCACTGCCACCAGACATCACATAGCAGGCTTTGATAACTATTCTGATCACAGTGTGAGCGGCTGCCAGGGTCAGGCTGGTCTTCCAATATAGCTAAAACTGTCACATTTTGTGTGAACAGAGTTAAAAATGGAATCTTGAAAGTGTTTCTGTTCCAGGGGAAATCAGGGGAGATGTGGTGTAATGGGGTGATCCCCCCATGTTGGAAGGACTTGCAGCTAAACTTGTTTTTAAGAAGCTAAAAAACAAGTAACAGGCAAACTCATTATCTGCATGTACACAGCAAATGGTGTGAAAAGAGCTGGTCCTCCTCAGCTCTCATGTGTGCTGGTTGATATCTGCTGTGGCTCTAGCCAATCTCATTTATTCCAGTGCAAGTGAAAGCTATATCTGGTCAGGGAACGGTAAAGAGAAGGTATGAGAGGGTCAGGGGACTCTCACAGCAGGGATATGAAGGCCACTTCCTTTAGTACTCTTGTTTCTAGTGTTAATTCTAGGAAATAAAAACCATTTGACACATCTGCTCTTAGTTATTTGCACAGGCCCAAATTTGCCAAATCAGTTGTCGAAAGCAAGACACTGAGGCTGTCAACATGCATCTCCTTCTGGATTCAGTTGTGGTGATGGAGATGTTCTCAACCTGCTCTTTCTGCCCCCATCACCTTCCATGCAGAACCTCCCACCTCAAGTCTGCTGCTGGTTTGCTCTGGAGTCCAGACCCCAGCCTGTTCAGCTCAGAAGAGCTCCCTCAGCTGAGATCAGCCTGCTAGTCCTCTGGAAAAGGGCCTTTCCCATGGCTCTGGCAGCTGGGGATGTGCTGGATGATGAACTGTGTTCCCTCAGGCACTGTCATTTCAGCTGGTCTCCAGCTTTTCCCCCAAGATGAGGCACTATACATCAGACAACCTTCATGGCCGGGGGCTTCCCTCGTGCTGGAGCTGCTGGACCCTGGATTAGCTGCTCTCCCTAAAGAGAAACACCTTCTCCAGTGCTGGTGATGCTGTGGGTGCTGGGATGGGTTTATTTTGATGTTGAGCAGTCAGAGTTGCCACAGCCCAGCCATTCCAGCTCTGGATATGTGGTCACTGCAGGGAGTGATGTGACAGTGATGCAATGGAAGAAGCAACTCCTGTCATCTCCAACTTGTACAAAGGAGAAGGTTCCCCAATATGCTCCCATCCTAGAGACCCCTGTACAGTGTTGTTTGGACTACAGCAGGGCAAAACAGTTCTTTCTTGGTTATGCCTGAGGTGTAGGAAAGAATGAGGCAGCTCAGCTGCAGGTGAAGATCCAACTCACACGTGGGACATACAACATATTCACTTCAACTGACCACTGGCACAGACACAGCAGCTGGGTGAAAAACTCCCTCCCCACCACCCAAAGGTCCATCTCAGCCTCTTTCTGTCACTGCTGCATTCACCTGTCATTTGCTTCCTCTTTTCACCACTGTAAATAACCACAAGGGGTGAAACGACGGACAGCCCAGCCCTGAGACAGCCACCAGCCACTGGGGTTAGCAGGAGCCCAGAGCTGTGAAGAGAGCACAACATAAAGCAGTTTCTGTCAGCTTCCAAATCCTAAGGTCAGGTAGAAGCTGGAGATGCAGTCAGATCCCTTAGTTCACCCATGGCAGGGCTGAGTGATGCACACACCTGAACTTAAGCCACACAAATTTTTGGAGGACTCTCAAAAAGCCCAAAGTCCTTTTGCAGCTGGTCCATGCAGAACAGCTTTTACCAGTTTTTAGACAAGCCTCAACTTGCCTCCCTGGATCACTCCACACCTCTAAAATATAAGTCTTTCCAATTGCTAATTAACACAATCCTTGGCAACTCCACTAAGCAGAAGCCACCAGCCCTCCCACACACTCATATTTCTGTGACATTGGCATAAGGAGCAACGTATTTGACACCCATAAATTTTCCTCATGGCAAAACCATGACAGAGCATGGAGAAAGCAATTGCCTGGATCTTCAGTACATTTCGCCCCAGGAAAATTAAAGAGAAGAGAAATAATAATTAAAAAAAATACTAAAACGTCAACCACCTAGCTGTTAGGAAATAAAAAGTATGGTGATAGGGATAGGGTTGCTCTTTGATGAGGGGCTAATTGGTTTGTATAAGCTCCAGCATCACTGGAGGAAATCCGTGCAGTTCATTGCTTGTTTGTCTCCTCCCTTCCAATCCCTATTCATGCACTCACCACGTTTGACTGCAAATTGCAGCCACTTCCACTGACTTGTCACCTCTTCCTCCGAGTGTGTTAGCAGAAGAGGGAAATCAGATGCTCTGCACTTTCCCTCGGCAGCTCTTAGCACATGTTTTGGCTTTAATCGGGAACAAAATGCTTTCTAAGTAGCATCTGATGTTGCTGGTTATGCGCTCCCTGCTCGGGCTATGGCCCAGAGCGTTTGGAGTTTGGATATTGGGTCATGTTGGATGCTGACACGAAGGCGATTTGCCTGGGACAGGGATTGAAACGCGGCTTAAGCACTGCTGGAGGGAGCAAAAGTTTTGCTGGTGCTACTTTTTCCACACCTTAATGATGATGCAGGTAATTGCAACAGGGCAGCATGGGAAGGCTAGCATGGAAAAGGGTTTTGAGGGCAAAAATGCTGAAACTGGAGAAGACAAAGGATTGCGTTGGACTAATAGAGGGAAATAGCCTTCCATGTCACGTTGCTCCCCAGAGAGATTGGGACAGGATGAGATGAAGGAGGTGGAAGGAGAAGAATCTCATGCATTCAGGCTCCCAGAGAGGCCATGCTGCCAGGACTGGAAACCACCTCCAATTCCTCAGCCGGGGATTCCCGCGGGAAGGGGCTGCCACAGGCGGGGTCTGTGCCAACACAGCAGGGTGACAAGCCTTGCCTCCTCTTGGCCAGCTGCAGGGAGGGGAAGGGAGCAGATCTGGGATGCAGAGGAGCAAATTAGGGCTATGACAGACGAGTTTTGGCAGGAAGGGCTGTGGCAGCTTCCATCTCTGTTATTAGGAAAGCGACTGCCCCCATAGCTCAGCTGCTTGGGGTTGGACCCAACTCACCACCAGTTTGGGCACCAGTGCCAGGTGCCCCCAGGGCTGGTGGGGCAGAGGGGCGAGGCAAAACATCTGCAGGCAGAATAGGCAGTGCTGATCTGCCAAAACCTTTTATTTTAGGCTGCCAGCTCTCAGCCTTGCTGCTGTGATAATTTCACCCTGGTCACCTTCACACCAAGGGTTCAACCAACAACTCTTACAGATCTTTTGGACCCCTCCTGCAGGGAAACTGGTATTTAAGTGAGTTTACTCCCTATTTATGTCTAATTTATGTTACTTGTGCAGTTCCAAGTGGCTGTGAGGAAATGCCAGGCCCAGTAAAATTACTCTTTTTGAGGTAAAGGAGGCAAATTTGGTCCACCCTAATGCAACTCTCCTCCCAAAGTGAGAGTAAATAGGGATGTCTGTGTGCTGACAGCAGTCCACACACCTGTCAAGTGCATATTGGTCCTGTGTTTCTCTCCTGCATCATTTCCTTCTAACTTTGCAACCCTGGCACTATCCACCTGTTTCCAATGGGCTGCAACAATTCTGCCTTGTGTTTGTCTGGGTGGAAGAATCAGCCCCATCAGTGCATTGCTGCTCCTGTCCTTGTTCTGATTAAACAGCGATAATAACAACCAAATTAATTTGTTAAACAGATTTCACACACACTAATGCATCAGGGGCAGAGTGTTTATATATCCCTGTGACTTCGAGGTGCTTTCAGTCTCCAGCTGCTGTCCCTGCCTCAGCCCGGGCGGAGCAGCAAAGTCCAAGCTCGCGTTCCTGTTTATTTACAAAGTGATCTCACAGCCAAACCACCACCCCCCATTCCATTTTTACAGGCTTTTTCCTTATTAAGGTATAAGTAGCTTATTCTCACCCGTCCTATGCAAAGTCCAGATGGTAGCTAGAAAGGGCAGCCCCATCAGACACCCACCAGCTGTCGCCTGTAACCTCCATGCCAGCCATCCCCAAAACAGCCTTTTATTGCTTGCAACTCTTTAGTTTACACTAACACAATGTTGGATTTATTTTCTTTTTCCCAGGAAGAACAATAAAGTCTTGATCTGAGTTTCAGGATTGCCACTGGTTTAAAGATGTTGGGCAGCCAGTGACTGTGGCTATCAGTAATTAGGTGATTATAACTATTGCTTTTTCCTTTCTTGATTTGCCTGGGATAGCACAGTATTTTTTGCTACCTTGTTTCCCCAGTCCTCACTAGTGAATTATTCCTGTTAATCATTCAAGAAAGTGGAAAAGAAAACTTCTTTGCAAAAAAGAAGCTGTGACTGCAAGAGCACAAGGACTACCGAGGGGATTCAGGGAGTGATGCAGATTTTTTCATATTTTTACATGTACTTACTTGAGCTTGTCTTGTTCTAATTTTTTTCCCTCTATCTCAAGTTTTCTGTAATCACTCCAAAGCAAATGGTTACAGGTTCTGCTATCAGGCTAATAAAGTGCAGCGGAGTCAACAGACCTGTCTCTGTTGACTTTAAGCTTTGGGAAGTGCAACAGAGAGTAAAAACAAGTCCCTTATGACAATAACAAAGTTGCTGGGGTTAATGGGTGCTTTTGATGCCAGAGATCTTTTAGGATTCATGTAATTCAGAGGAACAAAACACTTCTTGAACTCCCAGCCGCATGCTCTTTGATTCCCTGTGATCCCCATAAATTTAAGGCAAAGCCAGATGAGCTTTTTAAACCAGAATGAATGTGGCCCATCTGAATCCTCACTGCAGCCACGGCTGTGTGCAGGCAGGAGGGGGCTGCAAATGCATGAGGGGGTTTAGAGCTGCCTTTGGTTTCTAAAGAGTTGTATCTTGGGCTCTCCTATGTCAATGCTTATATCCCTCCACTCTGGGGGCAAAAGGTGTTTCTTGTCCCTGCTTTTCCCTGGGCTGCCAGGCAGGGAGCTGGTTTTAGGTACCTGCCCCTCCTCATCCCCTCTAAAGCTGTGGTATTTAGCTCATGGCAGTGGGGTTTTTTGGTGACAGTAAGATAAGAATCACAGCAAGGGGTGAGACTGCACCAAGCCCCCCACAGCTCCAGCCCAAGGCATCTGCTCCTCTCCTGCAGGGAGCCTCCAGTCTCCACTGGAGCCAGGAGCAGGTCTGAGGGATCCAGGCACCAGCCCTCACTGCTCTTGCAGAGCAGCTTTATCAGGAGGGCTGTGTGATAAGGGAGATTATTAGCTAGCTGCCGTGTTAAGCGGTCGAGAGTGAGTGGATGCACAAGACTTGAGCGGTCCTGGCAAAGAGAGATCGGTGTTATCCCAAAGAAGCACAAACCTGGAAGCCTCGGGGGATATTAATAGAAACTGTGTGAAATCTGCAGCCCTAGAAACCCTGCTGCTCTCTCGGAGTAATTAGCTAAATGTGAAGTGCTGTTTGCCTGAAAGCTGGAAATAGCAGCGCTGAGAGAGAGCAGAGACATCAGTGCATCCATCGAAGCAGGTGCTGCTAGCTGGTGTTCAGCAATCAAAGACACTTTCTCTGGAAATGCCCCTGAGTTTTAACCACCCCAATTGCTGAGAGATGCCCTCAATATCGCTGCCAGAAGTCTGCCTCTGGTCTGTTGGGACCTGCCTTCTCCATCCAGGTGCTTCATTCGCTCAGGTGGTGGCAATAAAGCAGCCAAACTGGTTTTAAAGCCCTGTTTAATTCTGAAGCCTGTCACGTTGACTTTGTTTGGACGATAATCAGATAAAAATAACATCCAGGTTTTTCTTCCTGACACCTCCAAAAACTGCACAGAGGTCCTTTTAAATTGATCTAATGTGATTGGGAGTGATCTACAGAGCATGGTGAGATGGTGACCCTAATTGGTACATTCCCCTCTCCCTGTGGAAATAAGATTTTAATTTGTCCCATGGTGGCACTGACAGTGTTGCAATATTGGTATCACAGAGAAAACAGTTTTTGCTCTGAGGCCATTTTCTTTATCTGATTGCTGTCTCCACCCCTCAAGGAAGGATAAGGTCACCCTCACGCCTGGCATAAGGCTCACAAAGAGGGTTTGTTAAAATTAGATGGGCCTCCATTCAACTGGAGAACATGGAAAGAATTATTGCAGGGGTCAAGCTGCCATCTCAGGTCGGAGATAGAGCACCAAGACAATCCTTGGTCTGAGCCTCCTGTCAGGCACATTTATGGCTCTGTGATAGGTTTGGATGCAGACCCTGCCTTATGTCTCATTGCCTGGGGATTCCTCAACTAGATGAGAAGCCTGGGCAGAGCAGTGTGGTAAAGAAAGCAGGAACAGTGGCAAAAGTTTGGCCACAGTGAGGTGACACAGGGGGTGGATGTGTGGGAAGCAGCAGTCTCTGATTCCCACTCATGTTCTGGGCAGGTGTCACACATCAACCCCACTCAAGATATTTTCAGCAGGAGCACGAAAATGACTTCTGGTTCTACCCAGGGGACAGCCTGAGTGCCTCATTACCTGGAAACTCAGCACCTGAAGGCCACAGGCAGCTGAATTTGTAGGTGGAGGAGCTGGCCTCCACAGCCATTCCTGCCAGCAGAATGATCTGTCACAGCAGTTTTCACCAGGCAGATGTAAGCATGCTATATGAATGCAGCCAGATTATCTCTTTTTTTTTCCTTTTTTTTTTTTTTTTTTTTTTTATCTCCAGACATACTTGGCGAGGCTTTGTTAGACCACAGCCCCAGGCTGCTGCTGCTCTGCTGAGGACATTTCCCTGCCATCCAACCACCCCAAACCTTTTGTTGAAACAGGACCTGGTTTCGTTATTCTTCTTTTCAATTCTCACCAAAAAAGCAAAATGAGGAAATAATACCTGGTTTTAAGGCCTGATTTCCAAGAATTTAGCATTTTGTGTTGTGGCTTTCCTGCCTCACTTCTGGTTAATTTTCCTCCCACTCTGTCTCAGTCTTCAAGACACTGAGCTGACTTAAATCCTGCGTGCCCCTTTGGGTCCTGGTGTTCCCAAAGTGCCAGCCTGTGCTTTCTGCAGCCACAGAGCACCTGCTGAAAGCTCAACTGCTTGAGATCCACCTCAACCTGAGCCCTTTTTTCATGCTCTACCACTCCTCTGGGACCATGGTGAGAAGTGAGTCCATTCAGGAGGCCACTGGAGAGCTGTGAACTTCACTTTAGGGGCTGATGAGTTTCTAGAGGGGTTGCAGCGGAAAAATCTTAGAAAATCTTCATAGAAGTCACCTGTACAGATGAAATGCATATTAATATCACGTGGCAGGCCAGAACTCACCTTTTCTGAGCAAATAACTTATCTTCATAACACAGCTATCAATCTCCATCTCCCCCTCCCTGATTCTTGGGCTAGAGGCTCAACTGGAGAAATCTGCTGCACCTGCAGAGGTCAACCCTGAAGCAACAGAGAACTCATGATTAAATTGTGATCTAATTATGAGAGCAGACATACCAGAGGCACCAGCTAGCTGAAAAGACAGGAAGTGTTTCATTAAAAGTGATTTTTTTTCACATTTGTGGAACTCCAGGAGAGGGTTAGTTGAGTTTATTCCAAGGTAGATAAACAATGAGTTGAAAAGTTCCTTCTCTCTGGTCATGGACTCATAATTAAGACTCTTCTGTTCCTGGCAGGGTCAGAAATAGGGCACAAATGCAGCAGCTGAGAGCTGGGCTGGAGGCAAAGTGTGTAAAGATGAATCATAAAATTATTAAGCTTGGAAAAGACCTGTAGGATCATTGAGTCCAACTGTTGACCCAGCACCACTGTGTTCATTACTAAACCATGTCCACAAGTGCCACATCCATGTCTTTTGAACACCTCCAGGGTTGATGACTCCACCACTACCCTGGGCAGCCTTTTCCAATGCCTGGCAACCCTTTGAGTAAAGAAATTTCCCCTAATATCCAATCTAAACCACACCTGGCACAACTTGAGGCTGTTTCCTCTGGTCTTGTCACTTGTTACCTGGGAGGAGGGACTGACTCCCACCTCTCTACAACCTCCTTTTAGTTGTAGAGAGCAATAATGTCTCTCCTGAGCCTCCTTTTCTCCAGGCTAAACAATCTCAGCTCCTTCAACTACCTCTCATAAGATATAGCTGGGAACTCTCAACTCCAAACAAGCCAAGAACTTTCTCAGCCCCAGTTCAATAGTTTGTTGCTGTCTCTGTCCACGTCCTGCTCAAGCCCCAGACAGCTCCCAGGTGGTGGGTGCTGACCCATCCTCCCTGTCTTTCCCTGCACCTTGTCTGGATTATTGGCGCGTTTTTCCTGCAGAATTTTAGGCAGGCATCAAGCAGCAAATTCTGCTTTGGGTATGGAGCTCTTTGCTCTCTTCTCTTCTTGCCTACAGATTTTTGAGCCAAAAACCGCAAGAGAAAAAAAAATCTAAAAATGCTTCCACCTGGTATAAGGCTCACAAAAGAGCCTCATTAAACTTTGATGATTACACATTCAAATGGAGCTCAGTTGGACAAAGAGGGAGCTGCTGCTGAGGACAAGCCAGTTTTTCAAGACTCAGCTCAAAGGGGCTGTTGGCTAAATGTGGGAAAGCTTGGCAAGGGATTTAGCTCCACCGAGGAGCCTGATCAGAGAGCCAACCTGACAAAGGGTTCTGGCACTTAGAGAAATCAAGGTCTCTCCAGCCACTTAAAAGGAAACTTGTGTAGAAGGAAGAACAAAGAGCAGGATTTTTTTGTGTAACACAGGCATCCTTTGAATTGAAGAACCTGCATAGTGAAATGAAAGATTCCTTAGAGGAGGTGGGAGCAGTGAGGGGTTTAGAAGAGAAACCCGATGTAGGAGGGGAAAGATACAGGACATTTTTGGGGGGTATATTAATAAAGTCAGCAGAGTGTAAGGAAAAACCCAACTCAGGCAGGGAAGTGCTGTTGTTCTTGTGTTGTTTTGTCTCTCCAGCTTTTTATCCCTTGTGCCACAGTGAAGAGTAACTGCACTTTGAGCTCCTGCAAAGTACGTGCTCTTGGACAATCCCGCAGCAGGATGACCTCAGGAGAGAGGAACAACAAATTCAGTGTCCACAAGGGCTGATCAGAACATCTGCACCACAGAGCCACATTTCTGGAGCACAGCAATAGGAAACCAATCCAGGCAGAGTCTGGAGAGCTCCAGAAAACCAGGAGAAATGCAGCCTACTTAAATGAAGAGGTCAGGCCAGGACACACCTGAGTCACCTCTTGATGGGTGGTTCAGTGGAGACTCTCACTGGATCTGTGCCAGGTGATGACTTACAGGGAGATAGAGCAGCAAAGCTTTCCCACCATAAGTAAAAACTCTGTCACAGACACATTTACTAAAAAAAAAAAAAAAAAAAAACAACAAAAAAAACCACCTCCTTTTTCTGGCCCATTTATTCCATTTTGATAACTGGGAGCAGCAAAGCCTCTGGGCCCCCTGCAAATGTTTGCTGGCACCCCATCCCTGTGAACAGTGAGCATTCCTCTGAGGATGGTTTATCAATGCTGATTAGCAGCAGTGGCTGAAGCTTTTCTTTTAAAATCAATTTCTTTTCAAGGTTGGGTTTTCATTACAAGGATTTTAAATTCATCCTTTTTCTGCAAATAAACTCACTATAATTTGGAAACACTTGCTGCTGGAGAAAAAAACTGAATCAAATCAAAATACGTCCATGAAGATTTATACATATATGGATGTGCATATACACACAGAAAGGTGTTTACAGTTTGTATGATAGTTTGTGTATATGTACACAGTTGTATTTCCCCATAACAAATGGGTATGTACCTTTCCTCTGAAAAGGGGGAATTTTTCCACGGAAAATTTAGACAAAACTGAAACTCTTCTCAGTGACCACCATTTCCCTCAGGCCACCTGTTGGTTCCTCTCTGGTGTCCCAGTGTTTATAACCAGAGCTTTTCTGCCTGAGAGGGTGGTGGCACACATGACCCTGACCCCTCCCCATCCTGGAGATGTCCCATGCCTCGGGGAACCCCAAGACCACAAAATCCCCCACACCACAAAAAACCCATGTGCTGCTGCGTGTCTGCAGGGCTGGAGTTCCCAGTTTAGGGCAACCCCACTGGGAAGGTCCAAGACAGTGGGTTAAAGCAGCTGTGGGTTCTAAGGTTCTGCCTGTGGCTCCAGGAGGGTCAGGAGCTGTGCCCGTTGAGCAGCCAAGTGGCTGGTGGTATTTTTGGGTTTAACAGGAATTTGAATTGGGGAATACCAGAGTAAAAATGGCATCTTTGAAGATTTAACCCTGTCCAAACATGATTGCTGAGGGGTGAGTGGAGAAGAGAAGAGAAGAGAAGAGAAGAGAAGAGAAGAGAAGAGAAGAGAAGAGAAGAGGATTTCATTTGTAAGCAACTTTGAATGGTCATTGGTCCAACTGCCTGACCAATTTGGGACTGATCAAATATAAAGCATTGTCCAAATACCTCTTAAATACTGATAGGCCTGGGGCATGGACCACCTCTTCAGAAAGCCTGTTCCAGTGTTTAGCCACCCTTCCAGTAAATAAATGCTTTGTAATGTCCTGTCCAAACCTCCCGGGCATAGCTTTGAACCATTCCCATGTGTCCTGCCACTGGATCCCAGGGAGAAGAGCTCACACGTCCCACTGCTTTGCTGTTTTATGGCAAGGAGGGAGGCAGCAAGCTGTGAACAAAAGAGCTGTGGAGGGGGGAAGGGAATATTCAGCTCCCTTTCTTGTGTCCTGCTGGCTTGCAGAGTTGCCCTCCGAGGAGCCCTGGCTTTCATTAGCGGTCCCTGCTCGCCGTACGTGATCAGATCCCGGCCATGTGAACGCCACATCCCCATCCCAGCCTGGTGCTGGCTCCCAGCCACCTTCAGATGTTTGCTGTGAGGAGCAGCTGGGAAGCCTGGAAAAGCTTTATCGGATCTCACCAGGGCACAGAGCAACCTGGAGGGGCAGAGCCCCTGCGCCCCATTCACAGCACCTAACACTGAGCAAGGTTAATGAGTGTCATGAAGGGACCTCGTTAATTTAAATCCACATCCTTGGGGGTTAACGGTGAATCAACGCTGACTTCACACCTACAATGGAAGGATGCGGGATTCAGAGTTTAAGTTCAGGTTGTGGGTGTGTAAGTGCTGCCCAGGGAACATTGCCACAGGGCTCTGTTCCCAGCCCTGTACAGCTCGGGTTTGGATGAATTCCTCTCTCCCTGCTCTTATTACTGTAACGCCCAGCAGACCCCTCCCTGGGGCTGCTCCGCGATCCGCGGCTATGGGAAAGAAAACGGGAAAATGTGGGTTTGGGGAATAGGAGATAAATGGATATCAAGAGGTCAGCTGGAGGAAGGAGAGGTCAGGACTGAGAGAACATGGATCAGATAACGGGTTAGGCAGGGTGAAAAAAAAAAAAGACAGGAAATTCACATTTGTTGTGGGAGAAAAGGAGGAAGCAAGTAAAGGGGATTAAATGGGTGAGGATACAGTTAAGTTAACAGCCAGGGAAGATGCAAGGTGGAAGAAAGCAATTTTTTCCTCTTCAAAAATATGCAGATGGGTTTGACTGCAATGTTTCACCGACTGAAAGCAATTTCAGGAAATTGTTCCCCAGTGAAAAAAAAATAAAATACTTTTTTTTTTTTTTAGCAGAAATATTTCACTTCTCTTTGAAGCTTCTCTCACATTAACAAATTATCTGAGCAATTTATAAAAATATTAGGAGATCACTGTGGTCAGACAAAGTGCTTGCTTGGCCCAATACACAGTTATTTCATTAAAATGCCGTTTCTGGTTACCCCATGGCAAACACGGTTTTTTTCCTGCCTGGCCACCCCTCACCCCTATCAGTTATTTCTGCAGTTCTGCTTTTCAGCAAATTTACCCAGCTGACAGCCGAGAATATGAGCCCCACAGATGAGCACGAGAAGGAAGCCCTGTGTGGCAAGAAAGGTGATCATTAGCGTCTGTGATCATTAGAGTCTGACCAGATCTATTGCCTGCAAACATTAGCAGAGCACAGCTCATTTCTGTAACGTGGACATGGAGAGGGGAGGCTGCTCCGCTCTCTCTCGCTGGTATCGTTTTAATCCGAGGCACAGTCAGCTGGGTTGGAAAGAAAACAGCCTCCTCTTTTCCAAGTCTGGAGTGTGTGAATAAACACTCCAGCTCGCAGAGGAAGCTGGTGACAGATGGAGCAAGAGCTCTCAGCTCTTCTGCTCTGCTGGCCTGGGCTCCAACCACGAAACCACTGTGACTTTTCCCATCAGCTAACCTGACTCACCCATGCACCCTGCTCAGCCCTGG
The DNA here is from genome assembly GCA_013398615.1 of Brachypodius melanocephalos. Taxonomy (NCBI): domain Eukaryota; kingdom Metazoa; phylum Chordata; class Aves; order Passeriformes; family Pycnonotidae; genus Brachypodius; species Brachypodius melanocephalos. The sequence goes on along the minus strand of VZSR01001283.1, from coordinate 206,565 downwards.
CCCACCAGTGCTGAGACAGCAGCTGGGTTTCACCCAGGCTTTGCACACCCTGCACTGTGCTCCATCACTGCAGCTCAGTGCAGACATCCTTGGGATGACTCCATCACAGCTCATGGGATCTGAAACAGGTCAAGGAACTGTGGAAAAAGCAGGAGAAGTTGCTGGTGCTGAGCTGCTGTGGGTGCTCGCGGGCTGGATTACCCTGCTGTGGGCATTTTGCACAGTCAGTGCTCTGAAAACAAAAGACATGTAACTTGTTGCAAAAACTTGAATATGAAGGGTGATGCTCATGCAGCTCTCATCAGCATGTGTCCACAGTAATTTCTGCATGGGCTGATAGAGGACAAGGGGAGGTTTAGATTAAATGTTTAGAGGAGTTTTTTTCCTGTGAGGGTGATGAGGACCTGGAACCAATTGCCCTGAAAAGCTGTGACTGCTACATCCCCAGAAATGTTCAAGGTGAGGCTGGATAGGGCTCTGAGCAACCTGGGATAATGGAGGGTGTTCCTGTCCATGGCAGGAGAGTGGAATTAGATGATCTTTAAGGTCCTTTCTAGCCCAAGTCATTTTATGATTCTATTATTCTAATGCAGGTTTTTTGCACATGGATATTTGCATCAGCTGTTCTTGGGTTCTTATTTTCAGGCTGTCTGTAAAGCAGCCCATGATCACTCAAGCAGCATTTTATTTTTGAGCAAAACATCACCTTTTGCTTTTACATAAAGTGCCTGACTCCCAGCTGAACCAGGAAAAATAAACAGCACACAGCAAAGTCATCACTGCACAAAACTAAGAACTGCCATGCAGGGATTTGCCAGGCTGGCCGTGATTTGCATCTCCGGTTGCGAGCATACAAATTTCTAAGGCTGGCAAAACCTCTTTATTTGGTGTAACTGGGTGGGAAGAGGGTTTTAATATTTTACCTGCTGCTGCTCTGAAAAGTAATGGGGAGCAGAGTCACAGCAGCACGGGCTGAGTGATTCTGAGCAGCATGTTTAGATAAGGATTTACTTAGGAGTGGATTTTTTTGCAACCACGTTTCTCTTCCCCTATTTATTATGTGTTTGCATTATCCTCAGCTTACAGAACCAGTTCACATCTGATTCCTGAAGTTTTTACAGAAGATCATGTGATTTCACTTAGCTCCCTTGCTCTTGGGCCCACTCAGGTGTTTACAGGCTGCACCCGGTGCAGGAGCAGTTTCGTTTCTGCAGAAATGACGCCCAAATTTTTCCAACTCCTTGGACAATATTGTCCTTTGCCAATATTTTTTTTCCTAAAACCAAACCGCTTCAAAGTCTTCAGCTTTACAGGACTTTATTAACTGGAACTTATTTTCAGTGTGTTTGAAGCCTTTTTGATTAAGGGTAACCATTAGAAAAGCAAATGAGACCACGGTAGATGGTTTTCTTTCCCACCTCAGGAATTTGGGGTCTTGCCTCCTGATTTTGAACTAATTGGACCTGCATATGCTGGCAGCTGTGCTTGAGGTGTGATTTTTGCAGGGCACAGAGGTTGGCTGTGGCCAGCTGGTTGGAGCAGAGGGGTCAGGAGGAGTGTGATCCCCAGAAATGGGTGCTGCCAACCTATGGGGTGCCCAGATCTCACCACCACCCTGGCTCTGATGCCTTTGGGAGCTGAAGGAGAAGGTCATAGGAAATGGTTTGCCCTGGGGTTGTCTGCCCAGCCATGGCTGTGTTTGTGCATCACACACACACACACAGAATCCTGCCATTATCCCCACGGGGCATGGACTGCACAAACACACACAGGGAAGCTCCAAGGGGATGTAAATCCCAAGAACCCGAGGCCTTAGGGCTGCTCCTGCTGCACACCAAGCAGAATGTGTCTCAGCCTTTGTTTTACTACACCGAAAAGTCTGGATGAAAACACCCTTAATTCCCTAGCCAGCATAAGTTTTCCTGCAAATAACCCCTGGCACATGGGTGTTTGCAACTCTCATTTGCACCTTAGAGAGGAAGCAGCTGCAAGGGGGTACAGTGGGGGTAAAGGTATTTTTTGCTTGCTTTTTGTTATGTTCCCTGGTTACATTCATGCTAGTCATGCTGTGAGCAGGGTGGGCAGCATTACAGACCCACAGTCCCTCTGATAAATGTATAACCATGGTTAATCAGGAGAGGAAACCTTTGTGCCAGGATAGTTTATTTTATTCTAGGAACTGCTCCACGCTAAGGCTCTCCTCTGATGGCAAATTCTGCATCTTTCCTGGGGGACAGGTGTTTTGCTGCTTCTCCACCCTTTCAAGTACACACAGGCCCCTGAGGTGAGTTTGTTATCCTGACACAAAACTCCAGCAAGTGGAGCAGAATCCCTCTGGGCTGCTCAGTAAACATCTCCTCCTGCAAACGTGGCCTCCAGGCACCGGTTTGTGATCCCAGCTGGTTTTAGCTGCTCTGATTGTGGGTTCCCAGGGAATGGTAAAGGGTGCTGAAATGGGTAAGGTGTGCCAGGATGGGAATTGAGGATTAAAGAGCAGACATTGTGCCTCCCCAGCCAACTCCTTCTGCTGGGGCAGAGCCACTTCTGGCAGGCAGGTAGGGTGAATATCTCCTCCACCGTGAGGTTGGCAGCTCCTCTGCTGCACCCAGAACAACACCTGATGCCTGAAGCAGCCACAGGCTGGAGGTGTTTCATTCCAGGCCAGGGTTCATCCCTTTTCCATCATTTACAGTTTGCACCTGCCAGAGCTGTTTGAAGGGAAAGGTAGGCAGATACCTTGGGAGGGATGTCCAAACCATGCTGCAGCCCCAGGTTTAGCCCAGCTCCATGTCTCAGATGGACATGTCAGTCAGTGCAGCTGATACAGAGGCTGCAGCCCAGGGTGTGCCTGCAGCAGCCAAGTGTGGGAAACACCAGCAGTTTGGGGGGTTGAGCAGCTCCAGCTCCTTTCCTCAGATATGAGGGAAAGATAACACAGCAGCTTTCCCGTGCTGCCGACAGGAACCTGGGAGCTCAGTTCCCAGAGCACTGCAGCCCTTTCCTGCTCTCCAAAGCCAGGAAACTTCATGGGTGCTCAGCACCCCCAGACCCAAATTATATGGCTTCACTATTCCCCCATGTTCTCTACTCCACAAATCTGCAAAACTTTCCCTTTCCATATGGAAAAAAAAAATAGAGCAAGAGAGAGGGAGAGGCACTTTTCAGCCTTTCTGGTTGCAAACCAAGGTAAACTCTCCCCTTTGAGTCCACAGCCAGGCAGACTGCAACAATAACACCCGCAGAAAAGGGTGTGCTCCCATTCATCTCAATGGGTGTTAACTTAGAAGGGTAATTATGACCCCCTGATGCCAAGAGCTCTAACCATTTCACTGCTGAGCATCCCAGCCCGTAAATAAAGCCTCTGGCCGGCTGTGCAGAAACCTGGGTGGGAGGGAAGCCGTGTAGCAATGAGGCGTGGACTTTTGGGTGTTCCTGCTGAGGCTGCCAGCTTTCCCACGAGCCTGCGGCCGTCAAGGGCACGCAGGGATGCCCTGAAGGAGCAGCCTCGGGAAAGGAGCCACGAGCCCTGGTGATTTTACTGCGATTTCAGCAAAAACCGCCTCGCAGCGAGTTCGGCTCAGCTGCACAAAGGGATCGTCTGGAAAACGCCTTGTGCTGGGTTTCCCTGGGAAACTCAGCTGGCGTTAAGATAAACAAGGTCCCAGGGAGCAGAGAGGGGGACAGGGTGGAGGTGGCCGTGGCGAGCTCGTCCCTTCCTTTGAGCGAGCATTTGTGCGTGGAGCCGCTGGTGAGGTCAGGTCCCCACCGTCCCCGGAGCTGCACAAAAGGCACGTGTTTTAATAATCTAATTAGCCGAGACAGCCAAATAGGAGGAAGAAAGGAAATGTATAAAGAAAGGGAGTGGTTCGGGCAGAGTCCCGCAGGGTTTGCTGCCTCCATCCCCCCTGCTCTGAGGGAAAGGAACCCACCCTCCAATGTGCAAAAATGGACACGGGCACAGAGCCTTCCAATGAGCAGGGGTGTGCAGCAAGGGGCATGATCTGCCCCAATTCATTAACTCTGGAACCTACTGCTCCAACCAAGCGTCTCTTGCTTGTTTCTGCAACACAATCATACATTAAAGAAAATGATCCAGCAGATCACTGGCATCTCATGTCCCACCGTGTGACAGTGGCTCATCCCTCCTTCTGACACCCTACAGACAGACCAGTAAAGAACTGGGGGAACTGGCATTGTCACAGTGTGCTTCAAAGGGAAAAAAATGGCACAAGGCCTTGGTGTTAGCACCAGAAATCATCCATGTCCCTTCAGCTGCTTTTTTCTATTACTCTTGAAGTTTCTTCTGGTGTATATCTATATATCTATATATATATATCTCAGTGGGGCACACTCGAGTCTAATGTAAATAACTCTGTGCTCCTCTGCTGAAAGTAAAAGGAAGGAAATTAATGACAACAATAAAATAAAGCCCAAGCCTCCCACTTACAGTCAACGCTGGCTCTGCCCAGTTAACCCTTGTTTGGTTTTGGTTTCCTGATAGCCAGGGAAGGTGGTTTCCTCTTAGTTTGTGCTGTGCTATTTTAGTTTTCCCCTCTGAAACTGCCTCTCTGCTCACAGCAACAGGGATGTAAAACCCAGCCTGCTTTTAACTCCACATTTACCATCAATAATTTAGGTTTTGCCAAGGGGGTGGCAGACACCCCAATAAGGCACTGATGTGGTTGGGGCTCTAGAGGTCTAAATAATATTGTTAGTGGTATGTTGAGATTCAGGGCTAATGGACCAATGTGAAGATTTTAATAATGTATAAATCTCCCACACAGTAAATATGAGGGTAAGCAGCATGTATTAAACAGCCCTGATTAATTTTTTTCCTAAGATAATGAAAATAAGGCAGTTTAGGTGAGTGGCTGTTTCTTTTCATGGCCTATTAATATAGTTTAAATTACAAACCTCTTTGTCTACAGCCATCCAAAGTGATGGAGAGCTTCATGTCCCCTCCAAAGTTATTGATCCTTTTCCCATTGATGCCCACAGAATAAATCCCAGGACTGCAGCACATGTGGACTTGATGCACCTGCTCCATGCTATTTAAACTGAAAAATGCATAAATAGCATCCCCCTCACTTTATAGAAGAGGAAATGGAAGCCCCAAATTAAGCTGTTTTCTCTAAGTCATACAGTAAATGCTCTGGAGACGTTTCCATATGTAAATTCTGCATAAAAATAAAGAGATTTGGGTTTTGAACTGTTTGTCTCATCAGTGCAAGTGTTGTACATTGTCTGAAAAACTGAGTTTCATCCTGCTGGTGAAAGCCAATCTTTGATGAAATTCAGCCATTTTTATTTCAAAATTAGTGTCCCTACACAGACTGGTGCTTTAAGAGGTAGGTTTGTTTGGAGTAAAGGTGAACACAGCTCATCCTTCAGAAAGGGGAGATAAATTCCTCATGGGTTTTCCACATAAATTCCCCCACTGATAATTAAGGTGCTAAAGTAAATGTTAATGTCCCTTAGGCTGTTTGTAAAATCTCGGGGGGGGGTTGGGGTGGAAGATGAAAAGAGCATTCAGAGTCAAACACCTGCTAAACACTGGGGCATGGGACGGGCTTGGATGTAATTTGGTAATAAATTTCTCATTTGTTTTCCTTGGCCAGATTGGCTGCTGTGGAAATTTTGCCCAAAGAGGCATCCCCATCCAAGGTCCTTCAGGATTGATTTCACCCTTGTCTGCCTCTGATCTGGAGTAACAAGGGATGAAGAAATCTGCTCTTTGTCTTGCTTTACATCACGATGCTGTGGCTCTGGTCAACCCAAAGTTTTTTACTGTGACCTTTCACTCTGCATCCTCAGCATTTGGGCCTTGGGTTGAAAAGAGGAAAAAAACCTGCTTAAATGTGCTGCTGTCTCACGCAACCACAGCTCTTGCTAGCCTGTTGCCTTTGTGTGATTTCCTTGTTTCTTTTAACCTGTGAGACCGAGCTGTCAAGGGATTCAGACCCAAGGCAGAGAGTAGCAGTGTGTCCAACCATGTTCATACTCCAATTTCTCCATGAAAACCATGTGCACCTTTTGCCTGGGGGAAGCAAAACCTTTGTTGAGTTGCTGATGCAGCTCAAGCCTCATCCAGTGCCCAGCAGTTGGAAGGGAGGGAGCCTGGTGATCACCAGGCTGCCGGGGAATACTATTTAATTGGCTTTTCTGCCTTTGATGTGACCCAGAGCAGCAGCTCCAATGCCCTTCTGTAGCAGCTATGAAGAGGAGAAATCCCAGAAATGGAGCAGATACTATTGCAAGCAGCAGAAAACACCTCACATTTGAGAGCTGTTTGCTGAATTGGAAGGGCAGGAAGCAGGGTAGCTGCCTTTGAAAGACAAGGAACACGAGGTGTCAAACAATTTTTCGTGATAGATTCAAAATCAGCCCCTTCTGATACTTTTCTTTCCTTGTTGAGTCACAGGAGAGAACCCACATGCTGCCCCTCTCTGCCTGCACACCCCTTTGGTGATAAAGAGCTGGGCTGGTGCCAAGCAGCTGCAACTTTATTTAAGCTTTTATCTTTTGTTTTGTTATTTAACAAGCTCAAGAAGTTGGGGGGAAAAAAATGGCAGGCAAAGAATTGCACAGTCTTCGAAAACAAACCAGAAGATATAGAAGAGGTTTGTGGTTTGTCTCCCAGTCTTGGCCAAGGTTTGACCATTTTATAGCAAGGTGGGCTGCTAGAAAGGGGAGTGCAAATAGCCCATCACACTTCTTGTCTCAATAAAGTGATTTACAAACCCATCCCGGATGTGGAGGAGCAGAGGGAGTAAGCAGTCGGGTCTGCAGACCTCCTGAGGGGCTCCCCAGATGAGAAGGTGCTTCAGAACACTTGCGTGTGAAGGAAAATAAGACAGAGGCACTGCAAAAAGAGAGCAGCGAGGTCTTTGAGGTGAACTGAAATGCACAACTGAAACCCCTGTGTTGTCTGTCTTTGACAGCTCTTCCTCTTTTCACCATCTCCAGAGAAGCAGCTGGGGCTGCTGCTCAGACCAGACAGGATGGGAAAACATCTGCTGTGGTCCTGGTTGTGCCTCCTTGTCTTGACCACTCACCCTCTGTCCCTCAGCCAGCTACATGAGGGATGGGATATCCTCTTGCTCATCACCTTGTTCCCAGCAGGTCAGGTGAGGATTTGCCCAGGGTGTCAATGGGATGAGTCTTCATGAGGTGTGGCCAGCGCTGTCCTAAATCCCTGAGCGGCTTGATGCTGTCAGTGCACACCTACAAAAAGGGCTGCACAGTCAGACTGGGCAAAGTGGTACAGGAAAAGCAATCTGTTTCACCATGGAGATGTTTTCAGGATTTTTGTGTTTGATCAGTCAGAAGGAAAATATTTCCATGATGCAGAAAACCCAAAGGACAACTATTGTAGTGCATGGGTGATACTGGGTGGTAATGAGGTCTGAACAAGATCAAAGTTCCTTTGCACTCACCCCTGAACTCACACAAGGAAAGTGATGCTCCTGATACACCTGGATAGACCAATCTGAGACAAGAAGCTTTAGCAAAATGTTCATTTTACAGCTGACAAATAGGATAGACTGGTAGATTGAGGGATTTTTTTGTGTAGTGAGGTGTCTGAGGAGTTAAATTTTGGTGGGAATTTAAAACTCCATGCCACTTGTAGAGCTTGAAACCACGTCCAGACCAAATGACAGAAGTGATGCTTTGCTTTAAGCCTTCATTGCTGTCTGGGGTCCAGTCTGCAGCCTCCCTTTGCCCTACAGAGGCTGCCACCCTGCAGACACAGGGGCATCATGTAGCCAAAACCTTTGTGGATGGGCGTGAGCTGTTCTTAGACTGGGCCAAAATTCTCTGCACCAGGCACTAGCAGGGGAATTAATCACGGGAATGCTGGACATCTTCAGCTGAGTGGTCACCTTGAAGCATGAAGGAAGACTCATCTGACCTCAAGTGACGTTTCACCTGGAGTTTAGGGTGAGTGATATAGGTTGGAGAAGTACTGTAGAGAAGAATTCATCTTTCATATGGAATGAATGTGCTCTGGGTGGATACCTGTTATAGTCACTTTTCTCACGTAGTCAAGCCCTAAATGACACGTCCAGGGTGCTGGTGGAGCTGGGAGACAGATCAGCTCTCCAAAGTTGCTGATTTAATGCCCAGAAAACACAGTTTCCTTTTAAACACACAGACAGACTGAGCTGGATGTTAGAATTTTTGTCCTTCAGGAAACACACAAATTTGCTTCCAATTTATCTTTGCAAATCTGAACAAAAACCCATAAAATTTAAAAATGTTTGATGGAGAGAAAATGGAAAAGCCATTTGGTCTGATTCAACTGAAACAGTTCACTTTGATAATGTCAAAACTAAGCATAACAAAGGGAGGTGTAGCATAAATCCCAGCACAATACAATACAACACACATTGAAGAGATTTCGATTAATATTGCAATGCAATGCAAAACGAATCAAAACAAGTTGAGACAAGACCTCTCTATGTCACCAAAACATTTTAATGTTGCTGAAGTGAAACTGAGAAAATGGAATCTGCTAATTTTTTTTTTTCACTGAAAGCTTTTCATGAACATTTTTGCCCTCATATGTATGCATTTTAAGATAGTGATTTTGTCCAAAAAAATGTTAAGCATCTCTTTGATGTGAGGTCTTTGTTTTTCTACGAAAATTACATCATTTTCAATAATAGGCAAGACCTAGAAGCAATCAAGTTATTTACACCTACTCAGAGCTGGTAGAAACAACCCCTCAGACCCTTTTTAATGCACATCACAACTCTTCTGTTGTTACAGGCAGGTGCTTTTCGGTTGGTGGACATATTTCAGAGTGAGCTGTTTTATTAACACTGCCGACAACATCTACATTGGGCAACACCATCGTCAGACCTGGAAAGTCCATATACCCACTGTGACATTGCACATTTTTTTTCACCTCATCAACGCTGAGTCATCTGACAGATCCCTCCTTCCTCATGCCATTTAACAAAGGAGGTAACTAATTATTTACCTCTGTCTCGGCCGGAGTCATCCTTTTGTTATTTACCATTGATGACTAATTAGTCGTGCTCCAAACAACGTGGTTGCAAGGCCACACGTGTTGGATGGGTTCCCACCTGGACAAGAGTTGTCTCCTCCCCCCACACATACTGCTGACTGGGAGGATAATTTATGCTGCTTTCAGGACATTTTAAACCTGGAAGAAAATCGAGTCAGAATAGAAGAGCAGAGAGAAAAGTGTGTTCGTGATTGTGTTCCAACATCAAAGGTCCCAGCAACAACGGGGGGAAACAGAGAGGAGCCTCTGTGTCTTTTGTGCTCAGCTGGGACCTTGTTCACCATTCAGCCTCTCACCTGCCTCCGTTCCCAGATGCCCAGAGCTTACAAAATGCTGTATTTTTTGTTTTCTCAGAAGTGCTCTTATTTCTGTGTCTGGCGAAGCAACTGCTCTGTGTACCACTGGTGGGATTTGGAGGGGAAGGATGTTTCAATGGAGTCCGGAGTCCTGGACCAGGCTTTCAGAGGGTAAAGGCTTCATCACTTCCATCACCTGCAACGAGGTCAGCTGATTTGCATGAGAAAAGGCAAAATTACCCCTTTTCAGCCTCAGCTGAGTGTGTCGTGAGGATCTGCAAATGCCTGTGGTTAAGTGTGTATGAGTGTACAAAATCTTATCAGATAGAGACTATGAGGAGTTGCCAGGTGACCGGTGCTGACCTGCATTGCTGGGCATGGTCACATCCTCCCTGAACAGAGAGCAACTGGACTCACAGAAGAACTGCCAAGAACCGGTACCAGGGACAGTGGGCACAGGGGCTGGGACCAGGAGGATTCAGGCAGCTAAAGAGGGCCTGGCTCTCTTGTGACATTTGTGCCGTCATCCCCGGGGTTTATCTGTGTTCACAGAATCAGTCCTGCGGTATGTAAGCTCTGCTTTGAACTTCCTCCAAGCTCATGGTCTGTAAATGCAGGTCCACAGCACAGCCTGGCATCAGCAGGCAGAGGAGTGAACAAACCATGTCCCTCGGTACTGGGGGCACTGAGAGAAGGAAAATCAGTGAAAGAAGCAGCGTGAGGGAAGACAGCGTCCAGGAAAAAGACCCTTCTCAACATGTTCCCCTTTCTCACAAGCTTCAGCCTCGTTTGTCCATGCTGAGGGCCAGGAGCAGATGGATTTTACCTGGAGTGCTTCTCTTCGCCTCTGGAAGCACTCTCTCCTTCCTCTCTGCCTCCCCAGGCCAGAAGCACAGCGCCACACAGCAGCACCCTCCCTCACCCTGCCACCATCTCCCCTCCTGCCCTTCCCCCTCTCTCACTGTGGCTTGACACAGAGGAACCTGAAAATTCGCTGTGATGTTTGAACCCCAGCCAAAACTGAAAGCGAGACCTCGCGACTGGTCCGAAAGCCTAAAAAACATATGGCATTAATTCTGCTTTCCCACAGTTCCTAAAACTGCAATTAAAAGCAGCCCCCACCAAACAGAGCCCCATAACTCAGCTCTGTGATTTATTGGAATAACGAAGCTTTAGGGGAAAGTTGGCGAGGAGCAGGAATTCCACGTCCGGGAGCCGGGCTCCGCGCACATGGCCGGGTTCATTTCATGGCGCGCCACCGGTGGGAGAGCACCATCTGAGAGGGACGTGCCTCTGAGAAAGCTTATCTGTGGCACCCATTTGGCTCCCAACAAACAAAAACATCTCCTGCAGATGCCTGGCAGCAGCAATCAAACAGAAGCTGGCTGGGGATCATCTCTTTCCCTCATGCAGAGGGTGATTCTTTCCCATCAGTAAAAAATGAACGTGGCCCGCGAGATGACAAAGACTGCAAAACTCCTCTTGCCCAAGGAGGCGTTTTTTCATATTCACTTTCTCAAAACCAAGGCCTTTCAGCTCCTTGGCTGTGAGCAAACATGAAAGTCAAGCTGCAAAGCTCAGATCTAGGTTTGGTTTTTTTTTTTTTAATGTAGCTGAATAGTCTGGGAGGGGAGGTGGGAAGGGAAAAGTCATTCTACCTAAGGAGGCAGATTTCTGCCTGTCTGTTGTTTAGCTAATGCCTGTTATGATGATCCTTCCTAATGGTTAAACGAAGCAGAGAAGCAGAGTGGGATAAGCTAATTTCTAGAAGACATTTTGTAATCTTTGTGAGTCGACACTTGCACATCTCTGTAACTCATATGATAAAGGCAAACCTCAGCCAAATGGAGTTTCAGAGTAGAGCCAGAAAAGAGTACAGTGAGAACCACCTCCTCCACTTAGAAGAGGGTGTAGTAGGAAGACTAAACACATCAAACCTCCATCTCCTTCACAAATCACAGTCTCTGCCTGCTGTCCAGCTCCAGTTTCCAACTCAGTACTTGCTGATATAGCAGATTGCAGGAGCACAGATCTATCTGGTGTTTGCTTTCACTCTACTTGTGATGATTTTGCTCACCCACACCACTGAAAAGGCAACCCAAAGTGCCCCCAGCCCAGCTCATTTGGTGAGCAGAAATATTTTGTATTGCACCCAGTTTGTGTAGTTGCCTGATGACGTTCTTAAATCACATTTACAGGTGCAGGGGAAGATTATATTCACCCCATGAAGTGCCTTAGGCTGCAAAGCCTGGTGTCAGTGTGTAGTGAGGCTCTTGTGCTGGCAATTAGCAGAGCGGGGTGCTCCCCCTACAAAGAGGCCATTTGCTGAACACCTGCCTTGATAGAGATCTCCAAACATCACTGCTGATGGGGAATTGTCACTATGCAACTTTACACCGGAGCAGGTGCAGCGGAAAGCTGGCTGCAGTGTCTGGTGACAGGAGACTGGAGTTGTTTGGTTTGCTCTGCCTAGCAAAACAAAAGTGAGACATAAATGGAAATCAGAAGCCTTTTCCTAATTGTCTCAGGAATGAAGTCTTGGCTGGCTCTCAGAGCCCTTCAAACAGAGGAGTAGAGGAAAGAGATCTTCATGGTCTGAGGGTGGAGTTTCTTGTGGGGACCAGCTGATGTGACAGGCATGAACCTGAGGTTAGAAGAGTCAGTGAGGATGATATTTGCCCCATCTAACTCCAGACAGGTTCTCAGCTGTGCTAGTACCTCAAGGTTCCCATGGTGAGTGGGTAGAAGCAGAGGTGTAGGGCATGATTCATCTTCTTCAGGCTGCAATGAATCACTCCCTACAGCCCACTGACTATTGATCAGTTTGGTGTCCAGTAACAGCAACCTGAGCAGAGGGTGCTGAGGTTGCTGCTGCTGCTGGCTAAACAGGTGCCCTATGATCCTTTTCAGTCTCTTCTACCCCTCTGTGACAGCCCAGCTGTGGTCCCAAGCCACAAGTCCAGATTAAATTCTCCATCTTCAGATCTACTCAAGAGTTTTACCTAATAAAATGGAACCACTAAAGGTGGGAGTGATCAGAAATGCTGGTGGTTGCAATGATTTTACAGCTGCCTGGTCAGCATGCCTTGCTCACAACCTGTGGAGAAGTGAAGGCTCTGGGAAGGTCTTACTGAGGCCTTTCATGACTTAAAGGGGGCATAGAAGGGGAAAAACTTTTTAGTAGGGCATGTAGTGATAGAACTGAGGGTAATGGTCTTAAAATGAAGGAGAGTAAATTCAAACTAGAGACGAGGAAGAAGTTTTTTACAGTTATGGTGGTAAACACTGGCACCAGAGAGGTGGTGGATGCCCCAACCTTGGAGACATTCAAGGCTGGTTTGGACTGAGCAACCTGGTCTAGCTGAGATGTCCCTCTTCACCAGAGAGGGAAGCTGGGAAAAGCCAATCATAGAAGTCCCTCCCAACCCAAACTATTCCATGATGTAAAAAAAATAAATCATTAATTGTGGGAACAGAAAAGGGAACCACACTGGCAGAGACTGTTGGGCTTTTAAGCCTCCTTCATGGAGTCCACCCCAAGATCATCAAGGAATTTCCTTTAATTTCCCTCTTGATAGTGGAACATATAGTGAAGATACAGCGAAAACCTCAGTAATAATCACTGTCCCACCAGGCATCCCAGTGCTGTAGGCTGCAAACCACCTCACCAGAGCAGCTCTCAGCAGAGCACTCTGCTGTTGAACAGACAAAGCCAAAATGAAATCCAGAGGTCTGGAGAGAGGGAGAAATCCAAGTGGAAAGCAAGATGCAAACAGATGGTGGTGATGAATACAAGGAGGGCCCTGCTCCTTGACACCTTCAAAATAGGTTTTAGTGTTTTCTGAGATATTGTTGAAGCCAGAAGCTTGTGGAGATATCTGGGAAAATAAATCCTTTTACAGACCCTTCTGAAATTGCCTTTACACCCACCATTACTCAGAGACAACAAATGGAAAACCACTGGTTTGGCAAGAAACAGCTGGAACACAAAGAAGACTGTGAGATTCTCCTCTGAATTTAAATCTGTAGCATAACGGAATGGTGCTTGCTTTGCTCAACATAAAAATACACAAATAATCAGAAAAACATGGCAACAGGATGACAAAACCATGGTATAATATTTCCCAGAATGACCTCAAAGCCATAAATCAGCCCTCTGAATTGTCAGCAGCAATCCAGCTGAACAGCCAAATTGCCCCAACAACCAGCCTATTTTATTAAGGGTTATTGCTGTGCATTATTTATTTACAGAGTGCTGTACATGTAGACACTGCTTTACAGGTACATAAAAGACCACCCTGAGGAGTTCAGTTGCACTCCAGGCACACAAATATGACATTCATGGCAGCAGCACCACGGGTTAATGATGCTGCTTCAGGTTTCTTGTTTCCCTTTTGATTTTATTGCACTGAAGTCAAACACATTTTAAACTCTGGACTTTGAGTCAAGCTGTTTATCTGAGGCAGTACATGGCCATATTATCTCAGGATCAGTGTCTGATGGGTTTATCTGTGCCACATAGGATAGTTAAACTCGGGTTTGGGAACTGACACTTGGACTGGCTGGCAATTTTCCACCAAACTGTTTCTGCCTTTGATTTTTAGTGGGAGACAATGTTTTTAGCAAAGCAGGGATTTTTTTGCATACAAACTGAGCTCCCCACTTGGGTAAAAGGCTTTGCACTTGCGTGTGTGTAAAATTCCCTCTTCCCTTCTCCCTATTCTGGAAAATGGGGACACGGGTGTTAAAATGGGTTCTGCAGGAGTTGCATTTTAATAAATAGAAGCAGGGATTTTTTTTTTAATCCTCAGTTCCATGTTTCATAGGCATTTAGCATCACTGCTCAAACTCCTTCAAGGACACGAGTTTATGTGCTGATGAGAGAAAGCGAAGGAGCTGAGCAATTAGGACAATTGCAGATTTGCTGGGAATACTAACGGGATATATCCCCTCATTGCACATCCTAACACGGTTGCTGAGTGGCTTTTTTCTCCCAGTTCATTTTTTTTTTGCAGTCCCAGTGACTGGGGGGAGTACAAACATGGCAAAGTCGCTGTCTCAGATAGCAGCGGTTTCTCATCCAGCCAGAGCAAGCCAAGAACATTTCCCACCATCAGCATCAAAGCTCTCTTCTCCAGATGTCAGGAGGAAAGGCAGCATCTGTCTGTCTAACGGGAATTCTCCCCATCTCTCAGGGATGTAGGAGGGATTGCCTCTGATTTTTTTTCAGGCTTTCCTACTCTAGACTTAAACATGAGAAGAACTTTTACTCACTCAGCCATTCTAAAGTGCTTCAGATGCCAGTGGAAATACATGTGAGCTATTAATTAAGGACTTAATTGTTAATTATTCCAACACTGAAAAGTATGCTAGACCCTCCCAGTCTGCCCAGACACACTGCCCTGCCCTGGGGAGCTATTGGCTCCTTCCTGACAGCATGCAGCAAATTTGTAATGACGTGGTGAAAGGTTGGGGGAGAGAGAAGTTGGGGCATCTGCTCAGGCATACCAAGCACCACTGTCCAGCCAGGAATGGCAGAGATGGAAACCTAACACCTGGAATGAGGAAGAAGCTTTGCTTGTTTATCTCTCAGGCAACCTAGATAAACACATCTTGAAAATGAATGCAAAAGTGACATGAGACCTAATTTCCCGAGATACGAGAAGTGAAAGAAGTTATAAAAGAATGTTTGTGCAGTTAACACATAAACTTGTAGGTCTTCCCAAGCTGGGATTAAATTCTTCCTTGGCCACAATGTTCAGCATGTAAATCACACACATTCCTCAGAACCTGGGCTGCCTCACTGGGAATGCCAACATACCCAAGGGGCCAGTGCCAAGACAAACAGGAGTCGTGCTGGGAAGTGCTGGTAGCCCTGGTAGCCAGGGCTGGCAGGAGCTGTGGCAGGGAGTGATCCACGCACGAGCCGTGACTCGCACAGCTGCCTGCTCCTCACACCCAGAAACTCAGCCATCGCCAGCCTCGCCCAGGGCGACACAGCCTGCCAAAAATCCAACCCCAGCCATCCCTGGGAGAGTCTGCAGGCAGAGCTGGGAGCAGCCTGGAGCCATCACCCAAGAAGTCATCCCAGGCTTTTCTCCTCCAGTGCTCTTCTTTTCGTGGAATAACTTTTAATGGTGGTGATTAACGTGTGGTCCTTCCATGGCGCTGCTTCTGCTGCTGCCGCTCCTGTGCCTGGTCCTTAAATGAAGTTGTGGTGGAGTTCAGCCCTGCACACAGATTTTTTTTTTCTAATAAATCCTCCTCTTTGACCCCTAGTTTACCCTCATGTATCACGAGTTAATTATGTGTAATAAAAGCTGCCCTGACTGCTACAGCAGTACCAGCACAAGAAGTAACAGGTCTTCCCAGAGCTAACAACTCCTCACTCTCAGGAGCTGTGATTTAATATGATGGAGACAAGAGTGTCTCTTGTACAAAGCCAAGGAGAGCTGGACAAAGAGTCAGATTCCACCATGTCCAAACCCCTTTGCAGCAGGGAACTTCCTCCTGGCTTGCCCCCTAAAAAGCAGGTTCTTTGCCACAAGTAAATGCCTTGTAGCCCCAGAAGCCTTGATGCTGTATATGCTTCACCTCCCTGGTGTGAGCAGCCTTTGAGGAAACCCACAGGTTTACAAAATCAAACTCACATCTGAATGTTTGAACAGGGAGGTGAGTGCTGGCAGTGTCACTGCTCAGAGCACGGGCATGCTGGTGAGTTCAGCTTTTCCAGGCCCACAGCAGGAAAAAGCTGATGTCAGGCCAGATGCAAGTGATACACATCACTCGCAAGGCAGGAAACGTTTCTCTGTGTTCCTGCTAACCTTAGAAAGCAAGTGCTTGGATTGCCACACTGAGGCTTTGCAGCAACAAGGAGAATGTAATTAAATAACAGGGATGATCTCATTATTGTAATGATGAGGTGTCATTTCATAAGGAGAATCCAGCACTGGGAGCTGAGAACTGGAGTCCTAATCCTGGCCCTGGCTCCCAGCTCTGGTAGGTCACACAAGGCCGACATCCTTTCTTCAGTCTGTTTTTATGAAACATAAAAATTTGCAGTAGCTATTGCAACAAAGAGACACACATTAACAGCAAATTTTGTCTTGTTCCTTTACTTTCTTTATAAAAATTGGGTTAGTACAATTTCCCTTTATGTGAGGGACAGTGAGGGTCTCTTCCAGATGATGCTGATGCACAGCCCAGAACCACGAGGTCACTGAAGGCAGTGCTGAGGCTGCTCCAGTCCTCATGATCTTCCAAATGCACATCTAAATGACTGATTATCAGGCTTTGCCATTGCACTTCGGGGGTAATACAGCCTTAGAGAATTTTTTTTCCCCAAATACAATTGCCTTTTAGTATATATATGTGTTTATGTATATATATATATATATATATATATAATATTTTAAATTTATTTTATTTATATATTTATATATATATATGCATATATGCATGTGTGTATCTATAATGAGAAGGATCAGGATGTTTTCAAAGCCATATGACAAAGGGTACAGTTGAATTTAACTGGGGACCTGGCCATACATTATGTGTATCAAAACCTAAATCAGAGTTCAGAGGCTGGATATCTTGAATCCAGCCCATCCATCCATCCATCCATCCATCCATCCATCCATCCATCCATCCCAGAATCCTTCATCCTTGGTACTGAGGCTAAGTTTGGTAGGTTGTAAGACATGCTCCTCTCTTCCCACCTTATCTTCTGTTTTTATTGTGCTGCACATTTTGGGTTTTTAGGCTGGGAACCCTGAGGGGTGATGTAGGCCAGGAAAAGGAGCAGTGGGCTCTACAGGGGTTTGAGCAGGGCTGCACACACCTCTGAAATCCTTCTTCAGGGTTTCTTATTCCCTATCACTCAGCATGTTCCGCAAATGTTATTTGTCTATTGCTGAGGTTGAGACACCAAACAGGGGCCCCTCAGAGCCCATAATTTTCACCCCAGATGCAAGCAGCTCAGCAGTTCCCATCAGCTGTGCTGGTCTTTCTGGGGCACTTGTGAGACCCCAGTGCCACCACACATCCCACCAGCCCTATGCCCAGGTGCTCACCCTGCTTGTGCCACCATCCCTATCCCATTTCTGTGCCGAGAGACGCATTGGAGGGGAATGGTTCCTCCTACATGCAAGAACAGAGAAATCTCTCCCTGTCCTGAGTGTAAGCTGTTGCTCTCTTCTTCCTCAGCAGAAGAAAAATGGAGCACGGAAGGGATTTTCCCCCACAGCCTGACCTGCAAACACTTAGTGAAGTCAAGCTTTGCTCTCTGATCTCTTCCAGAATTACAAAAAAGTTAAGACCAGAGCAACGTGTGTAGCCGATTTCAGCACAGTCCCACAGCCTTATCCCAAAACAGGTCTTTGCATTTTAATTTCACCATTTGCTTCTGAGCCTGACACGATGCTGCTGGCTTCCCTTTGTTTTCACACAAGCCAAACACAGCGGGTAAAAACACTGAGCTTCCTCTCCAACACACACCACGCACACACAGAACCCTGGGACACATCCATGAGAAACTCTCCTCCCTTCAACAAACATTCTACAAGGCAAAATAAACCACTGGAGCGTCCCGTAATCAAGATTGCAATATGGGAATCCAGTGTTTTGATCTCTGCTGTGGCAGGATTCAAGGCTCCCAGGCTGCCATCTCTTGGGTTTTGGGCTTTTTTTCCCCTATTGCCCAGATCCTGGAAATTTTCTCTCAATTTTTTAAGAGAAGCTGTTGAGGCCTCCCATTTGGGCAGAAAAATCTTAAAAAGCCTGAACATATAAGTTTTTCAAACTTGAAGCACCCTTGAAGTCTGGGAAATGACCAATGACTCATTTTTTAATTTCCAATGTTAAAATATCCCTAATGTTGTTAATCACTCATATTAATATCACCATCCAAAAGCGAATTTAATGAGGATGCTAATGATCTGTTCTCTGCCTGCAATCAAAAAATCACAACTTTAATGTGTCTTTTCTTCAGCTTTATGATTATAGAAACACAGAATCACCAAGGTTGGGAAAGATCTCAAAGATCACAAAGTTGAACCTTTAACCCAACATTGCCAAGTCCACCAAAGGATGATGCCATAAAATGCCCTAAGGAAAGCCGAGAGCAGCTCTCATCTGCACCACTTAAAGCAAAGAGATATCAGGAGAAATTGTGACTTTTAGTCTTCTGGTTTCTGTGTTTTGACACAAGATTTGGATCAGGCATAACACCAATAACTGGTACTGAGAACGTGACCTTGTTACCCCTAAGCCTTAATGATGATTTCTGATGGTCCCAGAGCCCAGTAGGTCCAGCAGGACTAATTCTCACCCCTGGAGCTCACATCCTGGGAACCTGGAACAGAAAAGCAGACTGTAAAACACCAGGTTTCTCTGCATAGCAGCCCAGGCTGGATTTTCCTCTCCTTTCCATGAGTGTCTGCAGTGTTTCAGGAAGGTTAGATATGAGCTAAACAATGTCTGAGTGGTTTGAAATATTTCAAATTGCTGCTTTCCACCATCTCCCCCTGCTCCCTGGCATTGTAAAAGCAAACCTTAAACCGCTACATTTCTTTGCAAAACTTGTCAAGAAAAATTCTTCCTGTTTTCTGGCTGCTTATAAAACCACTGGGAAAAAAAATTGTTATTTGTCTTATTGCTATTGCTGTACAAAGCACAGACTCTTCCAGTGGAGGTGAAGTCGAGTTTTCTTTATTCAGGAGACAGATCCAGGATGCCCAATTTCCAGGATCGTCTGGTTAACTTTGCAAAATGAAACCCAAAGAATTTCCCCGTAGACTTATTTCGGTTTTTCCTAAGTGAGAAGTGCACAAGTCCCACATTCTCTATTAATCATTTGAGGAACCACAAGAGAAAGAAAAAACAAAATATCAACATGAGTTCCTCTTCCTTCACAAGCTGGCTTGAAGGTTGTTGTGGTTGGAGAGAGAGGAGTGAAAAAGGAGAAAAAAATGACACAGTGAGGTGGTTTAATAGAAATGCCAAACCCAGAGCTCATTCCTGACATCTGCCCAGGCAGGGGGGGAAGGTGCACAGGCAGAGCCTTCACCCAACAGTGAAACCACAGCATGGGACATTTTTAGTACTGTTCTGGAGGTTAAAAGTAGTGGCAAGATGGAGAGGAGATCTCAGTACTCCTTGTGGGGCAATGGGACATCATTCCTCTGTGTGTGTGTGTCTGGAGAGATGGAAGGATGGAGGGGTGCAAGGGTGGTGGGATGTAGGGGTGGAGATCTGGAGGGATGGATGTTTGGAGGGGTGGAAGGGTAGAGGGATTGAGGGCAGGTACACACCCTTGCTCTCAAAGAACATCCTGGCAGGGACATCCCATAGTGTCCTGTCCCACCATCCTCCCTTCTCACCACTCTAACCCTAAAATTCACGTCTCTCAACCCTATTGGCCTAAACCTTTTCCCATCCCATCTCTTCCCCAGTCCAGGTCTGTCCCCTCCAAGCACACTCACCTCAGTTGTTGCAGCTGCCCTTCACCCCCAGCTCATTTCCCATTTTTCCCACAAGCAGAGCAAATGTAAAATGGGCTTGGGCAAGAGGGGAGGGGAAGACGTGGAGGTGAGCTAAAACCAGACACACAACCTTGTGACTTCACTTTGAAAAATGCCAATTTCCCCGCCCCAGCCATCAGCAGGAATGTCATTAGTGCTGTACACTAACGAAGGTGATCTCTTGGCTGGGATGAGAGCAGGCCAGGGAGTCAGAGGAGTGATCCAGAAGGGAGGATGCCCTGTGCTCAGGGTGCTCAGCTGGGACACAATCATGTGAAGTGCTTGTGCCTGGGTGACCTACATACAGAGCAAATGTGACACCGCGCTGCCCAATCAATAGCTGTCAGGTCACATTACCTGCTGTTGGTGAACACGGCTGTTAATCCCAACATATTGTATTTGCAGAACTTCCTGGCCTCCCCAGGGCTCTCTGGGGGGAGGTTTTGCCTGGCTGGAACTTCTCTAAGGGAGAGAAGCTCGATGGAGGAAGGGTCTTTGGGCATGGAGGAAATGTGTAGTTTGTTGCTGCTCGTGAGGTGCCCTCACTCCCCTAAAGGCAAGGTTTAGGAGATGACCTAAAATCTGCGTTACAAGCCACAGATCCTGATTTAGCCGTGTAATGTGAGCACTTAACTGAGGGAAACAACTGTAAGCACAGTCCCCAAGTGCAAGGCAAAGTAGCATCTCTGCAGGAGGCTGCTCTCAAGGCTGGGAATCATTGTCTGCAGGGACCTGCCTCTTTCCAAAGTCAACACTGCTGATCTGGGTGCTGCACTCCTTACAGAGATGCTCAGAGCAGGGGTGGATCCAGGCAGAGAGGAGCTGTGGCACTGGCAGGGCTGAGGATGGGGAATGAGGACAAGGGACAGTGATCAAGGTTGTGCTGTGAGTGTGGTGCTGTGGGCTGTGGTTCCTCCGGTAGGAGAGACTTTCCTTCTGCTCTCACACCCCACATGAGCTCTGCTCATCACTTTTCAGGTAGGATTCAAGCACACAAGACCACACTGCAAACTCTGGTATTCCAAAGCCCCACCTTGACATCTGGACATCACAACCAGGGAGCTGGCTCTGTAGCTGAACAAGGTTTGCTGCCAGGCTGATAAAACCCCCAATGAGAGTGATTTGATGTTGGGTTGAGGTCCTGACCAGGAGGACAGTGTGTTTGTGTTCATGGGGTGCACTTTTTGCACGGTCCATGGAATCCTGGCAAACTCAGCACTTCCCACACCCAGGGTTTTCCTTTTAGTCTTCAGCCACACAGATTTCTCCTTGACACTATAGAATCATAGGATGGTTTGGGTTGTAAGAGACCATAAAGTTCATCTGGCACTGAACTTCCAGTGGGATCTTTGCAGGGCAGATCTTTATTTTCCCTTTATTTTCTATCAGACATGGGTGTTCTTCAGCTGCTGCTGAGGGGAAGGAAAGACCCTGCAGATGGAAGACTGTCCCAGACTGTCCCAGCAGTTAAGGCCCTGGCCAGGTTCCCCTCACAGCTGGCTTGAAAGAGCCCCCAGGCACCATGTGTTCTCAGGAGCAAATTTGTGGCGTCAAAACAAGTGCACTGACAATGAAAAGGCACCCAGAGGGAAATCCCACACAAAGAGCTTGTTAAACAGAAGTGGCAGTCACAGTGTTGCTAAAGATGCTGCTACACTCAAGCTGGTTAATATTGTTGGGTCTAATTGGATGCCATTTCTTTAACCCAGTGGTGTTTTGGATTGGGCAACAGCTCTCTGTGTAAAGTTTGTTCATAGCAGGAGTCACAGCAGTCCTGTTGGAAATGTTGGAATCAAGGGAAGGGAGCAGTGGGAATGAGATGGTGGGAAGATTTTGGTGGCTTTTAGCCAGTGTGTTTGTGTGTGCAAACCCCAGCCACAACCTGGCTGGACTCCAGGAGCTCATCCGTGTGCCACAAGCCCTGCAGTGTGTCCACTGGAGGAACTCAGGTTTCATGTGGATAATAAAGGGCTGGATTTAATTTCTCTGGCTGCTGTAAAGCTGCCCACACACGTGGCTGGGCTGCCTCAGGTGAGCCAGATCCACTTTCTGCAGAGAGGAAGCCCAAGGGAAGCTCTCTCTGAAGTGCTCCTGTTGGAATGCTCCCTTTCCTTGCTGAGCTTTCCGCTTGGGACTCTGGCCCAAGGCAGCCGAGCACTTCCAACTGCTACAGGTCATTGGGATTTTGCTTGTCTGCCCTGGAATCTCTTGGCTGGGCTCTGTATTCCACCTGTGTCCACAGAGCATGAGGCTGCTGCTTTGGATGTGAACCACTGCCAAGTCAGGGGAGCAGAGCCCAAAGTGTTGGTCCCGTGTGGTGAAAGTAAAGCCAGGCTGAGACAGTGCAAGGACCAAATGAGCCACCAATATATGATAGATCTGGGTCCAGAGAGGATAATTAAAGAATTTCCTTTACCTGGCTTTTCTGATTTGATTCATTACCAATTCAGAGTCCAATTAAGCAGGTTGTGTGTGAGATACACATCACACACTTGCTCTCCAGAATTTCCCTTCTCATATTTAAAATGGAGAAAGCTTCAGTGTTTAAGGCCTGAACAAACCCTGGAGCACCATGCTGATGTGATACCTGAGTTAGGAGAGGGCCAAGACAACTCCTTTCATTTGTACTCCAGGTCCCTTCTCTGTCCTCCTGTCCATGGGACGGGGCTGTCTGTTCCCTCTGAAAGCAATGGCAGCTCAGAGTTGGCATTGCCAGACAGTGCCATCACATCAGGACACTGTGGTGACCAGCCAGATCTGACCTGGGGGATCAGGAGCTTTCTCTGCAGCTGTGATGGGAAGATTTTGTGGGAAATCCTCATATCATTCCAGCTCTGTATTCAAACCAATCAAGTTTTTCATTAAAAATCCTGCCAGGAGTATGATACTGACAGAGGAAGAGGTAAAAATCACACCAGCCAGCTCCTCTTGACCTCTGGACAAATTCCTGTTCCCCGTCCCTGCTGCAGGTCAGGTTTTGTCTTTACAAGCAGAACTTGTTTCGGATGGGGCTCGTCCAGGTACTCATGGCCATGGGTCACTTCAGGTCTACAGCTGCATTTTGCCTCCCAAGACCCTCTCTATCTGGATGAATCTATACTGGGGGATCTGGGGAGCCCCAAACCAGTGAAGGGGACAAGAAGAGAGGAGTTTCTTACAGCTCATTTATTCTTGTGGAAGATCTGAAAGTCGGTGGAGGAGAAGCAGCTCAGCAGCTTCATCCTAGGGAGCTTGGCAAGGGTAAACCAGCTGAGGGTTTGTGCTGTTGGTGTCCTACTGCTCTAGAAACCCTCATCATGCCCTGCTAACTCCTGGGTGTTCCACAGGAATCCTGTCTGGTGTCTCAGGGACTGGCTGCTGGGCAGGGGCAATGCAGTGCTCATCTCCTGCTGAGTTTGAGCAGCGCTTTGCTCAAACTCACCCCATGACACCTCTGGACACGTGCCTGGTACCTCATCACCTCTGAACAGCAGCCAGGAGAGCTGCAGGAGCCCATGTCTGCCTGAAACCATTTACACAGTGCTTGAAGGTGCATTGTTAGTTGGGTTGCAGCCAGGTGATGAGGCCAGGTAACCTGGGGGATGGAGACAGGGATTCCTTTCCTCCTGGGTGAAGAAGAAAGGAGTTACCCAAACCCACATATGCTCCAAATCCCAAATCCCATCCTTGCTTTCCTTGTGTTTTAACCATCCCTTGGTGACCCACTGCTCCTTCTGGCAGTGCTGCTCCCTCTGATGGGGAACGTGGAGGGGATGCTGGATGCTCTGACATGGAGACAGGAGTGACGAGAGCAGGCTGAGCCCTGCTTGACCCCAGAGACTCTGACACCCATCTGCTTTTGTCTGAGGCCAGGTTGGGATGTGAGCTGAGCCAGGGCTCTCTATGAGCAGCCTGGGCTGGGCCCATGAGGGCACACGGGGCTATCTTCAAGCTACAGCTGCAATCCGAGCCCTGGCTGCAGGGCAGCCTCTGGGCAGAGGTAGGAAGACATCCCCAGCAAGGAGAGCAGAGCCACCAGCTGCATCCAGGGGAATACCCACACAATGTCCTCAGGAACAGAAAAACCTCTCCAAGTTTCCTTTGATTATTCCTGATGGACAAGGCACTTTTACCCCAAGGCTCAGAGGCACTTTGGGATGATGGTAGCCAAGAAAGGACTCATTGGTAGACCTTGAAACCAAAGTCTATTATTCCTGGCATCCAAGAGCAAGCCTCAGTGCAATTTTAATTTGTGGCTGGCTCCAGCATTCATTTTTAAAGGATTTTTGGGAAGGGGAGGTGTTGTTTGGTGATGTTTTTCCCCAAGTCTCCTGCTGACTGCAGCCCAGGTAGTATCCTAGTCAGATTATTCCCATGCCAGAAGGTGGAAAAACCACCAGCCCAAGCAGTTCCTCTTTTATTCAAGGGAAGCTGAGATCTACATGACATGGTCACTGGCCATGGGTTTTGGTGCTTGTGTACCTCAGTTTGAGGTGTTGTGTCACCACAACAGCTCAGACATGGTTATAATTTATGTATAGATACACTTCATATATACATATATATATATATATATGTGTATATATATATATATAAAAATATTAAAAGGATATAAATTAAAGAATATAAATAATATTTATCAATATTCTGATAACTGTACTGACAGTGATAGCAAGAGCCTGCATGCCACACATACAGCTGCACAATCTAAATCTTAACACACATATATATGTATTTACCTAGGATGAATTCACTAGGGGAGAGAGGGGAACTTTTGGTCCAGAGATGGACAAAATCCAGGAAAAACTGAGAATACCCATGAAAAACAGGGAATGAGCAAGCCTGCCCAAACCCTCCTCTTGCATTGCACCCATCACTAAATGTTTCATGTCAAATATTGCCTTTGTGCTCAGCAAAAATGTTAAAGAAATGTTTCTGTGAGTGAGGACAAAGGCTCAAAATTCCCTTTTGATGGTTACAGGAGCAGGCAGAGGAGACAGAGCCTTTCAGAGCAGGCAGGGATGGAGGTTTTTGGGCTGGGAGGGAGAGTGGCCGTGCTCTGCAGATGCTGGAGGAGGCTGTGGATGTGCGGCTGGGGTCGGCTGAGGTCACTTCAGCTCCCATCAGCTCCTCCTCTGCAGCTGAGCTTCAGGAGCCAAAGGCACAAGTGCCACTCTCCTGGCACTGCTTGGGAGAGATGGCTGGAGCTGGACCCAGAAAGCAAAACTCCATGGAAGCATTTTCCTCCTGGCTCTGAAAACAGAGAGCAAAACAGCCCAAGCTGGAGGATGCCACAAGAACCTCGCCTTGGGACTAAAAGAGGCCTCATCTACATGGAATGTCACACAAACAGGGTGACAGAGAATATGGGAAACCAAAAGTTGCTCTGTTTTGCCTCCCAGGACAATATTTTTCTCCACTGAACAGTCACCAAGGCTTGGTGAGGGCTGTGTGAGGGTTTCTCTGCCATAGACCACCTGTGAGAATGCAGTGGAGGCATTTATTTAGGTTTTCTACACTTCAGTCTTCCTGTCTATACATCAGGAATGAAATAGCTCAACCCTGTGCCATAAGGTTGTTGTGAAGATAAAAGAATGAAGAGGCAAGCTGTCTTAAAAAAAGGCTTAATAAATGTTGTGGGAAAGTGCAGAGAGGATGAATTCCTGTTTCAGGACCTCATCAAAGCTCAGTTGTCCAGCTGGGGTGTCTCAGGTTGAATCTTTCTTTCTTGAGGGTTCCTGTTCACAGCAGTGAGACAAACCCACAATTTGCCATTGGGAATTCCATGGCAGAAGCTAGGTATTTCTGTGTCCTGCTATAAACCGTATCAATGTCAGGTTGTACAAGCCTAACAGATAAAAGTTCATCATCCCCAGCCTTTGTGAGATGAAAAAAAAATCCAGGCAATGTTAAATTCCTGCAGTTCCCTCTTTTTTTTAGATAAGTCACAAGGATGGTCTGGATTTCAGACCCTGTAGGCTCCTGAGATTCTCACCAAGGAGTTTCAAGTGAGAGCTATCTTTTATTAGCAAGGCTGTTGGCATAAAAGTAGGAATTTTTGGTCTGATTCCCCAAGCTGGGACCTGCTCTCACAAATACCTGAATGCCCTCAGCTGCTGTCGGGGCACTCCATCTCTCTGGGGGTTGAGCCCTTCAAGATCCTCCAACTCTGTACAGGAATTTTGGGTGGGGAAGGGGGAGCCTGTATTGGAAAGGAGCATCAGTGCAGTTGTAAGAGACAGGAGGTTGTGACCCACGCTGGGAAGCAGCCAAGAGACCAGGACTAGCATCTGGAAAAGGCTCTTTGAAAGCAGTGTATGTTGCTGATTCTGAGGAGTAATCAGCAACACCTCTTCACATGCTGTATTTTTTAGCACAAATTGAGGATAAAACATCCTCTCTGCTGAGACAGCAGAGTCTGTATTTCCTTTCCTTCACAGACAGCTTCCCCCCTCACTGTGTCACAGGTACGTTGTATGAACTCATCCCACTTCCTTTGCTTGGGATAAATGCCACAATCCCCTTTTCAGCAGCAGGGAAACTGAGGAACAGGCAGTTCAACTACCTTGCCCTTGGCCATAGACCTTGTCAGTGGCAGAGCTGAGATGCAGGCTCGGGAGCTACATGTACTGCTGCAGCTTTATTCCTGTGCTGTGTCAGAAAACATTATGTCTCACTTTGATGCATCCAGATTTTCTTGACATAAATTGCTGAAATTGCTGAGAGAGGCATTTATTTCAAAGTTCAGCACATTATACATAGGGAGAGAGAAGTTGAGTAACTGGAAAAATCAACTTGGAGTTGCATCACTGGGAGCCAGAATGTTTGTTTAGTCCTTTGTGAGATGAAGCAAGCTTCAGTTTGGCCTCATCCAGGCATGATTAGTCAGGAGATAAGGAAAGGTTTCTGGACGGCTCCCTGATACTGAGCATGGCTATATCTTGTGAAGGAGGGGGCAGGGGGAGAGTAACAGCCTCTGTTCCCTGTCTACCCCAGCAGACAATCCTACAGGCTCTCAGATGCAGATTTCCAAACGACCTGTCCCTCCCACAAGCTTTTCCCCCAATTCCCGTCCTCATCCAACCAAAAACTGCAGTAAATCATAGACGGAGGGGCTTTGCAATAAAAACCCGGTCCAGTCAGATCAAAGGCAACTTTTATCTCCCATTTTCTTTGGGATACAAAGCTCACAAGAGCACAGCTGCTGGCCTGAGGTTGCAGCTGTATTGCTCCCAGATGATAAAATAGCTGTGGCTTCAAGGTCCTCTCTGTTTGCTTAAGCTAAGACACTCACCTCCTGCCAACTCAAGCAAAACTCTTCACTAAATTGTTCACACACCATTCCTGTCTGCTGTCCCAGTGTGGGGTGATACAGGAGAGAAAAACATGAGGAGATTCTCCAAGACCTCTGATTTTTACCTGCTGTCCCACAGTGACAGCTGACCTTGCTGGTATTTCTGATTTCATTTTGTTTCACATCTCACCTTGTGACACCTGATGCATTCTGCACCAGCCAGGGCAAATCTTGGTTGGCCTTCAAATCACTTTTGGCCTTTAAAGACCTGAAGTGAAAACGGCAGAATAAAAATCTTGCTGTGAGGTCTGAGGGTTGAGAGACTTTTCTTCAAAAGCTGAGATTTTGTAGATCATAGAACCATAGAATGGTTTGGGTTGGAAGAGACCTTCAAAATTATCCAATTCCAAGCCCCTGCCATGGGCAGGGACATCTTCCAGCAGACCAGGCTGCTCAAAGCCCCATCCAATCTGGTGTTGTCTGTCTAAGAATTTAGCTTCTCACCCACCCCTTATCTAGCCTGAACCTTGCTCAGGTTTGCCAAAGAAATGTCATCTTGATGTGTTTAGAGGTGATCAGTTGTAAAAAGCAAAGCCTGAGCTCTCCTATTAAAAAACCTACAGGGCTTGGATTTAAACTCATCTCAGAAAAAGAAAAGAGTTACCACCTGTCATCTCTTCAGGGACAAAAACCAGAAGGGACAATGTTTTGGCTTCCAGGAGCAATTTTAAGTGAGAAGAGCTGCTTGGGATTATTTACCCTTTTTCAGCCTGCAGCCTTGGCTGGGCAGATCGGTGGACTTGGCAAGGCTGCTAAAGCCACACTCAGGAGAAAGAGTCCAAGGAGAAAAGCAATTAAATCCCAAGTGGTCCCGTGCAGGGCTGCTGGAGGCTGCTCTCCTCTGTCTCTATGCACTGTAGCCAAGCTGCAACACCAGTGCCCTCCCTGCTGCCCTTGCTCCCCTCCCAAATCCTCATCAACTTAATTTCCCCAGACACTGTCCACCCCTTGGAGGGCTCCATGTTCTTAAGAAACCGAGCTAAAAACAATTCAAGCCCCAGTGAAAGCCTGACCTTTAAGAAAAAAGAAATTCCCGTGCAAAATGTTCATAACCCACAATTCCTCCGATTTGTTTCAGCCATTTCTATCATTGTGCTTTCCTGCTCTGAACACTGATTTTAGAGCCACAAATTTTCCTTCTTGTCTCAGGTCTGGACACCAGTTTTTGTGCTTCAGGGTGTCTGTATGATGAAACTGCTTTGAGATATCCAACCACTGTCCAGGTGGTCATTCCTTGGAAACAGACCCCGTTGCTGGTGATCCTTCCAGAGATCACCCTCTGCTTGGGAACTTATGGGAAATGAAGGTTTGGAAGATGCCAAAGCAACAAAACCTCCTGGATCTGATGTCAGAATAACCAGATCATTTCACTCTGCCCAGTTTCCTAGCACTTGTTTAAGTACAGACATTTCAGACTAGGGAAGTGTCTCACCTTCCCAGAAAAAGTGTTGTGCTGACTTCCTCATCCTTCCTTGCACCACTATTTCATAGAAATCTCCTCCCATGACAGGACAGAGATGTTGGCAGCTCTGGCCACTTTGCTCCAAGCAAAAAGCAGGTTCTTTTGGACTGCTGGGAGCTGATGTGGTTTTGAGGCTGTTCTTTTAGCAACACCTTCTTGTGCAGCACATTGCGGGGCGGTGCTCCGTGAGCGGAGCTGATCTTCATCAGCCTCACGCAAATAAAAAATAAATGTGAATTCAAAGGGCAATGAACATTGCAGCGAGCTTGTTCTGGGTTTCCTGAGGCAGTTGGCTCGGCCTGAGCTGTGCCACGGCTCGCTGCCTAAGGGAAGGCTGCAGGGATGGGGGCTGAAATCACAGCTCCTTGCTGTGAGGAGGAGCAGCACCCACCCACCCCTGCTCCCAGCTCTCTGCTGGCTACCTCCAACTCAGCTCCCAGGGAATGTGAAGGACCTCCAGGCTCTTCTTGCTCCTAAAATTCACCTTCCAGGTGAAAGGATGTGCTTCAGACATCTCCAAAGAATGGCCCCGTTTTTAAATTTATTAATTAATAAATTGATCAATTAAACACAAATATTCCTCCACGCACTGAAGGGGATCAACGTCATGTGAATTTTCAGTTAGGAGAAGAGATTATGAAAAGGAAGCTGTAAATGTGATTTGTTTCTCCTCTTGACCTTGAGAGACCTTTACCTACATTTATTTCTCAGACTTGAATTAGCACCATAATGACACAGGGCTAGAAAATTATACTTAAACCTCCCAGCTATTTCTGGGTTACAGAGGCTCTTTCTTTTTTTCAGTCTAACCTAGTTTTCCAGTGGAACATTCCCAGCCTCTACAAAGAGACATCCCAGTTTTCCTCCCTATATAATTATATAAAGTCTGGCCTATATTCGTGCCCTTTCGCTCAGCTGTCTTTAATGTCAGCGAGGGCTCCTGCTCCCCTCGGACAGGTTAAGAGCAGGAGGAAAGATTGACACTTCACCCCTGATTCTGCCCTGAAAATGGGCCAGATAAAAGTCATCACCACAGCCTGTGAAGCCTCTTATTAACGTGTGTTTGGCTGCAATTCACTTGACAGAGTCAAATTGTGGCCCAGCACTGATGCCTTGGGAAGGCTGTCCTGAAACAGAGGCTGGGCAGAGCTAAGAGAA
Source organism: Brachypodius melanocephalos (assembly GCA_013398615.1). NCBI lineage: Eukaryota > Metazoa > Chordata > Aves > Passeriformes > Pycnonotidae > Brachypodius > Brachypodius melanocephalos. Next base: position 176,762 of record VZSR01001283.1, on the reverse strand, counting down.
TAAAGTAGATATTTATTAAAAGGACTTTAGGGTACACCCTGGGAAGGACAAGAGCCTGAGGGCTAC
>VZSR01001283.1:137637-171357 GCA_013398615.1 Brachypodius melanocephalos | reverse complement strand
GAAAGAAAGAAAGAAAGAAAGAAAGAAAGAAAGAAGTAAAACTAAAAAAAAGAGAAAAAGGAAATAAATAGAAAGATAAAATGAAAAGAAAAATAAACAGAAAGAGGAAAAGAAAGGAAAATAGAAAGGGAAAGAAAGCTAAGAAGAGAAAGAAATTAAAAGAGAACAAGAAAAAGAGAAAATAAAATTAAAAGCAAAACCAAAAGAAGGAAAGCAAGAGACAAAGGGAAAGAAAGGTAGAAAAAGGAAGCAAATTAATTGAAAGAGGACTGGAAGGAAAGAGCAAAGGGCTGTGGATGCTTCCAGCTGTTCAGATACAGCAATGCCTCCCCTCCACAGCTGTGCTTTCCATCTCTGTCCTGCTGGGCTGCAGCCCTTCATGGCACATGGAGGGCCCCAGGTGCATGGGGACCATCTGCCAGGAACAGCCCCTCTGGCCCCAGGGACATTTTCTGGGGTCACCAGTGTCCCCTTGCCCCGGGAGGAGGAGGCTCAGGTGAGCTCAGGCACCTGCAAAAGGCCTGGCCTGGCCACAGGAGCTGCTGCAGCCAGATGAGGACAAACTGCAGGACACAAGGATGTTAAAACTTCCTTTAAGCAGCAAAAAACCACGAGTGTGTGGTGGCAGATGTGGCCAGAGCTGACTTGGAGCTCCTGCTCACAGCTGCTGAAGAGGCTCTCGATAGCTGCAGCTGCTCACACACCCGGCCGGCAGCAAAAACCTCCAAATGCTTCTTTTCTTTGTGCTGTGTAAGACAAAAGTTGGGAGATTTTCCACGAACTGAGAATTTTAAAAATGCTTTTCGGAGACAAAAGAAGCGCTCTTGATTTTTAGCACTGCTTGGAGAAAATCCCAGTGAGAAACCAGGAAGCAAAATATATTGTGAAGTGTAAAGCTGTGCCACACTGGAGAATTAAAAATGTTTATTTGAAAGCAGTAAGGGTTAGGATGGTTAGAGTTTCTGGGATGCTTCTGACAAGGGAAAGAAAGGAATTCATTAGATGTTTGACTACTATACTTTAGTAAATAAAAAAAATAATTTTAAAAAGGAAAGAGAAAGAAAATGAAAGGAAAAGAAATTAGAAAATCAAAATAAAAGGGGTTGGGCAAAACATACACAGAATCCACAATGGTTAAGAAAAACCATTTTTGCCTCACATCGCTCTGTCTCCCTGCTGAAGGCTGAAAGAAGAGCCTGTACAAACCCATTGTGATACAGAATTTGCATAACTTTATTAAAAAAAAAATAATAAAAAACTTTGTAGAGGTTGTGGAAGCCCCATCCTTGGAAATCTTCAAGGCCAGGTTGGATGTGGCCCTGAGCAACCTGGTATAGTGGAAGGTGTCCCTTACCTGTGGCAAGCGTTTGAAACTGGATGATCTTTAAGGTCCCTTCCAACCCAAACCATTTGATGATTCTGTGATTCTGTGATTTGTGCCCCAGCCACCAAAAGTGGGATGGCACTGGTGTGACCTTGCCCCACAGCAGGAGGGATGTGTGGGCTCCAACCCCTCAAGCTTCCCCATGGTATAGCTATTAAGAAAAACGTTTGAGCCCATCTGCCCCCCATCTGTCCTAAGAATAAAAGCCTGCATAAAGGTGACAATATTGAGCTCAGCTTTTACTGGCAGGTAGAGAATCCAACACCACCCACCAGGAGAAGCTGCTTTTGGAGTTTACACTCCATTGGACACCAGCAAATTCACCCTACAAGACCAACAGAGGTGGAAGAGTAGTTTTCAGTGTCAGTTCTTCTCATTGCACTATGAATTCATGAAAAAAGTGGAAAGTGATGAGGACTGGGGCTCTGGGACCACTGAGAAGGGCTGTGGTTGAATTTTCAAGGTATACCCATGTGCTCTGACGGTAACTGATATCCATTTGCTAATTTCAGTGGTTATTAGCTTGTTTTGTAATGAAATAGTGGTTCCACTGGTAGAAATATATAATAGTATCCAAGAGATTTCAACATAGGGGTTAAAAAATGAACTGTGTGTGAAAGCCATGCTGGGGCAATGCCATCCTCTTCAGCTGGAGTCAGCTGGAAGGTCAGCCTGGTGCCACCCCATGGTTGTACCATGCCTCTGGGGGTACAGCTGTACCCACACCCCAGAGTGGGGCAGCAGGAGGATGCAGCTTCTGAACCTGACAGCTTCTTGCCTTGTCCATTGTTCCTAAGTCCTCTATTATACAAGACAATGAGCTGTCAGTCATCCCTCAGGAATTCTCTGGACCCTGCTTGTATCTCTGTTTGACCATTTATTTTCCAAGCTAGAGCATCTCTCCTCCTGGGCCTTCAGTCACTCATGTTACTTTGCACAGATCTTTTCCAAATATCTCATTTCCTCTGAGTGTTGTGGGACTAAAATGTCATAAACTACAAACAACAACATCCTAAATTCCCTTAGAACCTGAATCATCCCCTGAGTCAATGTGGATGCACCAGAGACATTTGTAGCAGCACAATGACATTTTCTGCTCCGTTCTCCACTCTTCCACAATTTCCAGAGTCTGATTTGATTCACAGTGACAGAGATCGTGGCTTGATGCAAATGTCCTGAAAGGTGCCCCGTGGTGTGGCCTGAGAAGGTTCAGGGCATGGATCTGTGCCCTTTTCTAGCGCCAGCTGGGCCAGCTGAGGTGACTTTACCCAGCCCCCTGTCACTGACTGCTTTCATCTCCCTGGTAGCTCTGCTGCTCACACAATGGACCCCTAGTTCATGTTCTGAAGCAGCTGGGGCTTGGCTTAAACCCTTTTAAAACATCAGGTTCTTGCTCACCCATCTTTTTAAGCAGGAACAGAAAGAGGGTGGAAGTTTCCAGCAGCAGCAGCAGAGGGTGATCCACCCGTTGTATCACTGCTATCTGAGCTGAGAGCTCAGCAGACAGAGCACTGAGGAAGCTGCTTGCAGGCTGGAAGCAAAATCTGGTGTCTGTAAGGAGCTTGTGAACCAGGACAAGCTCCACGATCATGGCGGTGTCCCCAAGGTCTGCTGCCTTCCCAAAGTGTCACCTTCATCATCAGGGTGAATCCCATTCCCAGTTTGATCAAGATGCAGAAGTCCCCAGCTACAGATGGGCCAGGAGCACAAGCTGAACTTCCCCAAGACAATAATCAACCACTGACTTGAAAGGAAGGCCCACTTGTCTGTCCTCCCCTCCCTGGCTCTGTCTGAGAGCAGAGGCACTGGTGCTCTCCCAAAGAAGCTGCACTTGTGGCATTTTTGACCCATCTGGAACAAGGATGAACCATAAATTTCACTTGACAGCTTAATCTCATTTTATTTCCCAGCTCGATTTCCAGGCCAAAGGGGTTTGGCTTAGCTTCAGAGAAGTATCTGAACCCTCAGAAGCTGCTCCAAACCCAAGCCCTAAATCTTTTGATGGTCACCCCTTCAATGGGACTGGTGTCCCCTTGTCACTGCTGTGGTGGACTAAGACACAACACATTGTCACAGAGATGCTCATCAGTACCAACCCTCCATAAAGGTATTTCAAGCCACCACCTGAAGAGGAGGTACCAAGGGTCATAAAAAGGCATGAACTCACTGTTGCTAAAAGGCCAAGAAGCAAATCATCTCTTTGAGGCTCTGCTGGGGGCGAGCAGATTAATGGACCACCAGCCACCATCAGAGGCACCCACTAAATGCCAGCTGGAAAGGACATGTCCTCGATGGATATCTGCTGGGGCTCCAAGCAAATCACAGAAGGCCTGTGCAGTGAAAGCAAGTGGCAGTAGGAAATTGTGATTGCTTATAAATTCCTAAGTCTGTGCTGAAGGGAGATGGAGACCACCGCTGCAGAGCCAGGGCAGGGCTGGCTTTGCATGTGTCTCTGTCCTGGTGGTCTGAAGAACAAAGAAGAAGCCAGGAGGGCGAGCAGACCTTGGGAACAGAGGGAGGCTGCAGCTGTAAAGATGAGCCAAGCTGTCTCTGTCAGCCTGGGAACTGGGGAAAAGAGCTGGGTGGGGAGTGCTGGTTTCACTTCTCAGCCCTGTGTGCAGGCGCTGCCTTGGTGTTACGGTTCACGTAGGATTGCAGCAACCCCCTCCCAGCAAGGAACAGCCTCCAAAACTTCCTGCAAAACCTCGGGCCGTGTTCTGCCATAATTTTTGCCAGAGATTTGCCTTTCATCTCTTTGGGATGCAGCAGCAGGAGCAGGGCAGGAAGCTCCCACTACCTCTGGAGAAATTGACCCTTGATCCCAAACAACGTGCAGGTCAGGGAGGGATTCATCCTCCTTGGTTTGCATTTCTCTGCCTTTAGGAGCTGTGCTTCAGCCCACAGTGGTGCTCCCAGAGCCAGCTGGCTGAATTCTGTGTATCCAGACTGCACAGACCAGCAGAGCTTGGGCATGGACCAGGCTTCAGCCACGCACCACTTGCCTGACAGAAGGGCCAGCTGGCTCATCCCAGCCCAGCCAGGCAGCCTCTACATAACCCACATGATGGACCAGCTAATGCAGCATTGCTGCCACCAGCTCTGTCCCCTCAGGAGCACCGTCCTGGATGGGGCATCCTCCCTGTGTCCAACCAGACCCCCAACCAAACCCCCGACAGCTACAGCTCTGGAGATGTTCACCATGAGGCTGCCAGTCCTAGACACCCAACAGAGCATTTCAGGCTGAATGAAGGTTTTGATGGTTTTTCACGAGTAAGGAGAACAGCTCTGAGCTCACCAACTGTTTTGTGAGTCGTACAAGAGAGCTGAGCTGCCTTAAGGACACAGCTGATCTTTCATAGAACAGAGAATGGTTTGGGTTGGAAGGGACCCTAAAGCTCATCCAATTCCTACCCCCGTGCCATGGGCAGAGACACCTTCCACTAGATCAGGATGCTCAGTGCCCCATCCAGCCTGGCCTTGAAAACTGATGGGGATAGGGGAAAACTCCTGTACATGCATTCATCTTCTCCTGTCCCACCAGCACCTGGATGGCTCCTCTGTGCTCCAAGAAGAGAAATCTCAGCTCTCAAGCTTATAAATCAAATGTAAACATTATCACCATACACCTCCCACAGGTCATCCTCTGGGATTTTGTGGCAGGGTTTCCTTATTTCCTCTTCACATTCCAGTTAGTACTGGCTTTGTTGGGCACTTGGGCTCCTGTTCAGGGCTTTTCTGGGCTTATTCGTGTAACACTTTGGCTTCCCAGGGCAGCTGCTTTGTAACAGGGGTCTTTGGGAGCTGTGGGGAATATGATGAGATTATTATATGTATTTTGCACTAGTGTACCTCCTATGAGTACACTTTGTACCACATAAACCCAGCTCTCGAATGATGAACTCTACAAAGCAAAGCTCATTGAAGTGCACAGAAATGAGTAGTGAGCTTTATCCACCAAAGAGATTTAACATGCTACGTTTAGTCATTTCACTCACTGGAAATATCTCATCAGTCTGTAACACAGATCCACTTAAATCAACCCTTGAACTGAAGTTCAGGAGAGCAACATCGGGGAAAACAAAGGGAAGAAATTCCCACTTGTAATACGAGCAGCTGCTACAGGCTTCCAAGATAAATGAGCACTCCATAATACAAGAGACATGATGGGTCTCTGATGTCAAAATGTTGTCAGGGGACAGCAACCTATGAAAGGAAGTTTTTTTCCTTTTGTTAAAAAAGCCATCAAGTAGCTTTATTAGTATAAAAATTCAAGGTCACCAGAGCACGAGGTTTTGCCCTTTACCTATTTTGTCTGATTCCTGGAGGCCACGACTGGGGTTTTCATGCAGCAGCAGTGCACAGGTGTGTTTTGTGAGCCGTGGGCAGCAGAGATTTGCATTTCATTTCCATGTCTGGCGGTGCATGGATGTTTTCCTGAACGGGGCAGGAGGTCCCAAGGCCTGTGGCAGAAATCCAAGAGGTCATGGGGGTCTCCATCCCAGGAGATACCAGGGCAGTGTTGTACAGGGACCACAGGGATGGTGGCAGAAGATACAATTTTCCTTTTCTTTATGTTTAATATCTCACTCAGCCTGTGTGCCTCAGCCCTGGGATGAGCCAAGGGCTTCTCCTGAACCCCTCTTGGGGTTTTGGGAGCTGCAGCTGGGTCTCTGAGCAGCTCAGGACCTGGTAGCAGTGTGCTCTGCCGGGGTCAGTGGGGACATGTCAGAGCAAACACGGAGCTGCCAAGTGTGACACGCCAGCCCCGGGATGTCCCCACAGCCACCCCACTGACCAGCTGTGCCTCACACAGCCAGGGGTGCCCTCCAGGACCTGGCTGAGCCTTGGGAATGTGTCCCCAGCCAGGACCTGGCTGAGCCTTGGGAATGTGTCCCCAGTCAGGACCTGGCTGAGCCTTGGGAATGTGCCCCCAGCCCTGCTCCCACCACAGACACCACGCCTCACCTGCTGCGGGACACGGGAAAACACCGGGATGGGTGACAGGGGAGTGGCACCAGGGCTGGGACTGGCGTGGTCCTTCGGGGATGCGTGTCTGCTCCTCAGCAGGTCACCTCCAGTGATGAGCCCATCAATCTCCTAAAATAAATAGCAATAATAAATAAAGGCAAACCCATTATGTTTTTGTTTGCCTGCTTTTCTTCCATCAGCAAACACCGTTCCCAGCCGTGAAAGGCTCTGCTGCAGCTCTGCCCTAAACCAGGCAGCGAGGGAAGAATTGCTGCTGACACTGGCTGTGTTGTAATTGGCCTTCAGGGCTGACCCCTTTAATTAGATTAACAGGGGCTGGTTCATTCGCTCTGGGGGCAGAGTTGGGACCCCTCCAGGGCCCCCTCCCACTGTGCCAGGGCTTCCTCTGAGCTTCTCCCTGCAATCCCACACCTCCTGCTGCCACAGTGCCCAGGGTCCTCTCCCATGCACCCTCAGAGATGCACGGGACAAAGAAGGGAATGGTGTGAGATCTGGGCTCGTGCTTCTCCCCCCACATTTGCCATTTCCAGGCTAAAGTAAGCTGAGGAGGTTAAAAGCAGTTCAGAAACAGCACAGGAAGAGAATAGGGATGGTGAAGAAGTGGAAGGAGGAGGAGAAGCCCTCCCTGCTCTCCCTCTGACAGAGGAAATAATTTAGTGTTAAGTGTCACCTCAAAGAGTTAAATCAACCAGAGTACATTGCAAAAAGGCATTTTATCCATTTCCATAGATAATGGTTAGGTCATGTCAAGATGCTGGCTTTCACGACGCTATCAAGCCATCCATAATTTAATGTTTAAAATGCAACCTTAGCAATACAATTAATACTGTTTTATTAGCCCACAGAGGCTTCATGTAACTACTTAGAGCCATATAACACCAGCCCATCTCACAGCCCCATATAAATTCCTCTGGTAAGATAAACTTTTAGGTCTGCAGTTGCAGGCACTGAAAATCTGCAGAGCCAGCAGAAAGTAAATGGCTTTCCTGTTTGATAGAGTATCACTTTGGAGGAAGGCACCTCTGGCTTCTCTGCAGAGAAAACGGTTGGTGCCAGGACCTTGGGGAGGAGACAAGTACAGGACATACCTTGGGAACGGTCCTAAATCATCTCTTTCTGCCTCTCACTGACCCTCTCCCTCTTCCTGGGTCTCCTTCACAGCCACATGGATGTGCACAGACACACACCCACTCTCACAGGTTTTCTCTCTCACCTGGAGCAGGACCATTTGTGCATCTTGCACCGTTTTCAAACCAAGCCCCTCCTGCCTGCCTGCCTGCTGATGGGTTCCTGACACTGAAGTATCCCAAACCAGGTGTTCTGCACCCTCAGCCTGGCCATCCTGGACTCCAGCAGGTTTCCTGTCAGGTGAGGCAGCTTAAATTTAGACTCCTGCAGCTTGGATGTCTCCATCTAAGCCAGCCATTCCTGCTCCCCTGAGAGGCAGTGCAAGGTGGGCAGCATTTACAGTGTGTTATCCATTTGCCTCACTGGAGACACCTCCTTTGGGATGAGTTGAACCCTGGACACCACTGGCCAAGTGTCTATTGAGGAGCAAGGACAGTAGCCTGAGATGTAAATATTTTCCTAAATGCAGCTGAATCTCTCTCAAAATCCATTGTTCTTAATTGAGATACCTGTGGAGGTCATGCATGCAGGGACATTTGATGTCCCCAGCAAGGGCCACCCAGCCAGAGGGCTGGCACAGAATGCACTGGGTCACACGTGGCATGAAACTTTCTATTTTTGACTTGTGCCACACCACCTTTCTGTGGCACCTGGATGTGCCTCTTCCCTGCTGTGAGATCATTCTCTCTGTGCCCATCTGAGACCTGGTGCAAGATCCTGCACAGGGAGGAGCCAGCAGTGCTTGCCTGGTGCAAAACTCCTCCAGAGACCAGGGCAGATGGAGCTGCTGAGGTCCTGGCCAGTACAGTCCTTTCCATGGTTGGCCCTCAGTCAGTTGTGACCCTAAACTGTCTCTGGGATTGCCCTGGCTTGGTGTCTCAGTGTAACTCAGCCCAAGGCAGCCCAATAAAGTGCAAAGGCTTGGAGTGGACCTGGTTCTCCTGCTGAACACGTGCCCAGAGAGCTGCTCACCCATGGACACCAGCACAGAGCCAGTTAGGCACATCAGCATGGAGCCAGGCCAGACTAATTGTGCTCTGCTTTCCCTGGGCCCAGAGAGCCTCCCTTTGGCCCGTGCAGGCTGTGACCATTTCACTTCCATGAGTAGAAAGAGATCTGATCAAGCCAGGTTTTCCCACATTCAGCACCAGTGTCACCAGCACCATGCAATCCTCGGGAGGGGCTGAGGAGCACCAGGTGCCCTGTGCCCCAAAAAGCCATCCCTGGCCCAAGGCTCCTCAAAACCAATGCATAAAGAAGAAAAAAAGGACAAGCGTTGCCAGACTGGTATGAGCAACATAGAGAGGAGGGGGCTGATCCAGACACAGAGGTGCTGTGGCAAAGGTGAGGTTTTTGTGGCTCTCAGATCTGTGCCCACTGAAGCCACCCTATTCTTGTGCTCATCCACTGCAGGGTGTATCTCAGAGGTTGCTTGTCTACTCCATCAGCAGAATAAAAAGCCACTCCTGGCACTGTCATCTTCTTGTGTTTAATATTTCCCATATTTTTCTCCCTTAAAACCTTGTTTTCTCTAAATGGGTTCATCTCTGCTTTTATGTCGGAAATCATTTTTTGAGTTTGTCTGGTTATGGAGTCAGAGCCTGGGAACTTTAAAGAAGTCCAAATTCATAGGGTAAATAAGAATTCTTCCTTTCTCCACCATATCTGCATTAAGGTTTTATTAAATGTCAAGTTCCTACAGCGACCTCAGGGTTTGGGGGGACACAGTTCTCATCTCCTTTGTCTTCCACACATCCTGACATCCAAAGACACAGGAATAGAGAGAAGAATTCACTCAAATATGTTTTGCAATTAAAGTAGAGGCACCTATTAAAAAGTAAAGAAGCACCCTGCCCCCAAATTTCCTCAGGTTAGGGCCAGGCTTTCTGATTATTCCAGCCTACACTTCTTGTGCATTTTAATTATTTTACCCACACTAATGCAAACACACAGAGTGAAGATAAACCAGGCATCCCAAATCAGTTTAATGAATGTCCTCATCTGAGAGGATTCTCTTGCCTAATGACTGAGAGGGATGAGAAATATAACTGCGTAGCCTAGCTCCCCAAGAAGCAGCAGGGCCCCAAAGATATGAAGGGGAAAAAAAAAAAAAGGCAAAAAACCTAAGCAATTCATCAGAAGCAGCAGGAGAGAAAAGCTAATTAGAGCTGGAGACGTAAAGAATGAAAAGCTGAGCATGGAGGGCACTTTAGGGAGAAAAAGGAGAGGAGCTCGAAGAGCCACAAGCCGAAATCTGTTGTGTGAGCTGTAGGATTCACTAAACACCTGCACAAGAAGGAGAGAGCTTGTGCTTCCCACATGCTGGCAGAAAATAATGGCTTTGGGGGAAACACACCTTTCACATTTACAGGTTTTGTTCCTGGAAGAAACCTTCTGTTCCTGCCCTTGCTTCATCTTCCCTTTCTTTTTCCTGCCTCCAAGCAGGCGCTGTTCCTGCCTGCCCTCATTTGCAGGGATGCTGGTGTGAGTATTTTCCCTCTACCTCCTCCTCTTCCCCTCTGGCTCTGCCCCCTCTCAGCACCAGCAACATCTTCCTGACTTCTGCAGAGAGGTGAGTTGGGTCAGGCTGGCCTCACGCTGGGGCCAGCCCTGCTCCTGGCAGGATGCTGGGCATCCCCTGCACCCTCCAAGGACAGGGAGAGCCACCACGACCTGCTGTGCTGGCTGCAGGATCCACCCATCACCCAGGGCAATGGTGAGAAAACACCCCCGTGCTCGCTGCAGGGTTGATCCTTGCTCCATATTGAAATCAGAGCATGGAAAGGACAAAGAAAAACATAAACCAGCCCATGCTAACCCAGCAGTCACAGCGCTGCCCCTGCAAGGAGCAGCAAAGCTCCAGCGCCCTTTGAGCTGCTGTACAAACAACCAAGCAGGTCCTGCCCCGGAGCACTCCCAGCATGAAAAGCAGAAGGAGGGAGGGTGATAATCCTTTTCCCCTTGTTTCTCCAAACACAGGCTTTAGGCAGTTCTCTAGCACAGAAATCTGAGGGCTCATGTAGAGGGCATCAGCCTGCACCCCTCTGCCCATGGGTGGTGTGGATGTGGTTTATTGGGCTGGTTACAATCACCCTGTGCTGTAGTTTAGCAGATTACTATTTTTTTCATGTCTGCTTTAAGCTTGTGGAGCCTTTGAACACCAGAGAAGTAAATAATGGAGAGCAGGGGACAGTTCAAGCATATTTCCAGGTTTTTAATGGTGTCAATGCAGTTATGGCTTCAGACCATGAGTAAAGCTGCCTGGATGTGGCTGGTGTCAGTAGGTCTCACTCCTCACCAGGCAGCAGAACACCCTCCTTTGGGGCAGGTGCAGACTCACAAGGGTGAACCTGCTCTCCACAACAAACCCATCACTCCTTCTTCCTCACCTATCAGGGGGCACCAATGTTTCCCCAGAGGCATGTGCTCCAATATCAAAACAATTCCCAAAGATCAAGAGTGAGGACTGGATTTCCATGACCAGCCAGGACCTCCATCTCCTGGGTATTCCTGTGCTCTTGATGCTCTTGTCATTTACTTGGCTCTCTGCAACATCAGATCAATGGGATAGGAGCAGGACAGCTGAGCTGGGTGCCTGTCTTCTTCCTTGTCCCTCTTTAACCTGCAGAGGTGTCAGGTGAAATCTCCTCTTAGAGAAAGTTGTCCTGAAATGCTCCTACATGTGGTGAAAGAGGAACGTGCACTTGGTGTAAAGCAGGAGCCCAGCTTTGCAGGGACAGGGTTAGGATATTAGAAGGGCTTAGAGACAGGACTCCTGCAGCATAAACCCTCTCTGTATTTTCCATATCAGCAGAGTGTTCCAGATTCAGGTGTTGGCTGCACAAATCCTGGGCTAGTAGAGAGCAATGGATTACTAGCAAACAAGGGAAAAGCAAGCAGAAACCTTTGGCAGTGGCCAGCTGGTCATTTAGCATGAACCAATTTATATTTATCAATATAAATCAGTGTTCAGGTTATTTCTTGCCATAGAGGAAATATAGTTTTTGTAGGATATATTTAAAGGAAGCCAGACTTTGCCTCTCCCACTGCTGTGAGACTACTTATGTTTCTAGTGCCAATTGCCTGTGTCCCACTGTTTAGTAAGAGGAGGATTTCAGACAGAGGGTTTGATTCTGTTGTGTTTAAACTCAGATAAAATCAATTGCATGGGAAATATCCATGTGAGAGAAAAGTGTTCCCCAGTGCAGGCTTTAAATCCTGTGTTGGTTTCTTTGCCTCACTTTGCTCTGAACCCACAGCTGTGGATTTTCAGATTTTTCACTGTGAATCCACATCAAAGTGGTGTCCAGTCCTTTCTAGGAGGGGCATTCATTTCTCAGTGTCCAGTCTCTTTTAACACATGTTTTAACATTAATAGAAGCACATTAAGTGGCATTAGGAAGTGGAGCAGGGGAACTGCCCTACCAGATCGTATAACTAATTGCTTTGCTGCTGGTTCTGTGCTTCCTATTCCTGTGACATTCCTTTGAAGTCAGAGTGGGATGCTCTGACATATCTGGTACATCAGGGAGCACTGAAAGGTTACTGCTTCCAAACTAAATAAGAACAGAGGAATGGTTAATTCCCTTTGTCTGGCATCCATCACACAGCAAGGTCAGTGTCACATGTTGGGGAGGACGCTAAACTGGACACACGTTGTGAATTGGTAGCTACAGGATGCTGTACATCCTCTCAAAACCCCTGGAGTAGAAGTGGTGATGGGAAAAAAGAAAAAGGAAAAAAAAAAAGCATTACTGGGTTTGCTGTCATTTTAGGGACATGGTTGAGAATGCTTGATGGGACAAGTACATATGGACTTGCAGGTGCAGATTGGCCGTGCTTTGCATAGGATCCTGCCGAGTGCTTGCTGGAGAGTTTGTTTGATGCAAGTAGATTTTTCACTTTGCACCAGCCATCTGTCTCCACGGCTGTACTGAAGCATCCCACAGACACTGTGCTACGGAGCTGCAGCACAGCCTTGTCACAGCCATGCTGCTGAAAAACCTCTCGTAACATCTCCTGTGATAGATTTTTCACTTCCCTCTCCACCTCGTGCATGAGAACACAGCGCAAACAGACCAAAAAAAAATGCTTTACACAGGAACAGGAGCTGAAACAAAGTATTGGGCTAATTTGTCTTGGGTTGAGGCAGGTTTTGCAATCCGTAGAATACATCCTGATGTCATGAAAAGGTAGCTATCAGGACAAATTGAAATTTTTTCAGCTATACCCACCCTCTGTTCCAGAGTAGGCACTCCCTACACACCGAAAACTCACGTCCCCAAGCAGATTATCACATAGACTGTCTATTTAAAATGCCACCTCTGAGCAGAACGACTTTTGGAGGAATTCCAAAAGGTTCAGGCACTTGGTTCAAGTCTGAGTGGGTGTTGTGTGGTCTGGCTGTGCACTTGCAGTTAGGCTGGGCTCTTACACGTCCTGGTTTTAGCTGGCTTGGAAATGCCCCAGAAATGACAGAGACACTCAGCTCTGCTAACTGAAGCCCACAGCTCCCCACCATCACACAGAGGCAGCCACGGGGAAGCACAGGATGGGAGCCAGATGAAGTAAATGCAGCCCCAAAAGGACCTAATAGCTGATTAGAAAGAGGCGTGGCCCATTCATCACCACCTAGTCATTAAATTAGGATCAGCTGTCCTGCCAGGAGCAGAGGCCCATTCAGCTGCCAGCTATTGGTAGGGATGCAGGACTTGGCACTGATGCAGCCTCTGGCCTCCTGCGTGTAAGAGATCAAACATGACTGCTGCAACTGTCCCTTTGGATCCGCTTTCCTGCTGTGCAGCTGGCACTGAATTGTTTGGGAATGAGCCTCAGTCAGATTTTTGTGACAGTTGTTCTTTTTTTTTTTTCCTTCTTTTCTCTAGAAAAGGTTCTCGCTGTGTGTTTATCCTCCTGGCTCATACTGGGAGCAGCGGGGGTGACACGGGGAAGGGTGGTAGAGTTCCTCTCAAAGCACAAAACCTCTTTTCCAGGATCCTTAAGGTCTCTGTGGTTGAAAACAAAACTCTCAAGTTCAAAGAGAGTGCTTCCCACACAACAGCAGGTTCTCAATAGAAATTAGTAATTTCCCTCCTCAGTTAAAAAAAAAAAAAAAAAGGCAGAAAAAGCACCATGGGATCCCACCTCTGCAGCTTGGTGGGAATGTCTCACCATTTCTTATCCTGGCTGGTGGAGCAGCAGAGTTCCAGTGAGGGGAAAAGAGCCTGAAACCCAGCCATGTGCTCTGGGAATGCACAAGGCACAGAGAGGAAGATGAGCACAAAGCCAACAGGCAGCCGAAAATGAAACCATCTGACTGCACAGCATAGCTGGAGTGGGGCCAGCCCAGCCACCCAGGCATGGCAGGCACTCCCATTCCCATGGCAAGGTGAGGGCTGTGCCAGGCTGGGATCTGTTAGGTCACTTCCCAAAGGGCACCAAAGCACATCAGTGCTGGCATGGGGGTCCCTGTCACCACACAAGGAGGTTGCTGACACGGAGCCCATGCCCAGTGTCACACAGCAGCTTTACAGGACAGCTGCATGAGCTTCAGGAAGTATGAAGTGATGCTTGCTCCAGGACAGCAATTCCAGGTGTCCACAGTGTCTTAGAGCAAAGCTTTAGCTGGGATACTCTCCTGGCTGAAGTGAGGAGAAAGGATGGAGTAAGCCATGGAGTTCAAATGTCTTTGGTTTGAATGTGCAGAGCTCCACTGAATTCAATTAGTTTTGGATTATGTCTATCCCTGGAAGAGTCCATGCCTGTGACAGGACCGAACACTTCCCAAAATGGGGCTTTAGCAGTTCAGTTCAATGGAAATATTGGATTCACCTCTAGTGACAGGTGAGGCAAGGTTTGTGCATTGGGTTTCAGAATGCACACACACACACAGACATACACTTATACACAATATTTGTGTTAGGATTCACCAGTCTCCTTTTGAAATGAGGATCAAAATACTTCAGTTTCATTGAAATTGCTCTAAATTTGTATATGCAGTTTAATAGTTTGATATCCTTTCTGTGGAATTTAAAGCACCTTGTGAGCTTTCAGAGATTCATGTCCTGAATATGGCATTCAATAACTTGGTTTGAAAATCCTACGGTAAGGTTGCTAATCCCAAATAGATCTGGTATGTCTTTTCCCTAACCATATAGAAGGAATCATTGATAGAGTCCCCAATGAATCACATGCAACCTGAATTTTTTAATACTCCTGTCGATGTGCACATCGATCCCTTCCCTTCCAGGCAGCGGAGCTGCTATTGCCTTGCACACCACCACGTTTCTCAGGCTGCCTTTCACACCACAAAAATACTGTTTCTCATTTCCCACTAGACACTTTGGAGTCCAAAACCTCTCTGGCAGGCTGATCCTGCTGAGGGCTGCGGGGGTGGGCTGGGACACCCTGGCATCCTGCAGGAGAGGATGAGGTGATGCCGCGTGAGAGCCGAGTGCCGGCGCAGGGGAGATGCGCTGACCTGATTCACCACCCTGATTTGCATGTGCCGCGTTAAGGGAAAACGCTGTATCCTATTAAATTAACAAACTAGCACATTCCATCAGCTGGTTCTCATGCCCTCCAGGCATCCTCTGGAGGTTTCCTCGACATGCCAATGAAACATTCAAACTACAAGACAGCCCAGTCACTTCCCATCCATTTTTTATGGTACCATGGAAACAAAGAGCGCCTGGCAATTCCGTCTTTAGGCTTTCAATAAATCACTCCACAACTGTAAGAGGTACGTGCCTTCAATGCCCCTGTGTTTCACTTGGCTCCCTTGGGCTAAACAGCCTTCTGCCCCTTTTGCCATCTATTCTCTACCCCCTGTCACCCGGTGGCCTCTGCTCCCCAAATAGCCCAAAGGGGTTGGGAGCAGACTGGCTCCTTTCAGGCTTTGTGTTTGCAGACATTGGAAGGAGTCCTGTACATGTGCTGGGATGATGTGAAGCCAGAGCCTTAGAGGCAAAGACAGTTTTGCAACAGCTTTTCCAGCCAGAGAGGAGACTGAGGGCCATGGGACAGACTCAGAGACTCCATTGCTGCAAGAGTCACCTTTTGTCCTGCCACTGGGAATGTTCCCCCAGCCATTTCTGGGCTTTGATGTGTCCATCAGAGCAGATTTTCCCTTTTAGAATCTTACAGCCACTTTCGCTCTCAGTCAATGTCTGCCTGCGTGCCTGTGTGCAACCTTTTCTCTGCTCTTCAAATCTCGCCCTCCTGCAGAGGTCAGGGATGTGTGGAGTCCCCTGAGGTTGTATTTGTTGTAGGTACTGGTGTGTGAGCAGTCATGGCATCTGTCCTGGAGGAGAATGAGCTCCTCAGCTTTCCACACAGCACAGCAGGGAGCAGTTGAACAATTCCTCCTCAAGTCCCAGGAGTCAGCGCTTGTGTGTCTGGCCCAGCTAAAGTCTGATCTAATTTCCCTCCCCAATTAAAAAATAAAAGGCCAAAACCAGAAAAGGCACCAGGGGATCCCACCTCTACAGCTTGGTGGGAATATCT
Organism: Brachypodius melanocephalos; assembly: GCA_013398615.1. Taxonomy (NCBI): domain Eukaryota; kingdom Metazoa; phylum Chordata; class Aves; order Passeriformes; family Pycnonotidae; genus Brachypodius; species Brachypodius melanocephalos. The sequence continues at coordinate 155,351 of VZSR01001283.1, read as the reverse complement.
CACCAAGACATTTTTGGTGAGACCATTCTTCCTCTCAGGGATTCATTACCTGGATTGTCCCTGAGATACTCACAAGAAAAGTTTCCAGTGGAAGACTCAGAAGAAGAGAGAAGAAAAAGGAAATCCAGAGCTTTTTCTGTCCTGCCTGTCATTGCAGGAGAGCCGAAACCTACAGCTCCTGGCACCCTGTGGGGAGGAAACCTCCTCAAGCCATATTTGAGATCACTGCCTGATTGATAAGTCTGTTGTGTGGCTGGGTCCAAATTGTGACTGCAGCATCTGAAAGTCAGAGTTGGCCCAGGTTTTTCCAAGAGAGAAGGGTGGAAGTTGTTTCTCCAATATGTGCTGCAGCTCAGCAAAATCTGCCCTTGAATTTAGCACTGGTGTCTGCTGCAGATGTCTATTTGTGCACATTTATGTTGTGGGGTTTATCCTGGTTGATACTTAATTCCCCAATTTTTAGTGGTGTTAAGAGTGAGGGCCTCAGCTTGAGCCATCAGTAAGGGATGGTTGGGACCTTCCATTGGAAGCCAAAGTCTGTCAGACAGCATTGCTGAAGTGTTTGTCTGCATGCAGAGGTGCTCAGCTCGACTGCCTGGCTGCTGCCCAGTGCTGATCAGCTCCCACCTGACAGAAATTGCTGAGAATCTGGAGCAGTAGAAGTCAAAAGCAGGAAAAAAACAAAACAAAACAAAAAAACACCTCAAAACCAAAAACCCAAATCAATCCAAACCTCTCTTTGATTCCAGACAGCTTTAGATCAGGGTCTTCATTGATTTTTCACTCCAGAATCTCCTGAAGGTGAAAGTTCATCCCAAAAAAACAAAACAGGCAAAGGTGTTGTGCCAGGCTGTCCTGGCTCTGCTTGCATTAGGGGCAGCAGTGTTGCCAGAGAACAAGGGGTCAAAATGAACATTAAATTAAGAAGCTGCTGAAGCAGTGAACAGGGAACCATTTGCAGCAGCTCTGGCTGTGGTGATCCCTGAATAAAACATCTCTAAGCTGTGGGTCTCGTGTTCCCATCCTGCAATCCCACCAGCTCCAATGGATGAATCCTATGGCACCAAGGCTGGCATCTTGGGTGGCTCTGCATTAACCCTTTTGCTCCTGAAAGCCAGCTTCCCAATTTCATCCTGACAGCTTAAATTAACATCCTATTAAGTTGCTTTCATCTATAAATTGTTGGAATCTCCCTGGACTCCCTTGGCAAGGTAGGATTTGTGCCTCTGCCAGACAAGCCTGGCACATGCAACAGCCATGAGCTGCTCGTGGGCACTGGCTTCATTAAATATTAATGGCCTCAAAACTGCTCTTCAACAGCTAATAATAAAAGAGACCATTTCAGTTTATTCTGACTCAAGTGAAGAGGTTTACATTCATTGAGAAGCATTCAGTGGTGTTTCTTAAATGCTTAAGTCCTGTCTTCCAGCCAGAAGCTGAACCACTTGTGAAGTTAAAACACTGTAAGGCAGCTGGTGTGGTGGGGCTGGTCCCAACTCTCCCTCAGCATGGCCAGCCCTGACCAGGTTCCTTCTCCAAGCAGTGGACATGGGACTTGGGGACAGCCTGTCCCATCACAGCCAGCTCACTCTGCTCCCACACATGGTCACTGGCAAGTCTGTAGCTATTCTTAATTGCTTCTCTCCTCGCCTTGAACAAAATGGACTTTTCCAATGAAAAATGTCCACATGCAACCAAAAAATAGTTTGTTTTTCATTAATGCAGAGAACGGCTTGCAATAGTGAGTTGGGTTGCTTGAAATTTTAGTTTGCTGTGGTTGGAGAAGGTAAACTTTCCATTCATGACACATGAGGGGAAAAAAAACCTCCAAAAAGCAGTTGTTAAGCATCTCTGGATTGGAGACCCCAAAGAATTTGGGAAAGGGATTGTGAAGCAGCAAAGCCAGGCTCCATCACACCACGAATCCACCCTGAGTGCTGCTCCCCAGCCCCGTCCCCTCACCCTGTGCTGGCAGCTTATCTGCTGCCAGAAATGTCTGTTTGCTTTGGCACTCGTTTACCTGCACATGAGATAAATGTTCTCCTGACTCTGAGATCTGGGGAGGAATGGACCATTCCAGGGCATGAATCTGCCTGCTGCATCCCCACAGCCCCCTCTGATCTTCCCTGCAGCCCGAGCCAAGAGCAGGATGTGACCCCGTGCACTCGCTTGCCGCCCTTTGCTACCGGAGGGGTTATTTCAAGGCTCCCCTTCACCGGCTTCAGATTCCTCTTCCCCTTTTGTACTTTCAAAAGAAAACATCTGTGGAGGGCTCGTCACAACAAACCCCTGCCAGTGTCTGATCTCTTACGATAACACGCTCTAATGAGGTTATAGCTCTCCTGTCTCGCAAGTGTTTCGGAGCTGCTCGGGCTGAATGAGACTGGAGGTAATTAGAGTGACATGCTTTCGTGCTCAGAGAGAATAAAGTAACACAAATTTCCTGAATGGGCAAGAGCAGTTTGGCCTCAGCCGAGGGAAATAACCAGGCAGTGATCTAATTCACTTTACTGTTAATAGATTGTTATCTGTGGAGCCTTAGTGCAAACACGATAAGCTGTAAAGAAACACAGATGAAAGCCAGAGCTCCGAGGGTTGCAGTGATGCACATTCAGCCCAGTGCTGGTCTCGCTGGCCTCAGCCCAGCTCCGCTTTCTGCTCATCCCTGGAGCTGGCTGGGGTGATAACACTCGAGCAGAGCTGTGCAATCAAATCTCTTCACAAATTGCGGGATCATTTGGCTCCAGCATCAGTTTGGGAATTCCATGGTGTGTGCCTTGTGGAGTCTAAGGCAGAGTGGGGAGATGTGGAGGCAGAAACTCTCCATGGGTTCAGGCTTTGACTCTGGTTGCTGTGGCCCATGTGGAGGGGTGTGTGATGCTGTGGTCCCCCAGTGAGGTCCCCCAGCTGACTGAGCAGGTCTGCCGTGGTGCAGCTGCAGTCACAGCCATCCTCTGGCACAGCATCCCTTCAATATTGTCACTGCAGGCAGAGAGCCCCCCATGCTGGCTTTATCTTCCACACCCCTCCCTATCATGGCCCTGAGATACACAGGGGGCTGCTCCCATGTGCTGGGAGGACAACACTCCTACAGTTTGTACCAGGGATGAGCTGCAGTTAGAGAACCAGGGTGAAAGTGGGTCTGTCAGTATCCTCTACCTCCATGAACAAGAAATCAGTCCTGATGTGCCCCAATATGGCCAGAGTACTTTGTCTGGATTCCATAAGCACTCCAAAGCATTGCCAATCACATCCATGATGCCATTCCCTCTCTTCTCCCTGGGTTTATCACCCTTGTGTCCAGCCAAGCCAGCTGCCAGCACAGACACATCATGTCCTCCTCACACATCAACTCTGTAGCTCTTCCTTGTCAGGCTATGAAACTTCCTACCCTTCCAGCTGTGGGAAGTTCAAGACATCCATGGGGACCTGCAATCTTGCTTCCAGTATTCACAGTGAGGATGAATTTCTGCATGAGCAAGGTGATGCAGGAAGGGGATCCATTGGGGTCTGCCCAAGCGTGCAGTGATGCAGAGTGTAGTGGATGAGCTCAGCAGGAGCAGAATCCTTCCTCATGGTTGTGGGGTGAAGCACCAGCCTCACACAGCCTTTCTTCCCATAACCTCCATACTACCCTGGCCTTACATGTAATATACCATGTCTTTTATTCATTTTTTCTTTCCTCAGGCAAGAATGCTGTCAGCTTCCCAGGCAGGTTTGAATGTGTCAAAAAATGTAATCTCTTCAGCCAGATTTAGCCTACTTTTGGAAGCGAGTGTATTCTGATTGCTGCTTCCCTGACAGCTTCATTAGAGCTGAGAGAACCCCAGCCCTGCCTGTCCCATCTCTCCTCAGCCAGCATCCAGCTATTAGAAAAACAACAGCACAGCTCCTCATGGTCACTCTCCTCAGCATTTCCAGGAGTTGTTGAGTCCCTCCAGGCCTCATTTCCCCACTTGTACCATGGAGAACCAAAGGTGTTTTCTTTCCAGTTCTACCCAGTTTGATGGCAAAGCCATGATGGGACTGGAAAGAACCCTGCTGCAGTTTCACATCTCTCTGACATCCCACTGGAGCCTCTAAACCTGCTGCACAGCAAACATGGGTATGTGCTAACCCTCCACACACTGCTCTGCCACTCCTCCTGTGCAGCAACGGGGAGCCAAGGCTACAGACATGATAACCAGTGTGGGGCTGCCCAAATGTCACCAAACTTGGTCAGCTGAGGCGTGTCCCCAACAAGTCCAGTGGTCAGCCAGGCCGTTAGAAGCAGAGTCCTGGCCAAGCTCTGGCCATTGAACTCTTGCCACAAGCCCAGGTTCAGGCTGATGTCTGATCCAGGGACACATCCTTGATGGGTGGTTTAGATGCAGCCACCCTGTCCTGAAGAGGAGGAGAGTTATGTAAGCTCTGCCAGCTGCTGTCTGTACCCATGAGCAAGCTACTTTATTATTTTATTTTATTTTATTTTATTTTATTTTATTTTATTTTATTTTTTATTTTATTTTATTTTATTTTTATTTTATTTTATTTTATTTTTTATTTTATTGTATTTTATTGTATTTTATTGTATTTTATTGTATTTTATTGTATTGTATTTTATTTTATTTTATTTTATTTTATTTTATTATTTCTTTTTTATTTTATTGTAATTTTTTAAAAATTATTTAATTATTTATTTATTTTACCTAACTCATTTTATTTCACTGTACAGGCTTGACCCTGGGCACTTCTCAGCCCATGCTCAGAATCGTGCTTTTGCAGCAATGTCATGCCAAGTGCATGGGGAGCAGCCTGACTTCCACTGCGGGTGCCAAAAGGGAGTGGAGGAGGCACAAACCAACTCTCACTCAGCTGGAGAGTTTACTGAAGGCTGCAATCTTCCAATTGCTTGAAGAGCTGTCATTAGACAGTTTAAGATGGCAGATTGCTAAATTGCTTTAAGGCTGGAGCCAAGCAGAGCTGAATGGGGCCCTCTTTGCTGTGAGGATGTGTGTGCACCGCAGTCCTTTGGTGCGAGAGAAGAGGAAAATCATCGTGTCCCAAGCATCCTGCAGGGCTGGGAGGGGGCACAATTCACTGTGGAGATAAGGGGAATGAGATACAGGGATGGGAAGGAGAGCATGCAAGAACAGAGTCCCCAAATCTCTCTGTTACCCAGTGTCTGCCCCATGGTCTTTTGAATGTTTTTTTCTGTCACTCACTGCCAACACTTTCCTCCTGTGACAGAAGGAGATGATATTTTCTGTATCTTTTCCAGACCTAGTGAGACTGACCCAGAGGAAACATCTCTGTGACCTCATCAGGGGTCAAGCAAGGAGCTGGAGCAAGGGAGAGAGGCTGGGAGGGAGAAGAAAAGACTTCTTTGCACATTATCTGCTTCAGCAGAGTTTCAGGATCCACCAAGAAGCTGCCTGCTCCGAGCCGAAGGAGTTTGGTTCTGCAGCTCATGTTACTTGCAGGGATCAGATCATCAACTTCTCCTTAGAGCAGCCAACATGGACAATTCCAGTCCCTGTCCTGAAAAACTCAGTGGTGCACTTTCTCCCCCACTGGGGCTGCAGCTTTCTCAAGAGAGAGGGAAAACAGCAGCCAGCTCAGCAAAAACCTGCTGACAGGACTAATAAAGCAAAGGGGACAGCAGCAGGCTTTGGTACAGCCTCTTCTCCACTGCAGGAATACAAACCTGGATACTTTCTCCACTGAATGCATCCCTTCTTCCACTGTACTCACCTACTGCCTGTCCCTAGATCCTCAACTCCACTTGGACTCTGTATTTCCAGGCCTTGAAGAAGTGTTGGCTGGTCCCATCTCCACTCCCAACATCTTGGAGAAGAGATACCAGATGTGCTTAGCAGTGATGTCTGAAGGTTACTTTTCAACGTGGTTATCTACTATGGTTCTCATTGTTGGCACCAGCTCCACTGAGCAGACCCTACAGGACTGAGTTTTTCAGGGAAATGCTGCTCTTTTGGGGGGTTGAGGCCTCTCCTGATGGGTGTAAAAGGTGCAACTTGTCTGTGCTCACTGGGGTCATTGTCTGCTGGGAGTGATGGATGGAGCTGGTCTTACCTTTTCCAAAAGCTCTTGTCAGCTTGTCATCCAAAAGCTTTATGCCAACACAGCACTTGGTAACCCCAGCCAGTGACGAAACATCTGAAATCTCTCCTCAAGGAACCTAAATTTGGTAGAACTGGACAATTTGCCCTTGGGCTTGCACATGCACTTCCAACCTGTTTGATGCTTTAGGGAGAGACCTTTTGATCCACTGGTTCTGAAAGGGAAAAAACACTCAGTGAAGGTGCATCTGGGTTTGTTTTGTCTCCCCCCAGGAATTTCCCCTTCTCCCTTAAGTTTCTCCATTTCCTCCAGGTCTCCAGATTCCCAGGTGCCTGCCAAGCACACATTCCCGGGCCCTCTGTGCGCACTTCCACCCCTGCAAAATTAAGACACGTGACCTCTATAAATCCCCATCAAAGGCCTTTATTCTTGTGCTATTCTCCTTGCTGTTGTTCACTCTGAACATGCATGTGACAGCCAGATAAAAGGCATCATTCTCGAACGAGCTAATTCAAGTCAACCACTGCAGGGAGAAGGACCCAGCAAAGCCAAAGCACTCTGGCATTTTGATGTGCAACAGGGGTTTGTGCCTCCAGCTCATTTTTAGTTTCTGAAACCCCAACTGTTAGCCAGACACTCCCTGAGCATTTGGCAGGAAGCAGAAATTGAGGAAACCTGGCTTCCTTTGCATCTGTGTCCCAGGATTTCGGTGCAGGGGAGGGAGGTCAGCTTGAAAGATGGGTACTTGAAAAGGTGAGCCTTGTTCCCACTTTGGGGCATGCATTAGGAATTCAACCCTCACAGGTCCCTTGTTTTTTCCTTCCTTTTCCTCAGAAAATTTAGGATACTCTGGGACACACCTCATCCTGTCAAATTTGGTTGAAATCAGCAAGTATGTGTATTGATTGATATATAGCAGAGGACACTAAAGATAGATATTTTTTCAAATTTTGAAAACTAGGGTTTTTTTCACGAAACAATTAGATGAAATTATGAGTTGAAAAGCCATGTCAAAATGGTCTGACACTTTTTCTCTGTTCTCCTCTGAGCTTGGGTGCTTCTGGGATATACACTATAAGTGAATCTCCAGGGCCTTGAACAAGAAGATGCTCTTAGTGCCAAAAAAAAAAAAAAAAAGTAATGGAAATACATAACATCAGCTTTTGTTCTATTCTAAACTTTAAAACACAGTTGCTGGCACTAACTGCACTGTCTGACTCTTGTTCGACTGTTCACTGTGAAGGTCTGGAGGAACCACAGGAATCCCCAGAGGCAGGGACTGAGAGGATGCCCAGTCTCTCTGTCCAGAGCCCTGATTTAACTCCCTTTGAATTCCACCTGAAATGGTGTGCGGGATCCTAAATCCTACTGGAAGATGGTATTTATGACTTGAATCATATCAATGCTTTTGAAAATTATTTCCCATCAGGGCAGAGGTGCTGCGAAAAGCCAAGTGATACAAACTCCAGGCTTAGGAGACAAAACACAGCGTACTTGCTGTAGCCACCATCAGATGATGGATGGCACAGCAAACTGAGCAGGAAGAGGGTCACGTTAGCAGCAGTTTCAAGAAACACTTGACATCACCCCAAGAAACACTTGTCCCCACCTTGCAGCCTGCACAGAGCAGGTGGCACTGGAGCCCCCAAGCTCACCTTTCATTCCCCTCATGCGGAGAACATGGGGACAATGGGAGTGACAACAGCCATGTGATTGAAATCAAGCAGGCTCTTTAGGTGTTGTCCTGGTGGTAGGACCCCAGGGATCTCACTTTGTACTCCAGCTTGGCACCCGGAGCAGCGAGCGCTGGAGATGAGAACTCCTTCCAAATAAAAATGCTGCTCCAGTACTTCTCCGTAGTTTCTCACCGGGCTTGACATTCTCATCTACTCACAGCCCCTGGCAAACTTCTCTCGTGGTGGCTCTTCATCTCCCAGCTCCACACAGGGAAATTAAAAATCCCTATCATATTTTTCTTTAATCTATTCCAAGCTGCAGCTGCACCGGGGGCTGTCGCCTGGCAAAGTCTACACGGATGAGGGGTGCTCAGCTCACCTCCACTGGTGAAACTCCCTCTCCAGCTGAACTCCTTGAAGCACACAAATAAAGAGGGAACAGAGGAAAAAAAAAAAAGACAAAGGAGCAAAGAACAAAGGTCTCAGCAGAGAAATGCTCTGCTTGCCATTGCTAAAGGGCAGAACAGGGGGGAAAGCTTGGATGTTTGCAAAAGGCAAATGCATCCGTCCCATGGAATGCTGAGGATTTGGAAGCAAGGTGAAAAGGATCCAGGGTAAGTTTGTGTCTTGGGACATCTTGGCTGCTGCCACTCTTACCACAGTCACACGGTGTGTCAGCTCCCTGCCTGCTTCCCCTATGGCTGCCAAGCACCCAAAACGCAAATATTTTTAAAGTCCAAGCCTCAATCAAGTCCACGTTTGTGCCCTAAGAAGGTTTTCCCTGGCAGGTCTGCAGTAGCATATCTGATGTGGTTTAATCATATAAAAAAGGATTTCCACGTGGTTTTCCTTGGATGGTGCCTGTGTCACAGCTGCCCACGGAATAAGTCAATTTAATGCTTTTGTGTGATTCAGACAATCACAGATCCACCAAAAAGGAGCACATTTGACCCATAAAAGGTTTTTCTTCCACATATACTTTTTCCAAAATATTCTATCAAGAAGCACCTTATTACTGTACACTGCTTAACATTTTCCCAACCCAAACTGTTGTTCGCACATCCTGAGTGAAAATCAGTGCACAGTTTGCAAGCTTGGCAGAGGCTGAAAACCCCAGCACAGGCTAATCCATGAATATAGACTGAATGATAAGTTACTTCAGGGAAGAGTGGCTATATTTGCTCCCCCTCTATTATTGCCAGCCAGCTCTAGGTTCAGAGATGCTTCTGCCCTGCCTGATAAATTGAAGGACTTCACGGACATATTAACACAGCCAGACCGTAGTCAGTGAGCAGACAATTGATTATATGTCAGAAAGTCACACACTGGGCAATTTTGCTCCTAGGCTTTGCCTCCATTTCTCAAAATATACATTACAAAGTGAAGGAATCAAAAGTGAGAGATAAGAGTGTGCACGTTAGGAAGCTGCTTGGAACAGGTTTTGTCTGTCTCCCTGGTTTTGTGCAGCACTGTGTGTCTTGTTTGGGTTCTGGAAGGAGCAGAGTCGCTCAGTCGATGTCTTACAATTAAGAGGTTTTTCTTCATGAAATATAGGATCCTGTCAAAGCATAACTTTTGATTCAAAACCAAGGCTTTCAATGATTTTCTCCTGTTTTTCACCAAGTCTAAGCAAACAGCTTGTTCTTTTTTTTCCCCCACTTCCCTTTCAAATCACCATTTGTAAATGTTGAGGGGTTAGCTGAAAATGTTATCATTTGTGTCAAAAATGTTGAAATCTTTCCTCAAGACCCTGTCACCATATGTCAGGCTTCATTATTCAGAGAAAACACTCAGGTAAAGCTTGTTCCCAAGTCACATTTTTCACTCTGTGTCACCATGAAAGCCAATGTTGCAACTTTTTGGGGGGCAGGAATTGCATTCCCAGGGAAGCAAAAAATTTGAGTGTTGAATATCAAGGCCTTTCTTGTGAAAGCTGCCTGAAATGAATCACTGCTATCTGCATTTCAGTGAGGGCTGGAGGTCACGGGGGGTTTTTTTTGGTGTCTCATTGTGCTGCACATGAACAAACACACAAGAGGCAACACTGGCAGCAGAGAGCTCGTGGGTTCCTTTGACAAGACAAAGCACTGAGAGGAAAGGCAAGCAGGGAGAGGTGGAGTGACCCAGCCTAAACCACACCACGAGCCAGGTCAGAGACAGGAGGAAAATTGGTACATCCAGATTCCCAGTCTGGAGCAGGCAGGATCACTCTGATGGCTGCACCAAGGGAGGAGTGGAAAAGGGAGGATGTTCTGCTCAGGTGAATGCCTTGTCTCCTGAGACTTGGAGGACCAACCTGGCCTCTAACAGAGTTCCACTCCCCTCCTCCCTGCCCTGAGGGGGTCTTTTGGATAGCCCTGATGGCTCATCCTCCAGCATCCTTCCTGCATCTCTGTCCTCTTGCCTTTCTCTTCTTGCAGCTGTCTTTGGCAGGAACCTTCCACAGCCCTGGGCTCTGCACTGGGTAGGGCAGAACCTCTCTGGAGGCTGGAGCAGATTTGCCAGCAGGGCAGATCATGGCAGATCTTCCCCATTACCACCTGGGGAGCGACTTGGCTCCCAAAATCAAGTGGCACACGGAGCCCTGGGTAATGCTGCCATGGGTTACCCCGACCAGATTTGAACAGAAAACCTGGGTTTGGGGCTGCTTGCCATGGGAGCATCCCTTCCTTCCCACCACAGACCAGCCTTCCCTGGGCCACAGAGCACACAAAAAAAGCTGTGGCCCATCTGCTCCAGGGGCCAGCGAGCACGACCTGCCTCCTGCACCTTCCCAGGAGGAACAAAAGGCTTTTTTATTCCCCCAGCCTGCAGCTGCTGAACACATCAAAGAGGGGAATCAATACCTATCGACCATCACTGTTTCCTTCAAGTGTCCCCAGCCCCTGTGATTATGTATCTGCTCTCCTTTCCCTGTCTGCTTTACACATCAGGAATTCACCTCATTCCTCACAAAGAGAACTCCAAAATTGGATTTCTCAGAACCAGTACTAATTCACAACCCAAAACAATGGTAATAGGGACAATATTGGTCTCTGTATCACAGTTACTGTGGAAATTCTGCCTTTGTGGGTAGAAAAGTGCTGAGGTATTACCTTTAAAATGCTCCTCTGGTGCTGTTCTGCATAGAAACAAAATGCTCAGCACCAGCAAAAGATCTCATTGCATCCCCACATGGGGTAGGGGAGATGGGGAACCACGAGCTCTCTCCAGACATGGGATATTTCCCGAATCTTTAACTCAGCAGAAATCACGGGGAATCCCAGCCTCCACCCCAGGCTGGCCTCCCATCTCCTCCCTGTAGGCACCTGCCCTCCCTCTGCAGGCAGCTGCTTCACAGAGCCCAGGCAGCAAAAACCATCCCAAACAAGCAAAGAGTTTCCCACTGGTTCATTCCCCCAAACCCACTCACCCCAGGGTGAGCTGTGCGTTGATTCCTGCAAGGCAAGGGCTCAGAACACACAGCTGGGGGCACGGGCACAGGCAGGGTTTTGGAGGCTGAACTGATTTGCACAGGTTTCACCAAGACAAAATGACTCTGTAACCTTGCTGAGATCTCAGTCCCCATGGCAAAGGGCCACGGAGGGCACACGCACATCTTTGCAGCCAGCAGCCCAAACCTGATGCCTGTTTGCTCTGGGTACCTGCCTGAAAATGTTGCTTACCTACAAAAAACCTTCCTCCAGCTCCATGATACCAACTGCTGAAAAACAAACAGGCAGCTGCTGGCAAAGAAGGGAGGAGGGGGGGAAAGAAGTGGAAGGAGCCAGACTCCAAATTTGGCACAGGTAGGATCTCTTGGCCAGAACACAGAAGAAGCAGCAGCTCTTGTCTCTGCTCTCCCTTTATTTGGGATAAAACAGCTTCAGCAAGCAGCTGAAGAGAAGCTGAGACCAGACACCCAGTAACACCCACAGCCCATTCAGCAGGAGCCCAGCACTGGCACTCACTGGAACTTTTTCACCCCTGGGAGCCAGTGCCTACCCAAAACCCTCTGGAATTTACCTTTCCAGGTCTTTCTCTGGTGGGAAAGCACTCAGACACCACACAGGCGTGCAGGGAGTGCACACACATTGGGATGCTTGTGCAGAGCAGGCATCTGTGACCAGGGCACATCTTGACTGCATCCTTCGAGATAAAAGCCTGGATCCCCTCCTCGCCCCCATCCTCCTCCCCACCTCCAGTGTTTACTGCTCTCAGACTCTGATTTAGGTGGTTTACTGTGGCTTTCATCTAAGTGCATCAGCATTTTTAAATTAGTCACAGGTGACTCACAGGGTTACAAGAATAATGTTAAATTGCCAGACATACACAGCCCATATACTTTATTACCTCATTTTTGTATCTTCTTTATGGCCTGTGATAGCAATGACCTTATAGTCTGTGGCTGAAGAGCCAGTTAAACTTGTTCTCTGTCAAAACAGTAATTAAAAAAATTCCTATAGGCTAGGGAGCAAACCTTTACTCTCCAGTATATTTCTCCTTCCAACAAGGCTCCTGAATGAAGCTTTGTGAGCAACAGAAGACAATGTGCACAAAAGTCCCTTCTGAACACCTTATCAGCCAGGCAGCACTCGTTCATCTACATTAATATTTTAAATAAATATGTATTAGGCTTAATGACGTACAGCGCATGCCAGAACCAGACATACAGCAGTTTCCCTTTGGCCACTGAGAAAAATCTGGTCTGATTGAGAAGGAAAGGGAAAAAAAAAGGATAAATGCATTAAATATATTTAGCAAACAGTTGGCATTTTTCTCGCTTTTAAATGAAGATTGCAGTTTGATATCTCCTTTTTCTTAAAATCCCATTCTTCTTCTAAATTTGCAGTTCAGTTGGAGAAAAAGAGAATAAAAAGGGAACATACAGAATGTGAGGAAATTTTGGCAGTCAAGGTCACGAAAGAGATAGGAATGAAAACAGAAAATTTGGTTATTTGTTGAGAGAGAGTTATCAATTTTGGGAGACTACCTCCAAAAGCAATGGATACAACTATGATAATATTTCACCCCATTATTCTCCCTGCTCTGATATTATAGACATGATCCTTCCCCGTCCACCTACCTCCAAAAAAACCCCAAACCCACAACTTTTCCCTTGGGAAGGTGGGTCACATCCAATTTTCCAGCACACGGACCTCACAGAGTGTCAGGTGGTTTTATTACTGGTTTAGAAACAAATCCCCAGGAGCCATAGAAATGCTGGATGAATCTCACCTTTTTTCCTCTTCCCTCCCCATTCAAATTCCTTTTACTGGTGTCATTTACAGGTTACTAACCAAGTTGAAACATCCAAGCTGGAAGTCCAGCCGTTAAAAAGCAGCAAGGCATCCAAAGCCCGCTGCCCGTGCAATTTTTAAAGTGCTGCACTAAGGAAATGTTCAGGAGAGTGAAGCTTTGCCTTTTATACATCCCAGCAGACTTACACTTTCTAATAGACCCGTCTAAATCAACAAAGTATTCCCCAGCCAGGGCCACGAGTCGGTGAAAATGGCTCGGAGACAACTGATGCAGCCACAACTTTCCACTGGAAGTTAATGAACTTTTAAAAACATTTTGGCAAGTGATGTATGCACAGGGCTCCTCGGTGTATCACAGTCCATATAATGTGTTCCTGTCCCCGGGGGAGACCCTGGCTGAGCTGTCAGCTGTGAGGTTGTTCTTCTGGAGCTTTTTCTTTGCGTATACAGCCCTCTATCTCTCTCTGTCTCTGCCTCTCTCCTTTTGTTCTGCGGGGGAGGCAAAAGGCAGCCAGCTCCCTCTTGTATAAATCGTGTGCTTTGAAGGATTTGAAGGGCAAATGAACAGGGGGAAGGAGGCAAAATCCCTGGCTGAGTGAACAGAGAGTCAGGGATGCCCTGGATGCCACCGGTGGTGCTGAGCATCCCGAGGGTGTGGCTGCACACTCACCTGCACCCCTGTACCCACACATGGAACAGGAATCTCTGGCATTGAGGGAATGTTGCCTCATCCAAATGGCCTCCTGCATCACAGCCCATCAAGTCAGGAACTGGGGCAGGGTGGCTGGGAGCTGCCTTGAGGAAAAGGGCCTGGGGCTGGTGAGAATGAGCCAGCTTTGCCCAGGTGGCCAAGAAGGCCAATGGCACTCTGGCATGCTTCAGAAATAATGTGGCCAGCAGGGAAGTGATTCTTCCCACCACTTGGGATTAGTGAGGCCATACCTTGAGTGCTGTGTTTGGTTTTTGGTCCACTCACTACCAGGAGGACATCGAAGGCCTGGAGCAAGCCCAGAGAGGGGCAACAGAGCTGAGGAAGGGTCTGGAGCACCAGGAGTACCTGAGACAATTGGAGGGGCTCAATCTGGAAAAAAGGATGCTCCACAGGGATCTTCTTACTCTCTAAAACTGCCTGACAAGAGGGCGCAGTCAGGTGGGGATTCGGCTCTCCCCCAGGGCAAGTGACAGGACCAGAGGAAACAGCCTTGAGTTGCACCAGGGGAGGTTTAGATTGGATATCAGGAATGATTTCTGCACTGAAAGAGTGGTCAGGCATTGGAACAGGCTGCCCAGGGAAGTGGTGACATAACTGTCCCTTGAAAGTGTTCAAAAGGCACAGGGATGTGACCCTTGGGGACAAGGTGTAGTGGAGAACAAGGCAGCACTGAGGTAACAGCCAGAGTCAATGATCTCAGAAGTCTTTCCCAACCTTTATTATTCCGTGATTCTGTGGTTTGTCCTTAAGGAACACGAAGATCCCCACACAGGAGTCCTCCCTGGGGCACTTCAGGATGGTCTAGAGCTCATCAGGTTTGTCTTAATTATTTCCATGTCTGGCAGTGGTTTCTGGACCACAGCAAGGAAAATGGACGGTCACAGCCAGAGCCTCAGTGGTCCACGAGGCCAGCACTGCTCCAGCTCCATCCTTAAAATGGTCTCCTCAAAGATGAGCTTCAGCATAAGCTCAAAACTCATCTGGAGAGAGGTCAGTCCACCATCTCTCTCCAGACAGCCTGCTGTCTCCAGCCTTAGGGAGATGAGGTCTAGTTTGGGGGTGAATTATTTAATTTCCAAGTATGATCATCCATCTCTGGGTGTCTCTCTGAACTCTCCCTCCCATTTGATTTCCCAGCATGTCTGGACTCAGCCCAGCTCTCTCCCAAGACTGTATTTTCCCTGTCCCAGCTGTTATTACCTACTTTTTTAGCTCCTCTGAAAATTATCCATTTTTTTTTTCCTTTCCCCCATGGAATTACCACAGTGAGAGCTCATCTTGAGAGGTTATCAGGATGACCCTAAAGTCGTTCCTCAAGACACTGCTTTCAAACACAGAGCTGGCTCTTCTGAAAGCACAGCCTTGCATTCTTCACTCCCAGAGGGATTCCCTTCAATTTAGCTGGACTAAAAGCATCCTGCTGAACCATGACCAGTTAAGTACACAATCCATATCTCTGAGTAACCCATGTCTTCCTCATTCTCTAGCCTGCAAATTTCTGTGTCAACTCTAATGCCATAAAGTGTTCCTTACCCCTGTATGTTCTGTATCACTGCAAAATGACCTGGACAAAACTTTAAACAGATGGAGCAAGACCAATCTCTGGGGAAACCACCTCAAAATATCTTTCCCCTTTGGAGCCATAGCATTAATGGCTTTCAAAATGCAGCAGAGAACCGGTCCACCTAACTGTTGACCCCTGATACTGCAAAATGTACACTGTAAAAATCAAAATATCATCGACTGTCACGGGTGATATTCACAGAAGGATTTTTTATCAGCCATGTCTATGCTGTGGTTTAACCCTGGGCAGCAGCTCAGCTCCACACGGCCATTCCCTCCCTCCCTTCCAGCAGGATGGAGGAGAGAGTTGGAAGGATAACAGTGACTAAACTTGCGGCTTGAGACAAGTAAAGCAAAAGCAAAATAAGGAATAAATTCACTACTTCCCACTGGCAAGCAGGTGTTCAGCCAAGTCCAGGAAAGCAGGGGCTCATCATGGGACTTGGTGAGACAGATGCCACGATCCTGAATGTCCTCCTTTCCTCCTCCTTGCCCAGGTTTATGTGCTGATCATGGCACTGCATGCTCTGGAATGCCCCTTGGCTCAGCTGGTGCCAGCTGTGCTGTCCCCTCCCAACACCTTGTGCACCCCCAGCGGGGCAGCCAAGGAGCAGAAAAGGCTGTGAGAGCCCTGCTCAGCAACCACAGAAACATTGGTGTGTTATCGACACCATTTTCATCACAAAGCCAAAACCTGTGACTGCAGAAAAAAAAAATTAAAAAAAAATTAACTCTCTCCCAGCCCAGACCAGCACACTTCTTCCACTCCAGCCAAGGATCCTGACACACCAGCAGGCTGCTCCCAGCCTGCCCTGACTCACCCCGACCGAGAGGCATTCCAGAGTTTCCCCCAGTTCCGAGGGAAGCTTTGCTAATATCTGGCAGGCAAAGAGCAAAGTGAAATCAATAGGGGGAATTGAAGAAGATTATGGCTACAGGTCATTTGTTTACACAGCTTTGCTGCTGACCTGACTAGGGGAAAGTTAATATAAGCTTGCAGTTTGGGAAACCAGAAAATGTTCCCATGTTCAAGGAGGGCAGGAGTCAGAGTCTGTAAAAGAGGACACATTGGAAGAATGTCCAGGAGAAGGATATTTTAGTGTTCCAGCGTTAACCATTTTGTGCTGTGTCAGAATATAATCCCTGAGCAAGACTTCAGCAACAAACCTGCTTGAGGTGTTCTGCTTCAAGGGAATTTTCAATAAGGAAAAAAAATCCTTTTTTTTTTTTTTTCTCTTAGCAAGCCTGTGCAAATATGAGACATTATTTAGACATAAGCATTTTAATTAAAACCTTTGTCTGTCCTCCTACTGCATTCACTGTTACCACTGCACTCACAACATTCTCCACCTCTCCAGAATGATCACATCCTACTGTGTTTTTCAGAAGTTCACATGAAATCTGCTGTCACAAATATTTTTCTGAATACGAAACATCTGGAATGGACAAATTGAGCAGAGTTATGGAACGTTCCTTGTACAACACGCTGTGCAGTGATCCAATAATCTAGGACTTGTCTGTCTCTGAAAGTCACTGGGGAAAATGCAGGGATGTGATGTCTGAAAGCTCATCAGTGACTCAAAGAAGATAAACAAGCACCAGGTGTCTGTGGTCTCCACCAGTACAGGAATTAGAGACCAACAAGCAAAACTAACAGGCAGATGTCTTAAACAAACATGAGGATGTGGTTCATTAACCCACGCACAGTTGGGCTGTGGAGCTCCTTGCTGCAGGATGCTGTGGATGCTAGAGAGGCACAAGGGAAAAAGGAATCCCTCAAAAAGGAATAAGGCAAGTTGTCCCAAATAATCCATCAGTTACTGGAGCTAAAGACACTGCCTCAGAAAGATGCCATACAACATCCTGCTAAAGCCTTCAAGTGTCCAATGGGGATATTATATATTTTTTTCATATTTTTCAGCTTTTTTTCTCTGTCTTGTTTCCAGCTCTTTTCGTCTAGATGGGCTAATCCAGCAGTCCTTAAGCATTTTTGGCCTATTTTACTGTTTGAATTTAATTTCCCAGTAGGATTTTGGTACTCTTAGTGAAACAAATTCTGCCATTGCCAAGAGAGTAGAACAAAAATCTACCTAACAGACTAAGAAATCTCTATGGAGAGAGAGAAGGAATGATATTCCTATTGTTTTCATGATCTCCTATGCCAGGGGGCACAAGCTGCTGTGTAAGGCTGGAGAGATTTTACAATCTAGACGCATTCCTCAATGTCTATCAAGAGGTCTGAAACATAAAGCTGCAGACACAACTCTGTGGATAAGGAAGGTACTAACCCACCTCTTGCCAGACATCAGAGAGGTGAAAGAGCACTCCAGAATTCCTTTCTTTCTCCTCTCTTCCCTGGGCATCTGCAGGGGACCATTGTGAAAGCAGAGATGTTGCACTGGTGGGCCTCAGATGAGACATTTCACAGCATCACAGAATTTCTAGGTTGGAAGAGACCTTCAA
>VZSR01001283.1:73315-137537 GCA_013398615.1 Brachypodius melanocephalos | reverse complement strand
CTGGAAGAAGATGCCCCCCAAAGGGTTAAGAGTTGTTACTGAGCAGCAATGCTGTCTTGGTGCCATATGGTCCTCATCATCTCCCTGTTACCAAGGCAGCTGCAGCAGAGGCACCTGCACGCTCAGCCCCTTCCTGCTGCAAGCGCCCAGGGACAAACCCGAGCCCACCTGCCTGCCAGGAACAAAACACCAGGCATCCAGAGGGGGAAATGTTCAACCATCACCCCACTGCCATGCCAGGGAAATCGTTGCTGTCACCAGAAATTGGCTGCAACTCTTCAGGCCAATATTAGTGCTAATAAAGGTTTGTTACCCCCATCTTGAGTTGTTCTTCTAATCCCCAGGTCCACAGAATATTGGACAATGTTTCCTTTTGTGTTTTTAAGTGAAGCCTGTGAGAAACCAGGTTCTCAAAGATGAGGAACCTTGACATGTTGGGTTGCACCACTATCTCTGTGCTGCTCTCTGAGGGATCATCCCAGAGGTTCCTCTCACTGGCTTCACTTCACATCTTCCAATGAAGGGTCAAGTCACCATGTTCAAAATGCTTCATTATCTCCACAGAGAACAATGTCCATATCAATTCCAGTTGTCTACCCTGGAGAGCCATGAACATCTTTGCAAGACCCTTCTAATTGTTTGTTCACTTGATGTAAAATGTTAAAAGTTTTGAAGCCAGGCTCACAAGGTGCCTCATCACCTGTAAATGGCTCATTCTAGTCCCACTTCAGCCCAAGAGGAGAACAACTGCATGGCACAGCATACCACCTCTCCAGCAAAAGAATTGCATGGGCTGGGTTGAAGGGGATCCCTGGACTGGCGTGGCTTGCAAAGGTTAATAGCAGAAAAGAAACCCACCACAGCTGCTGAGGAAATCTAGAGGTCTCAGCTTGTCTACAGGAAATCCACAAGTCAGGGGGGAAACAGAGGGGCAAATTCCCTGGGAAATTGCTGAGATTTCTTTATTAAGAGAACATGGTGTTGTGTGTCTGGCTTTAGTCCCAGCACAGTGAGGTCCTCCAGAGGGCTTGGTTTTGATGGGAACTTCATTAAAACCATTTTGTTGGTGCTGGTGGGACTGAGGAGAAAGGCTCAGGTGTCTGTGTTAGACAGCTCAGCTGGGAGGCTCCAGGCACTGATCCTGCACAGCCAGCATATACAGACCTGCTCTTCCTGATAGTGATTCCCAGCAGGAACCTGAACCAGACTCTGGAAAGGCTCTGTCCTTACTGCTGCTCTGCCTGGACTACCCCCTGACCCCCTGTGAGTTAGGAGACAGAACCCACCTTGATAGCCACTGAAAAATGGTTTGAGTTGGAAGGGACCTTAAAGATTGTTCTGTTCCAGCCCTGTGCCATGGGCAGGGACACCTTCCACTAGACCAGGTTGAGCAAAACCTCATCCAGCCTTGCCTTGATCACTCCCAGAGATCAGGCATCCACAACTTCCCTGAGCAGCCTGTTCCATTGTCTCATCACCTTCTGAATAAAGATTTTCTTCCTGATATCTTATCTAAACCTGCCCTTTTCCAGTTTGAAGCCATTTCTCCTTGTCCTATGTCCAAAGTCTTTGTCCCAAGTCCCTCTCTGGCTCTCTTGGAGCCCCTTTAGGGTTTGAAGGGGCTCTAAGGTTTCCATGGAGCCATCTCTTCTCCAGGCAGAACAACCCCAGCTCTCTCAGCCTGGCTCCAGATCAGAGGTGCCCCAGCCCTGTGAGCATCTTTGTGGCCCCCTCTGGACCTTCTTGACCAGGCTCATGTCATCCCTGTACTGGGAACCCCAGAGCTGGATGCCGTATTTCAGAGGAGGCCTAACAAAAGCAGACTGGAGAGGGAGAATAAACTATAGTGATCTCTTAGGGGGTCCTGGAATGTGACATTTTATGAAGAGTCCAAATAACACAAAGCATAATTGTTCAATTAAATTATGAGGGCACAGTTGACAGAGTCAGAGTGATACCTTCATGGTGAGAGCTGACATTGGTCTTTCCCTGCTTCACACCATGTTCAGGGTGAGAACAGATCACACAATCACTGGAGCAACAACTGCTAGGAGCAGCACAGCTGGTGACTCCTGCATCCAGCTCAGGTTGTGGTGTCAGAACCCAGGGATGGATTAAACTGCCTTCAGAGTTTGCTGTTCAAGCTGTGTCAGTCTGATTTTTGCTTCAGGCTGGACACAGTTTGCCCAGGGGGGACACAACTGAATGTCTCCCAGATGGCCAGGCTGAACTTCTGCCTGAGACAGACTCCAGGCTCCTGGAACTGCACATCCCATGCTCAGCTGGGGCTGTTGACAGCCTCACCGATAACAAACCAGTGAACATCAGGGCTGGGAGATGCACACAGAGTGAAGACTGCTTCAAAGCTGTGTGTAGACCAGATTCCTGCCTCCCCTCCCAGCCCTGTATCCAGCCAGGTGTGCTGGGAGACACCAACCTAGCAAGGAGTCATGTGGATCATTCAGGATCTATCCCTTGGTGTGGAAGCATGAACATAATGGGATCTTCCAGACTAGCTGATTTTCCCCCAGTTCATCATGCTGTTATCTTGGATCACAAAGGTCTCTTTTTTTATGTATGGTGTCCCCAAAAGAGCAGGGGCAAACCCTCCAATCTCCACTGCTGAAAAGCAACAAGGGCCAGCGCCCAAAGCCAGAACAGCTCTGGATCACAAAATCATAGAAACACAGAACAGTTTGGGTTGGAAAGGACCTTAAAGTTCACCTAATTTCAATCCTTTGCCATGAGCAGGGAATCTTCCACTAGACCAGATTGCTCAAAGCTCCATCCAGCCTGGCCTTGGACACTTCCAGGGGTGGTGCATCCACCACCCCTCTGGGCAACCTGGATGTCCCAGCACGACCAGACTACCTATATTTGGATACCACTGCAAACCCAGCCGCACTCTCACCCCCCTCAACCAGCCAGCCTTAAACAAATAACTTGCTAGAGCTGCCCTGTGCTCCTTGAAGCCCCTTTTCTTCGGCAGTGTTGCAAACCATCCACGCCCACAGCAGAGGGGTGCAGCACAGGCTCACCCAGCACCGTGTTTTGCTCAGCACACACATTTCTCCCTTGCTGTGGTCTCAATGCTGGGATCAGTGGGTCTGTGTGTGTGTTTGTGTGTGTGTTTGCACCCTGCAGTGGAGAACACTTTGACCTCTGTGAGCACAAAACACAACCGCTGCTGCTGCCGTTGCTGTGGCTGAGGGAGGGATGTGCTGTCACTCACCTCTTTGAGAACACCACCAGCAAACAAGCCTGGAGGGTGCCAGGGGCTAACAAACCACTCCAGATCCTGCAGGGACCTGGGTTAGCTTCACAGTGCTGTGCCTCACTGCTGGTTGTGTTAAATACTGCGCTGAGCTCTTCAGAAAGGAGGACTTCTGATGCAATCAGGTGCAGGCAACAGCATCTTGGAGGGGCCATAAAGCCAGGCTCAGCCTGACCTTTCAATCCTGGGCGGCTGCAGCTGTGCCTCTGGAGCAGGATGAAGGCAAATTAGTGATTTTCAGAAATGTTTTGCTGATAACAGCGGTCGCTCTAAGTTGTTGAATGAATGCAGACGCCGGTGCCCCGCTTCCCAGATAAAAAGTGATTAAAGTCTCTTTAAGAGCTTCTAAATCTGCTCTTCAGAAATTCCATTAAGCAATCTAATTAGCTAATTCTATTAACTGATTAGGTGATATTAATTAGTTAATTTAGGGGGGAAATTTATAAAGCTATCGAAGGAAATACAGAAAAAGGAGGGGGACTTTCGGCCAAGAGCTTCCTTTCTTCACCCCCACAGTGCCTTAATTAGAAATTTTAATTAGCCATATGCTGGGGGTAGGGAGTTGCTAATGGACCTCTGCTCTCCCCATCCTCTCTCCTGCTAGTCATGTGCCTGCTGATAATTCATGGTGTCCAAAGCAACTGTGGTGATTGGAGGTTTGCCTTTTGGGTGTGTTTTCTTCCCTTTTAGTCCAGGCTACCATGCACCAGGCTATTGACTTAGGGGACTGAAAAAACCCAAACCAAACCTGGTGCTTAGAACAGAGCACCATGGGGAAGCTCTGAACATGGACCCCTGGTAGCCTCCAAAATCATTTTTCAGTTTACAGCAAAGGCCCTGGGAAGCTGGCAAGGCACCTCACCAGCTTTAGAGGGGAAAAGCCCCAGGCTGGGGGTCCCCAGGGTTCAGTTCACACCACTGCACAGTCTCCTGCCAGAGCACGTGGGTGGCCTGTGGATGGTTTGAAACAGAGGTGAGCCGGTTTCCAGGCACATTCCCAGAGGTCCAGGGTGAGGACTCAGTGCTGGCAGCCTTCTGCAGCATCAACCAGATTGGAAACTTGGCCACCACAGCCACTGATACCATGATTTCAGCTCCTGACGAATGCTGGCAATGGCGCAACTGCAAACCCTCCTGACCTGTGAGGATGTACAGGATACCCCAAACATGCCAGAATGGCTCTCACTGTATCCCAGACACACATGAACCCAGCACACCTGTCTGTCACCAGTTGCACACAGATCTACCAGGGGGAGGCAAGAAATCTCTCACAGCTGCAGTGATTTCTCCTGATAGGCACCCATGGAGGGAAGGCTCAGCGTGCTCCAGGGACCTCTCTGAATGTCTGCTCTACCTCTGCCTTTCTCCAAACACAATGATTCAGGAAGGGATGGGAGTGGGTACCAGCACCACAGTGCCCCCAAACTCTCAGTGAGGTGCTGAGCTAATTGCATCCCAGCCACTCGAATAAGACCCCCACATTCATTAGCTTTAGGTGGGAAAGTGCAAAGGTTGGGGGGCTGCAACATGAGGGACAGGGTCAGGGTGAGGTGACTCTGGAGAAGGTCCTGCAAGTCAGAGCCCTTGTGCTTGGACCAGGAGCTTCTTGGGACAGAGCTTTCTCGTGCATCACGTCTGCAGCACTGTGAGAGACTGCTCTGGGATGAGTTCTGTCAGAGAGCAAATGCAGAAGAAGCCCTGGACCGTGGTGGCTGTGTTAATATTAATGCTGGCAGCGTTCCTGCTAAAAGCATCAGTGCCGCTGCCTGCCTCCTCCCGCGCCCACCCCTAGCAGCTTTCTGAATCCAAGAACTGACAGCTTTTAGTGTAAATTTTGAGGCTTTAAGCTTTCCAATTATGCCTGCACCACGCTTTCAAGTCTTCCCCAGCAACCGTCAGGTTCACAAGTTTCCAAAGGGGAAGGTGAGGATTCGCGAAATCCCAGGAACTGGGGCAAAGCCCTGGGGGTGGTGTGACTCAGCCAGGAGCATGGCAAGGTCACACCGCACTGCCTTGCATCCTGATGGCAAAGGTAGGTGTCCTGACAGGGGAAGAAGCTGCCCCACAGCCTCCAGATTCCCAAACTGATCTCCTCTGCAAGACTCACCTCCTTGCGTGACTTCATGGCCTCAATCACAAATTTTTCCTGCAAAGTGGGGGCTGCGTCTCTCACCTGGGGTGTAAGCAAAGTGACTTCCAAACTATGGTCCTGCTCCATCCCAAGGCCATCCTGAGACACACAGCAGTATGGAGCCTGGTCTGGACTTCATCTGAAAGGTGAAGAGCCACCCCAAGTAATAAATATTGTAGAGGCTCTCTGATTAAACAAATTGCCACGAACCCCGGTTTGGTCCAAGCCAGAAACACACGGGTTTTAAAAAATATATGGTAAAGTGACTGTTTACTGCCTCTCTTGAGGGGATTCAGGGATTATCCTGCTCAGTTGGAATAAGTCCACAACCACTGTTTGTAAAATCTCGTAGAAGAAGCAGTGTACACACCCCCTGTTACTCACTGCTTTCTTGGAGGTACCAACCACACCAAAACAAGGAATTCCATGCTCAGAATGATCCAATAAAGTAATCTGCACACTCAAAATGCTCACATGCCATGGCTTTGGGAGCTCTACCACCTTGAGATGCTTCTTTCCACTGGGCTGGGAGGGAATAAGAAAGTTCAGAGTTTCCAGCTTCTTAAGCAATCAGATTTCTTTCCCTCCAAGCTCCCTGCTTTCCCAAGGCCAAAGAAACAACAATGAGCTGATTTTAATGTTGGCCTCAAACACATCCCTGTCAATGAGTACTATGAGGTAAATCTCTGCTGCCAACCCTCCTCTCTCCCAAGATACATCCCTGGAGCTTGCAGACCTAAGGAATGATGCTCACCTTCCCACCACTTCCCTCACCCTCCTGTCAGTGTAAGGCCAACAGTCTGGGACAATAAGGACAAGGACAGAAGAGCTCTTGCTCTGAAAAGCAAAAAGTCAACAGTGGAGAGCTCTGGGACTGACCCCACTGAGAGCTACATGCACAAAAACACTGAGCTGGCAAAGGGCAAATTTTGAGCTCAAACTGTTGAAACGGCACTACAACTGAGCTCAGCTTCATGCAGAAAGCATCAAGATGTTTTTTACTATTTCAACCCAAACTTGTTGTTTTCTGCTCTGTTTCCTTATTCTGTGCCACAACAGTCTAAACACCCATCTAGGTCTGCCAAGTCTTATTCATTATTTTGCAGGACGAATTCTTTTCTTCCTCACAGTTTGTGGGCACAAGGAGACTCCAGATGTGTTTTGTCCAGTCTGACCTTCTTATCAAGTCTCACACAGAAATAAGTGCATTTTTTCCAGTGGTGTGTAATTCCATCATCATCCCCAGTGGAGGATGTGAAATGCCATGGGTTGAAAATGTATTTGTGTCCCACTAAGAGCTGGACCATACCTGTAAAATCCCTGCTGAAAAGTGCCTCAAATTTTGCTTTCTGTGGAAGTAATGGAGGAGGACAGTAAGGATGTGCAGCATTAAGTTTAGGTTATGGAAGGCTCCCATGTGGGAATAGATTGAATGGCTTTGAATTCTTCCTCTGAAAGGAAAGAATTCTCGGAGGATATGATATTAGAGGTTGTAAAACCATGAATAAGAAGGGAAATATTAATATTAAACAGTTGTTCATTATTTCCCATGCCAGAGGACCCAGGAGCACGTGGAAACTTTGCAATTAAGCACCTTTTAGGCACAAAAGTAAGCACATTTTCCCGGTGCACATAGCCCATCCACAGAACTCACTGCTGCACCGTGATGGCTAGACCAAAAGGCTACTTGAAAACTCAGAAAAATGGTGGATATATTGACCAGTGGCTACCAAAAAACCTTGGTCTGGTAGCAGCCTTCCGTTTCAGGAGTCCTCCACTGCAGGTGACAGCAGAGGGTGGCTTTTGAGGGAGGCTGGATGGGGCACACGGTGGGCTCTGTGTGCATCCCCACCCTGCAAATCCCAAATCCTCCTCCTGTGCCTCACCCAGCGCTCAGCCCGTGTTATCCCGGCTCAGAGTGTACTTTTGCGAGGATCCCTGGAGCAGCAGAAGTTGGTACTAAAGTTCAGCTGTAACAGGAGCTTTGTTTAGCGGTGCCGGGACCAGAAGGTCAGCAGCAGCTGCTCTGCCAGCGTTTAACGCTTTGTTCACCTCCACGCGCTCGCTTCCTGTTCCGAGGAACAGCCTTCTTTTATTTTCTCAGCCCCATTATCCGTCAGTGTTAGCTCTGTGACAGCACCACGGGGCCGGCCTGCCTGCCTGCAGCTCTGCTGGGCTATAATACAGTAGCCAGCAGCAGTTTTTCGCTGCTTTTTCTCAAGCAGCCCCAGTGGCACCGGGAGATTTTGCAGCTCCTGTGTTTGCAAAGTGCTGTTCAAGCGGTGGAGCTCGTCCAGAGCCGCGGGGCCGCACCGCTGTCAGGATGTTTAAATCAAGAGACACCAGAAGTGCTCGAATGAAGTCCCGCTTTGCAGGAGATCAGTGATGCAGAGGGTTCAGCTGCTATTTCCCAGTGCGGATCCCACCTAGTATGAATTTTCCTGAGCATCCGCAGGGCTGGGCAGTGCATGTGTTAATGTGAGAGAAGATAGGGAGAGTTCAGAGGTGACTCTAAGCAAGCAGAGGGATCTCTAGGAGGCCATGATGTGGAGTTACTGGAGTGCACAATGGATATCCAGGGGTCCTGTGGCTGCCAGACCCCTTTCTGCACCCTGGCACTATCCTGCTTGCACCAGACAGTGTGGTGGGCACGAGAACCTTTTTCAGCTCATCTATCCTTTTAAGCTGTTCTTGTCCTTCTTAGAGGACAGCCACATTGTTGATGCCTGTTGGGATTGGCTGCATCCTGGGATAACCCCCAAACTGTGCCCGGAATCACCTGGGAAATCCCAGTAGGACCATGCCAAGGGCCATCTAACATCAGGGTCACTCTTGTGCTGCTGTGTCAGCCCATGCTCAGGACCTGCATCATTTACAATCAAGAAGCGTCTGATGCGCCCACCAACCCTGGCTGCTCTTAGTCCTAAGGATCTCCCCCAGACCACCAGCATTTGCATTTTCTGCAGCTCCTGAGCAGCCAGCCTGGCCAGGAGCTGCACCAGACCAGCCAAAGCTTTGGCTCAGCCCCCACAGCCCTGCTCCCTCCAGGGCAGCGCCGTCTCCAGCCCTGGCAGCACGCCACGTCCTGTGCACACAGCCAAAGCATCTCAGAGGAGATAAAACTACAGCTTCCCAAGCACTCACTCACCCTGCCAGGCTCTGCTCCACGTGCCTCCCTGCTGAGCTGCTCTCTGGGTCAGCTCATCTCCTATCACAGCTCTTCAGCAGCCCCTGCCTGGCCATTCAGCTACAGTCCCTGGAGTTATGGCTTTAAATTACACTGCTGTGTAATGCTGATAGCCTTTGCCTCCCCAGCCTCCTGGCTGAACAGTCGTGACACTTTGACCAGAAATCTCAAAGAATTCCAGTTTACTTAGAAATTGCCCCTCCTGGTTCACCAGTGTTTGCTGGTGTGAAGCTTCTCTGTGGCTTTGCCATTTAGTGCAAGACTGAGTCAGTGCATTTAGACAAGAGCATCATAATGCTGGCCATGTCACACACAGGGTTTCTCATGTCACAACCTGGCAGTACTCACTGTCATCTCGTGATGCAGCTCTGGGACAGCTGTGCTTTTTCATAAAATGCTGCAGGACTGTTTGTGCCCACTCAGAAATGGCTTGGAGGACTTGGGCAGTTCTGAATCACCAGCAGATGTTGCTGGCAATGTTCCACAGGGGCTTGTGGAGTACATGCCATGCTCAGCTGGTCACTGTGTGGAGGCTGCTTCCCCAGGTCACCATCCCCCTGCTTGTGATCACACGAGGAAAAGGCTTTCATGTACGAGGATGCTTCAGCATTTCCATTTCTGTCTAGATTCCTACCAGGAGCATTTATCAGGCCAGACTTCCACGCCATCAATGTATTGGAAAAAAGAGGTACAGAAGAGCCTGTTCAAGGGAACAGCCCAGAGAAGCATTGCTGCCAGTCTGGAAAAGCTCAAGCAGTGTGGTAGAGACACAGCCATGAGGTCCATGTGCACCTACACCCCAGAAAATCTCCATCTGCCCACAGATGAAGGTAATGAAAGAGCCTTTTATAGTCAGGTGGAAGCTGAAGCCACGGAGGGGAATTGGGATCATGTGAAGTGGGATGAAGACATGACCTCCACCAGCTCCACTGTGAGTCGCTGTGGCAGTGGGAATTCAAGCTCTGACATTTCACAACACACCAGATCACACTCTAAATGGAGGAGAACAACATTCAGCTGCACTAGAGCTGTGTTGGGGGCCAGTTTTGATGTGTGGAGAGCAGCAGGAGGAGGCAGATGTTCTTATCTGATCTGAACCAGACCGAGCAGCGCTGGCAATCCCTGATGTGTAATTGAGGGCCAAGCCAAGAAACCTGATCAGTGCTGGAGCCTCCAGCTGCTCTTGCACTACACCATCAACCCTGCTCCATACACCTGCTCCTATAACTCGATTCCATGGGGGGAACAGTCTCCCTGAGCATCCTCTGAGATCAGCTTGGCCTGACAAATGAAGCTGGCCAGCCCCTGGCATGGTAGCTAATATAGTTAGCATTGGCTTCCCACTGCTCAGGGTTTGTTATCTTGCTTCAAGCTTTCACAGGATGAGTTTAGAGCCTTGGAACTGTCTTCTCCTTCACTGTTCAGTGGTCAGTAAATCCACAGAGAGATGCAAGCCACGAGAAGGTGCAGACACAACTTTCTGCATGGGCACTCAAGACTGGCTCTTGCAACACCCTGAGTTGGGATGGGAATGCAGCCAGGATCTTTCTCTCACTGTCCTCTAGGAATGGACAAGGAGACATAAACATCATTTGCAAAAGCAAGAGTGACTTTTCAAGAAAATTTGAGGAACAATATTTATCCAGACCCAAGCAAAGGTCCCCTACATAACTAAATAGCTCTTATTAATGACAGTCTCTAACAGGACAAAGCTGGATCCCTTCTGATCCTTGGGGTAAGGAGCAAAAGGGTCAGGACCGAATTTCTATCCCACTCTCACCTTTTCATTCTTCCTTTTCCCCGAAATTCACAGGAATGTTTCCACAATGCAGCAACATAAAAGGGAATACGATACAGCAATATCCTGTGGAGAGGCAGCTGTAAGTCAATTATGAGCTACCTTTAAGCCAAGAAAAAGTCTCTGAATTTAAGAGGAGAGACACCAGTGAAGTCCTACTGGGACAGACTCTACAAATAAAAGAAAGAACATTTTCGCACTGTTTCTTTTGAAAAGCACAGAAGAGCAGCACAGGGCAACAATAAAGTTTTCCTTGTGATCCACCAGGGGACTCAAAGATTCCAGAGGAAGTGTACCCTCCTCCAATAAATGACAAAGGACCAGCATTCCCCCTTTCCTCACTGGTTGCAGTGAAGTCAAAGCAGATGCAGTGACCCACAGCAAGTCAGGGTTTGAATTGGCCACTCCATGACCCAGACTTTTCCAAGAGCTCTAGGAAGCTGTTCCCCAGCAGAACCTTCAGCTGATCCATTTGTTACAGGTTCCTCTATTACCCCTCATGGATTAAATAATATCAAGGACATCTGCTGTCTGCTGTTCTTTTTCTTTCATCCCTCCCCCAGGCAGAGACCAGCCTGGCAGGAACTCCAGCTCCTTTGCATTGTTT
Source organism: Brachypodius melanocephalos (assembly GCA_013398615.1). Classification (NCBI taxonomy): domain Eukaryota; kingdom Metazoa; phylum Chordata; class Aves; order Passeriformes; family Pycnonotidae; genus Brachypodius; species Brachypodius melanocephalos. Next base: position 126,540 of record VZSR01001283.1, on the reverse strand, counting down.
TGGATCTCCCTCAGGCAAAGAGGTGGAGAGGAGCCCTCCAGGTCACATCCAACAGTTCCTTTTAGCAGCATAATTGTAAATATTTGGGACGAAAGCTTTCTGGATCTCCTCAAACCGGGCTTTTGCCAGTGCAGGAAAAGACACACATGCCAGTGAGTGTTTTGTTTAACTCTGTGTCCTGGCTCTTTCTTAACTCACCAGGTACCAAGGGGGATGGGAGGTGACCTCAGGCCAAGCAAAGTCAGTCTGTGATCTTTCCCACTGGAGGCAGTGGGTAGGATCAAGCCTGGAGCCCCACAGTATCCAAGCATGTGACAAGCACACTAAATCCATTTCCCTTCTTATCACCAGTTGCAATGGACCATTTCACTTTCCTACCTCTGGTGCAAAGTCCAAGCCCCAGTCCAGAACTCCGGAAGAGTTCTCCACCCAAAACCTCCAAAATTCCCAAGGGGTTGGCACCAAGAAAAAGATCCCACATCCCCCTGCCCCAAAACTAAACTATGGCTCTTGATTCCTGCACATCTCTTGCAAATAGGCAAAAAAAAAGTAAAATTGCTCCTTTCTAAGAAGAAGATGTTGTCTCAGCTCTTTACCAGGCACAGGTGAGCTGTCATGATACTGGTTTGGGTAAAAGGATTGTCCTCCCTTAGCCTGGATCCAGCCTTGCACCCTGAGCAGATCCCATTCCTTCTAACAAGGTTAAGTTAAGGCAGCAGAGAGAGGGAGTGGATCCCTGTGCATGTGCCACATCCCTCTGACAACCAGCTTCAACCCTTCCAACAACTTCTTCCTTTGTCTTTCCCTTGGTAAGATGTAGACCTTGAACCTTGTCTGGCCCTTGTCTCACTTGTTTCCCTGTCCCTGCAGCATCAAAAGACATCCCCATAAGTGCTGGCAGTGCAGTAAGAGTGCTTCCTGTTGCTGGGCAATTGATTTCACTGTCACTGAGGCAGACAGCATCACTGGGGACTGAAATAACTTCAAACCAGCTTAATTGATTAAGCAAAGCAGCTGAAATGGATATTAGGACTGTGCATGGGCCACAAGTATGAAAGGCAAAGAGCGTGGCAAAGCACATGAATGCCAGCCTCCAGCTGTGCTGAAGGGAGAGGAATGACAGGAAAACAGGGAACTTTTTTTTTCCTCATTTCATTCAATCTCAGCTTCACAAAACTGGAGAATAATTTGGGTTGTCAGGGACCTCTGGAGGTCTGCAGCGCAGTGCCCTGATCAAAGCAGGTCTGGGTTCAAGGTCATCTCCAGTTGTTCAAGGCCTTGCTCCGTTGAGTTTTGATTCTCTCTGAAGATGCAGACTGCTCACTCTCCCTGGGCTTCTCTTCTAGTGCTTCAGTGCCCTCATGACAAAGATGCTTTTTCTTGTGTCCAAAATGAATTTCCCCTGATGCAGCTTGTGTCCATTTCATCATCCTTTGTCAAATGTGTCTTCTCAATATCTCTCCTTCAAACACAGCAAAAAGCTGCCTTACCCCTTTTGCCTTCTCTTCTCCTGAGCTAAACATTCCCTTTGACCCAGAGTTAAACACTTTGACTTTTAAGTGAGAAAAGCAGCAGCAATGAGTGCTGGATTTTGGTGGGAGGGGTTGATGTCACCTCCCCTTCCAGCTGCTCTTCACACTTTGCTTTCCAGCTGAAATTGTGCAGCAATTTGCAGTTTGAACACGTAAATGTGCTTCTGATGACCAAAAGTCACATTTCTCATCAGACTGAATACTCTACTAGAAAAAATGTACCCCAGGAAAATCACCAGAAATTGGGTTCCTTTGAAAAATTTCACCCATTCTCAGCATCCTCCCCCTCAGCTCTCTTGGGTGTTAAATATTAAAGTAAGGAGTTGCTGGCTTTGATACAGAAGTAGTAATTCTCTGCCTGAGGTATTTCCTTTCCTGGCTCTCCTCCCTTTCAACTCGGAGTGAATTTTTTTTTTTTTTTTTTAATTCTGTAGTATTTGCCTATTTCCAACACCTCCCCCACGTGGCACGATGTCAAATCAGCAGCAATCAGGCCAGCAGGAATGTGTGTTCCCATCATCTTCAGCGCTAGAGTGGAAGTTTTCAAGACACAGTTGATAAAATCATCCTTCTGCAGGGCAATTGCTCAGCAGAAGTCCCTCCTGCAGGAATGTCACCGTGTGCTTCCCACAGCAAGGCAGCCAGGAGGCTCCTGCTGTCACCAGCAGATGGTTGGAGGGTCGGCCACCACAGTGCCAGGGCTTTCTGGATGGCTTCCCTGGGATGCAGGTGAGCAGAAACTATTGCTGTGAGTCTGGGAAGGAAATGCAAGACCACAGCCAAAACTGGGGAGCCCCTTAAAGTGTGTTTGGAAGGGTCCTCTCTGCCAGAGCCAGCACAATTTCCAGTTGTCCCAAGTCCTTTCCAGCTCTTGGCCTCTCTGCAATCCTGTGAGGGAGTGAGGTCTGCAGGCCAGTTTGAAATTTCCCCCTTGGAATTTGTTTTTCCTGTACAAATTCCCTCTTCTTAGTACTTTTGTCCCATATCAAAGGCTAAGGGAACAGCAGTATCTTGTCTGTCTGAGAAATGAGATAGAGGCACATGTGAAACAAATGATTCCCAGAATCATTTCCTTAACCCACTAACACACAAATGAAAGCACTTTAGTTTCCTCGTTTTTTTTTTTTTTTTCAAAGAAACCAAATCCTTTCCTGCTCCAGCTCAATCCAAGTGTTATTAAATCAGCCATCAGAAGATGACCAGACTCAAGGAATCAGATTAGAGGATACCCACAGAGGAAGTGTGAGACCCCACATTTGTTACAGGCCTGAGCTTCAGGGGGCTCCAAGGAGATAAACATGTGCTGCTCTGGGCTCTGCTCCCAGACCTGGGACCTGATCCTGTCCCCAGAGACCCAAAACTTTGTGTGCAGCTCTCACCGCATCAGAAAACCACTTACTGCCAGTAAGGCAGAATATACGCCCTTCTGTTTGAAAATCTTTGAGTAACATGCATGAAAAACTGCTTTAGGGAGGGAACTGAACTGATGGAGACTCTGAACATGGTCGTGGGAGGCAGGCTCCAGGAAGATGCTACAAGGCTTCTGGTGCCCTACACCACTTTCCCTAAAGCTGGGGACAATGGTGATCTATTTATTTCATTACAGACCTTTGCTGTGTTTTAAGCTGCTGCTAATTAGGGATGTCTGCTTCAATTGCCACTGTAACACTGATTTAGTTTCATGTAGTTTTAAGTGGACTGAAATGTTTCCATCTATAATATTTCTCTCCTGCTCGCCTGCAAACAAGAAAGATAAATGCTGATCAACCTGACAGATAAGCCAGACACGACTAAGGTGAATTATTTAGATCAACTAACATTTATCAGGCAGACATTGTATATTCCCATATTCCTGGAGTGTTGCTATCCTGGACTACAAAAGGAGAGTGTATGTCTTGATTGCAGAAACCTGAAATACATTTCTTGCCATAGGGATTATTACAGGCCTTTGCAAAATAAAGATTTGTATCTTTAAAAGGCCCCATCACCACATATTTTGTAGTAAAATCTCACTGTTCAACTTGGCAGCGGAAAGTCATTTGTATTTTCAGTCAACTTCATCAGCTTCTTCTTGATCTGAGATCCTGACCCACGAGTCACACTCTGCCTGAGAGGTGGCCATGCCACCTCAGAGAAAATGTCCTGCATTTCCACACCCAGTTGGACATCTTCCCTTCTTTGATGACATAAATAACTCTGGGCAGAGTTTATCTTGCAAACAAGACCCTTAAATGTAGGCAGCTGTGTGCCCCTGCCTGCACGTGAGCTGAACATCCAAGTTCCCAGAATTGTGAGCAGAGACCTGAGCCTTGGTTTGGCTGTTCAGTGGACGCCTGACACATCTCAATACCGTCACACACCTGTACACAGATGGCAGGTGCATCAAGGACCTTTGGGAGACCCTTCTGGGGCAGAGTTGCAGCCCATACCAGAGTCCTGAGACCACTTCAAAGACACCAAGCCAGTGGGAAGGGAGTTGTGACCCTCCCCAGTCCAGCCCCATAGACAGAGGGAGCGATGGTGCTCAGCTGGTGCCTGCCCATTCTACAGAAAGCTGATTTTCCCTCCCAGCTCCCCTGGCTTTATTGAATGACTCTTCACCAGCTGCAGTGATGGAGAGCCTAGACCTCATTTGGACACCCAGCCTTAGATGCCAAATTCTTTTCATCCTAATTTCACCCCGAATTGCCTCTCGTGTGCACTGGCCCAGGTCACACCGCCCTCAAGTGGAGAACGATCACAAGGAGCAGCCCCAGGCAGAGATCACCCAGAGGCTGTTTTCTTTCGAGATCGCTGAAAAAAGCAAGGATCTATCCGGTCCTCCAGGACAATGCGTGCTGTGAAAAAGCCGAGTCGCAAGAACACAAAGATTTCAAAAGACGGACCAAAAAAGCTACAATGGAGAGGGCCATAATTCACGCTGTCCAGCCCCCACCATAACTCAGCCACCGTGTACCATTCCACTATGATAGCATCTCACCCAACTCAACATCAAACAAAAGGTGCCAGCAAAGCCAAGACTATAATTCACCTCTCCTGGGTACCCACGGTGTGCATTAATCACCAGAGAAGAGTGGTTGCTTTATGGCCTGGCTCCCTGTCCAACCAGCGTGCTGAGCAAAGCTGGGCCCCTCTGCTGAAATATGCGGGGTCTTGTAAAAAGAAATCAAAATAGGAGATCAAACTGAACTGATGTGAGCAGCCTGACTTCTGGCAGCTTCTAGCACCAGGGTGCTTGGCTTTGAAACCTTACTATTGTTCTTGGTTGGATTTTCTCCAGGTTACGACAAAAACAAAAACAAACAAAATCAAAGCAGTGATGTAAGAACAAGAGCTTTTTTTATATATGGAAATGTACTTGCAGTGCCCAGCTACGTCTAGAGAGAAAAATCTGAACCTATAGATGAAGGTACAGCTCTTGGCAGCTTGAAGAAATGACTGGTGGTAGTGACAGGTGATTATCTCCAGTTTGGAGGCTTTGCCAAAGCACAGTACTCAGTGTGCTCTGTTTACTTGCTGGATTAGAGAAGAATGCTGGAAACAAAATGTTATGAATCCTTCACCTGGCTCTGGAAGGAACATTCCAGCAGCAGCAGCAGCAGCTGACCTCACAGGACACACAGGAAATGCAAAGCTGGGATTTCTCCCAAGAAAGGGACCTTCCTTGCTTACATACCTTCCTCTTTCAGCTTGGTTTCTTAATCCTTTCTTATCTCCTGTGTGGCTGGAGCTGTTGCTTGATATTCTCCTCCTTGTCTCTATTCTCTTCCTCAAAGTCTGCTCCTTCATTCAATCTCCCAATTTATCCCGTAAACTTGATCTTCAGCCTGTAGAAATTGTTAGGCTCTCCACCTCAGGGGCACAGATTTGTTCCAGGTTTATAACAAACTGTTCTGGTTGTCATGGATGTACCAAGAAAATGGTTGGAGTCAAAAGGAAAGTGGCTTCTGGAACAAATCTTATCCTCTTAGACTTACAACAAGCATGTTTCCATTGCAGCATAGCCTGTGCCTAACCTTTTCCCAGATTCCCCTTCTAATCTCAGCCTGGAGCAGCGAGTGTGCAGCCCATTTTACAGCACAAGGACCTAATTACATTTTCCAGCTGTGCAGCAGACTCCCGCAAAGCAAAATAAAGCCTAATAATGTACATTTCTTAGCTACCACTCTTGGCCCCCTTGGAAGCAGGCCATGACTCCCAGGCTGACAAGTGGTCTGAAGGATGCCTGCACCCTTCCACTTTCACCAGGAGGGCTTTTCCTCTTTCATCCCTACATCAGGCCATCCCTTTCCACCCAAGTCCACTTAACATCTTCTCAGTTTGCTAATTGCCCTCTGGAAAGCACAAAAATGAACCCCTGCTCTGCTGCACCATATCAGCTTTGGCAGTAGGTGACGGGCTTTGCCCTCCCTGTTGCAAGATGCCTTCCTGCTCCTCCATCTCCATCCAGAAAGCCATTCCTCTGGGAAGGCACCAACTCCTGCCAATGTGGACAGGAGCACAGGCACAAAAAGGGAACCCAGCAAGGTACAGTTGGTCTGGGAACTGAAGCAGCTGCTCTGAGGGTGGTGGATAGCAAGAGGCTCACCACAACGGTGTCACAACGGTGTCACCACAACAGCCAAGACACGGCGTGGTGAAGGGGTTTAAATGCAGGAGAGAAGAGGAGCAATGCTCTCCAAGAATCTCTTGCTCATCAAAACCAAAAGCAATGTTAATGAGAAATGCATTCCCCAGGCAGTCACAGCAAGTCTGTTTGAGGGAGGTTCATATTCTATCCCCTACAAAGTTTCATGGAGCATTTCATGGCACGTAAGGGATCATCTAACTTTATCTCCCTTCCACAACAGGCTGTGAGCCAACCCCTTTTGGAGCTTGACAATGTAGATTTGGAAATAGTTCTTCACTGAAAAGGAGGTGACACGGCTGCAGGCTGTGTCCAAGAGCTGGAAGTACCAAGGCATCACAACCAGGGGTACCTCATAGCCTCCTGCCTGAAGGAAGCTAGGGGTTAAGGATGTGCCCCCAGATAATCCTGGGTTTTAAGAATCTGCAAACCAACCTCTGTGGCAGCAGAGAAGCCTGGATGAAGGTAGAGCTGAACTGCAGGGCTCTCTGAGCGTGAGCCAGCCCAAGCATGGTGGGCATCGCAGCTCTGGCCCAGCTTTGCTCAGCAAACAGAGTGGAGTGACTACAAGTTGGCTCTGTCATAACCAGACCAATCTACAAATTATTACCTGGAAGGGCTTTAGACACCCTAAACCTAACCCTTTAATGGACATGTTAGGGAAATGTAGCCTGGCCAGTAGGTAGAGCCTGAGAATGTCAAAGGTGTGAAGTGTTTGGGGCTTTTCCTGGGGAAAAGGCTAAGAGGAACAGCTTGAGTGTCATGCAGCCAGGAAACAATTTTTTCCTTATTCAGATTAAGACAAAATGGTGTGATTGTAGCCATCTGTTTCAGCTAGATGAGGATATTTTTAATTATTTCTTAAGAAGTAAAAGAGAGATCTGATGGCCCAATTGCATTCCTGTCCCTAAGCTGGCATTCATACAATGTCCTCCACCAGCAGATGCCACAGCCTTGCATGAAATTTAGTCACAACACTTATGCCAAATTTCTAGTAGTCAATTTCCCTATTATCCTGTAAGAAAAAAGAAAAAAAAAAAAGAAAAAAAAAAAGAAAAAAGAAACACACAACAACAAAACCAGACAAAAAACCTCCACTATCATTCCCTTTTGATTGCAAGCTTATACGTTTCCTTGTTTTACATTGGGTTTATTTCCAATTGTGTTAACATTTGCCTACAGCTCCTATCAGTTCCACAAGTAATTTTTCCATGCTGTATCCGCCTTGCTTTATCCTTTGTTTGCCCATTGTAGTAACTGATTACATTGCTGAGCAAAATTTGCTTTAATCTGTCACCATGAAAGCCTCATCATTTTGGGGTAGGCTGCCCGAATTATTTTGAATGATGATCTCATGTCTGTGAATCAATGGAAAATAGGTAAATAGAGGAGAATTCTGAGCACCCTGAGGGTGCTGAGACTGTACAGGCTCAGGACACATTTGAGCTGTGGCTGAGTTAGTGGGAGAACCTTAAGAAAATTCACGGTTTATGGGCTCTATATGAAACTATCTTTCTGCCCTACAGGAGAGAAGCCAACCGTGTGGCAGTGCCTGAATCAGGTGCCAGAATCTGGAAACTAACTGGAATCTTAGTTTGCAGCGTCTGAGGGCTGAGCTCTCACCCTGGGTGGGCTCAGGCTTGGATCCCACATCTGATCGCAGTGGCATCCCGCTCATTACACAAACCCTCTCCCCCTGCCAGCAAGGACGGCAAAGCAGACTGCAGCTTTTCCTCCCTCGATTCCCAGCTCCCTCCCGGGTGAGCCATCGGGGCCACCCATGCAGGACTCGCTGGGTTTCCAGAGCAGTCACAGGGATGGTGTGCCTGCCCTGGCTGTGAGCTCAGCAGCAGAGCGGCCTTGCTGACTCACACACGGGCCCCGGGCTGGCTCTGTCACCGTCCCGCTCCAGATGAGTCAGGGCCGTGAGTCACACGCTGCATCTGCACTGCGCATCCATGGCAGCGGGGGAACTGTTTGTGTGGAGTAACCATGGAGAGGGAGGAAATGCTGAGGAGGGCCGAGAGGTGAGGGATGAGGAAAAACCAGCAGGGGAAAAGCGTATTCCACCTCCGCGGCCCTGGAGTACAAAAGGAAATATTTGCCTGTGTTGGTTTGTTTTTTGTTTTGTTGTTTTTTTGGGTTTTTTTACCCTCTCTTTTCCATTATTTCCTTGATTGGGAGAAGTGGAAATGGTGTAAGAAGTAGCCTTGTGGTGGCACCAGCAGGGTCTGGAGCCCCTGCAAATCTCCCGGGGAACTGTGTTGGCACAGTGGATTCAGCTCAGATGAGCTTTTCCCAAGAGAACAGCTTTAAGCAGATGCACCAAAGGTGCCAGGCAGGATCCCCTCACCAGTCCTTTCATCTCACCCTGCACACTCTGTGATCATTTGGCTCAAAAATCGTAACCAAGTGATTGCTGAGGGCAGGCCCCAAAACCTCACTGCCTTGCTCTTGCTGATGTTTTGTGAGAACAAGGGTCAAGAAGGCAGGAAAAGTGATGGCTGTGTCACTTATGTCCTACCAACTGCAGATACCTCACACGTGTCTTCCTCTCTCTGTCAGTGTGGTTTGTACCATCCAGAACACATTTGCAAAGAAATAGGAAATTTAAAAAAACCCTTAAATTCCATCAAGCTTAAATCCCATAAAGCTTATTCTTTAAAGAAAGGTGAGACGCCTTTTTCCAGGAATAGTTCCCACCACAGGACTTTTAATAGGTGGTAAAGGATTATGATGTTATTATTATATATTCTTAAATGGTTAATCAGCCAATAGATACAGCCACCAATAAATGTTCCCATAGATGTGGATTTAACATCTGTAAGAGATAGCATTTGTATTTTGTATATTGTATTTGTACACTATCACTTTACTCAGTATCAAACCACTGGATTAGTCATAGGCACGGTCAGTTCTTCATTTTTATTATTGGTCTCCAGACCAGAAACACTTTTAAGCAACAGGTTTTATGAGGCTTCACATCTGGCTAATCCTGAACATTATTTATTTGTCCACCTGCTTTGTTGAAACAACATCTCTGCCTTCAAACAAGGGAAGGGAGCTGCATTGCTGGTTGTGAGACAAACCCCAGTGAGATGGGGCAGAAAATATTCCTTCTTCTGCAGGTACAAGTTGTACCATGAATGTTCACAAGAAACAGAAATAAAGTCTCTTTTTCACTGCAATACGGAGCTCAGCTGCTCCTTTTATTCACAGCAAAAGTCAGCTGAAAATGTTCTTTTGGCAAAGATAGGGTGGATTTTGTGGTTTTGTTTTGTATGTTTTGGGGTTTTTTTTTAGATCACTTAAAGTCAAGAAAGCAGCAAAAGCAAGTGAACATATTTATATACTGATTTGTAAGGCAGAAAAAGCTGTACTTTGCACCACTGAGAACCAGTGTGCACACAATGGGTAAATACACAATGGGAACAAGCAAGTTTAATTTTCTTTCCAAACAAACTAGACAAGGGAAAGATTATCCCCTCCTTGGAGCTGCCTCTGTGAAGTTTACTGCTGAAACTGCTCTACCTTCCCTCTGTGGTGTGTTTACCTTAGATTGCACATAAAAATTAGATATGCCAAGGTAAAAATAGCTGCACATTCTATCAGGCAGAAGATAAAGCTCCTTTTCACGTCATTTTATTTAAATGTACTGGTACTTTTCACGCTCCCTCATGCTGAGATCAGTTTCCAGCCAGTCTGTACAGCAACAGCTCAGTCCCTCCAGGCACGGAGTGAGATGTGCTGGTGGTTACCAGCTGCAGAGGTAAAAAATGCACCCACGGTGCAGGGACTGAGTGCTGAAAGCAATTAAAGACACTTAGCAGCTCCCTCAATAGCGTGACCTCTTTCCAACCAAGGTCTGTCTCAATTCCCACGTGGGAGGTTCCTTGTTGCTGCTGGCTAAAACTGTTTCTTCTAACACAAAATCACCTGTGTAAGTGCTTCACAACCTCACCAGGCACTTAAAATCCATAAGTTAGTAAAAACTGCCCAAGGTGACTCTCCACAGCCTAGATCCTGGCATGAGAAGTATTTTTTTTTTTTTTTAGTTATTTTCCCAGAAGTACCCTGTCATGACTGGCTGTCAGGTACCTCAGGATACAGAAAACCTGTTGGAGGCTCCTTCAGAGCCAGAAAGCCAGGAGCAAACACTGGCTGATGAGCTCTAAGAAAGGCAGGGATTAACTTGATTTTTTTTTTGGCAGAACTGAATTTACAGCTTGTCTACATGATGATGTTATTTCAAACAAACGGAGAACGTGAATTAAAGGCACGGTGGTTGTGCCAGGATGGCTCTCTGTGTGTGCACTCGTTTTTCCTTTCAAAATCCATTCTTCTTTCTGGGACAGAGCAGCCTTGCCAGGCAGGTCTCTGGAGACATCAAAGCCTCAGGGACACACATGTGAAGCACAGGCAATGACTTGCCCTGAGCCCTGGGAATGCTGCTGGCAGCATGACAAGGTTGAGGGCCAAAGGTTGAATGGGAGAGCCAAAATTCATGGATGTTAGTGCTGAGCTGTGTTTGCCAAGGGAGACTGCCCTGGGTCTGGGAGAAGCTGGGATGTTTTGCCAGCCTGACATTAGAGCAGGGAGATGAACTGATTAAACCGCTTGGGAACCGAACCAGTGTTACTTTTACATTGGACCAATGTAAGTACATTTTTCATTTCTTGGTCTCCAAAACTTTCTGGAGCAGGAGAGCACATCTGGAGTGCTGCACAGAACTTTTAGGTTCTTCACATGGAGCATCCCAAGCTGTCCTTGTCCATGATGAGTTCCTGCTGCCCCACTCCCAGGTGTGCCTGTCAGATGCAGCTGTGAGGTGCTTTTCCAGCACCAAATCATGGCATTTTTGGGCCACATGTGAACATCTTCATGAGAACAAGTTACCATCTGATCCTCTTAAAGGTTCATGAGGTCCTGCTGTGATTGTTCTCACCCAAAGTAGATGTTCAGAATAGATCAGGGGAACCCTTCCTGCAAGGAGAGATTGCTCTGTGCCATCCTGCTGCTCAGCCTGAAAGAGCATAATCCCCCTCACCATCAGATGACCAAGGGCAGAGAAAATGTATCTCAGCTAGAGGGATGTGAGGGGTCACCCAACATCTGAAAAACAGCTACTAAAGCAGACCTTCAGGCCCTATATCTGTGAGAAAGAAATCTGTGTGGTGTGTTTCAAGTCCAGCTCCAGCTATCAGCTTCTGAAAATAAACCGTATTTGGATTCAGGTTTGGATGAAAAATAGATTTGGGTCAGAACCTGAATTCCTTAATGTGTAAGTCACTCTGGACTTCATTTCCCATTTCTTTAAAGGTGTCTCTTGATAGCGACTAGAGATTGAGGAAAAACACACAAAATAAAAGTGAAGATTTTCCTCAAAGACTAATGTTGTTGAGATCTGGCAGAAAAATAGAAGACAGGTTTTATTTTGTCAACTGTACATAAACACAGGCATTTCATAAACAAGGAATTGATTCAATTGTTTCCAGAGGTATGAAAGCAAGGGAGAGAGCTGAGATTTAGCTATTAAAGACAATCTCAGGAGAGGGAGGGAATTAGTCTCCAGTTGAGCCAGATATTTCCCTCTCAAAAAATAAATGAATCAAAGTCATGCTCAGTCAGCCAAATTATCCAAGCAGCTGCCAGCATCCCTGGTTTCTGGGTTTATGTGGTTTTGAGAGAGGAATGCTGTATTCTCTCTAAACAGAGCATCCTGAGGGGTGTGAGGATTGCAGAGAGCCCCAGTTTGTGGATTTTTAAATAAGATGAAGCTGGTGAGTCTTAGAGTCACTCCATGCTCCAGATGCATGGATTTGATTTGTATTTTTGTAGCTTGCTGTCCAGCCCCCTCTGGACTCAACTGTGCCTGCACCGCTCCCTGTGTGGGTCACTCCCAAAGCCACTGTGGAACAGAGTCCCTGGCCATGGTGGGAGCAGCTCTGCAGTGCCTCCCACCCCTTGGTTCCCCATTTTGCTTTTGTGTACTCTGCTCTGGTTCACACAAAGTGGGCCACGATGCCCTTCATGGGCTCACAGGGCCATAGAATGCTTCGTGTTGGAAGGGATATTTAAAGGCCATCTAGTCCAGCCCCACCCCTGCAATGAGCAGGGTCACCTTCAGCTAGGTCAGGTCACTCAGCATTATCCAAACCTTGAATATCTTCAGGGATGGAGTGTCCACCAGCTCTCACAGCCAACTTGTTCCTGTGACTCAACACCTTCATTGTAAAAATTTTCTGCTTTATATTTAGTCTGAATCTACCCTCCTTTTGGACTAAAAATCTGTCCCCATCAAAATTAAGTCACTTAATCGGCTCTGGGAAGGGTGCTGCCCCACACAGCTCCTTAATCCCCTCCCATTATGTAGCAGCCACAGCAGCAAGGGCACAGATCAGCATCTGCTACATGACCTCAGCTCCCAGCTTCCCTCAGAATCTCCAGCTGCTCTCACACAGAGCAGCCAAGAGCTGGTTTTTCACAGCCTGGTCCCTGGAAATGTGTAACTGGCTTGAAAAACTTCCTTCTCCTTTCCAAAGCTGTCACACCGAGTGTGGTTGCTGAGGTGAGCCAAGGGTTTGGCAGGTCCAGAAGCTCTGTGTCTCCCCTTGGTAGGACCAGATAGTGCTGGACAGCTGATGTGAGGGTAGATGAGCTATGTTCAGCATCCCAGAGAGTGCAGAGTGCTCCCAGATAAAGAGGGATGGGATGTAAGCTGAGCTCAGTGTTTGAGCCCTTTTCCTGCAGCCCCCACTTTGCAGTGACTCCCAGGAGCACAGCAGGGCCCACAAGTGTCACTCGGTGGGGGCATTCCCACCTTTAAAAGGCACCTCCGAGCACCACCCACACCTAAGGAAGGCTGTGGAGCCCAAATTTCCCCTCTCAGCATGACAGCATCCCCTGGCTCCCTTCCCCTGCTGCTCCCTGACTCACAGCCTGAACTCAGCGCTGGGCAGGGCGCCAAGGAGGAGTCACATTTAACTCACAGCTCCCCGAAAACCTCCTTCAGGAGGCATTTCTGCTGAAGGACGGCGTGAAGCAGCTCCAGAGGGCAGCCCTGAAGGAAAGGGTGGCTGGGACCCGGGGGAAGCCCGGCTGCTGGCCCTGTCCTGTTGTGCTGCATCCTGCAGTTCGCCTCTCATACGCCCTGCGATGAGCTGAGCCCTGCTCAGGCTGAGGGACTGCAGGAGCTCAGGACCTCTGGAGTACCAACCAATATGATTGAGCAGAAGCTGTTTATGGTTTACATTAAGCTACAGTTAATTGCTATTTATTTCTGTATAAAAAAAATAAATGCATTCTAAGGCTGCTTGCTCACATGATCACACGTTATTTGATGGTTTTATCTTGCCCACGCATCCTTCAGGACGCCTGGGTTGGTCACCATCCATCATCACATTGGGCCCCCTTTATCTAGGATTTGCATTCTTGGTATTTTGCTTCTCAAGCTCTTCTTTTCTTATTATAGCACTGGTTTTGTCTCAGTAACCTCAATGAATTCCTGAGGGTTTGACAAGAATACCTACAAGCAGTTTGGCTGGTACACATTGTGGCCTAAGTTACTCAGATACATCGCTGCAAGTGTCACGTCAGTATCTGGCTCAGTGTGTGGAAGGTTTCGACCTATTTAAATTAAAAATATTTTTAAAAAATAGTGAGAGAGGGAAACCAAAGGAAAAAAAAAAGAAAAAAGAACAAAATTATTTTTATAAAAGGTTGTCTGAAAGATGGATTGCCATCAAAACCAGAATGGGAAATATGATCAAAACTGAGGGAGACAGTTTTGGTCAAGAAGGATCCTGACCTTCCTGAGCAACCAAAGAGACCTATCCCAGACTTGAAACCTGGCATGAGACTCACACATGGAGTGACAAATGCAGAAGCTTATAAGCCATGCCATATTAATAGGGAGGCCTCAGAGCATCTCAGCACAGGTCCTGATGAGATGTGAACAGACTCACAGGTTGTGGGAGACAGCATATGGCCTCGCCACTTGCGGTATCAGGGCTGCAATGAGCCAAGAAGGTGGCTTCTGGTCTGGTGGCTCTTTACTGTGACAAATGGTGTCACTGAGTCCTTCAGCTGGATGCCATCTGCCCACCCCACCTGCAAAGCCGGTCTGAAGCTTTTCAGCAGAGATGCTAAAAAGGTTGGATTTAGAAAAGGTTTTTCACTCAGAGGGAGGTTGGGCACTGCCCGGGCTCCCCAGGGAATGGACATGGCCCCAAGATTGCCAGAGCTCCAGGAGTGTTTGGGAAACAGTCCCAGGCACAGGGTGGGGGTTTTGGGATGTCCTGTGCAGGGCCAGGAGCTGGATTCAATGATCCCTGTGGGTCCCTTCCAGCTCAAGTTATTCTGTGATTTTGTTCTGAGAAACTGTAACTCTATCATTGACCTCTGGAAGTGTATCCATGGGCAGGTGGGTGGGATTTATCTCTCTCCTGGTGTATCTGCGCTGCTCTCAAACGAAACAAGTGCAGAGACACTCTGGGCTTCTGCCTGCCCCTCTGCTCCTGCCACTGCACAGTCTGCTGCTGAACCCTGCCTGGTCTTGAGCCAGGCACAAAGAAATCACTCTGTTGGAGTGATTCCAGGGTCAAGAACTCCCCTTACAGCTGTGACCACAAGCAGGTGCTCCAGAGGAGAGAGAGCAAGAGGCTCTCTCACAGCTTTGCCCCTCATCCTCACATCTGCTTGCTGAATTCACCACCGTCTCTCAAAACACAATTGCTTTGGTTTTGGTTCATGTGGTTGAACATGGCCACGGTCCCTAACTGGATCTGCTGGGTCAGCTACAGCACTGATGTCTGTAATGCTCAATTAGGGAATAACCTGCCCAGGGCAATCCAGCTCCTGTCTGCAGGAGATGGGGTCATGAAGAATCACCGCCCATCCATTTCCTCCCGGTCTCAGGTTCCTTCAGAAGTTCAGCTGCAGAAAAATACCATTTTCCAAGCTGTGAGTAGCCAGGGGGCACTTGCCACCAGCAGCCTTGACCTAGAGAGCTTTCTCCAGGGCCACCTGCTCTCTCTGGGAAGCTCAAAAACCTCCTCCTATCGCATTGCATCTGACAGCAGCTCATAAATCAGCCAGCAGTGGCCGGCAGCCCCTTTGAGGATCCCGCCTGTGTTTGCATCTGTGATGAAGAGTGTGCTCAGGTGAGGAGGGCCCAGGGGAAGGCAGCCAGCTACAGGTGCAGCTGCTGGCTCCAGGGGCATCCAGGGGTCCTACCCTCACATGTGGCACTCTCCTGGCAGTCACAGCACGGTGGTTTCACCATGGCTGGACCTCGTGTGGGTTGTGCACTTGGCTGTTCAGTCAACACAACCCCTTCACATCCCTGCAGCTGCAGCCACGCCGGGGAATGCTGTCACTGCCCTCCTCCCTGCCAGCACGGCTTCACCTCACCATGGCATGTGATTTCTTCTGCTTCTTCCCCAGCAAACCAACCTCTCTGTTTAAGCAGACATGCCATCTGCAACGTGTGGAGGCAATTTTGCTTGAAGGTGGGATCAGCGTGCAAAGTAGAGCTGAGTTCACCACCACCCCTCTTTTCCCAAATCTCTGTGCAGGAACATAGTTTGATCCAAATCTCTGCATTTTCACATTATGGAAAGAATCACAGACTAAACTGTGCTGGACCAGTTATTCCTTTCTTTGAGTAAATTGAAGAATTTATTTGTAGAGTTAAAAGTAAAATAAAATGGAACAAAATAAAATGGAACAAAATAAAATGGAATAAAATTGAATAAAATAAGCAATAAAATAAGAAAAAATAAGAAAAAATAAGAAAAAATAAAATAAAATAAAATAAAATAAAATAAAATAAAATAAAATAATAGAAGTAGTTAAAAGAATAAAACTCTGACTCTCACCAGCATCAGATCCCAGTGGATCTGTATTTCCATCTAGTAGTAATGAATTGCGTGTGGACTCAGGGCTGTATTGTCCCTCTGAAGATCATGGGAATTTTGCCATTTATTTCTGTATAAAAAATGAAATGCTGAATACTGAGTAAGAGTGTGGTTGGCTCCTGACTGATGCTCTCTGCAAAGGGAAATCATCCCAGGTTTTCTGTCCAAGGACTGCTGCCTCCACTGAGTCTCACACAGGTAATGTGTGTTTGAAAAAGTCTGATGTATTGGGAATTGTTGGTGTGGATGTAGGCTGGCAGCTTCATTGCATCCACCCATCTGCTGCTGGTGATAGGACATGACACCGTGGGATGTCAAAAAGATCGCTGGGTGACTTTCTTCTCCGTGTCCCTGCCCCATGGGGAAGTGCCTTTAGAATCTTCTCACTGCGTATGGGGAAACTGGAGAGAGGGAGGAGGAATGGAAATCCAAAGAGCCCATGGGGGACACCAGAACAGTGTCTGGGGCTACTCACTTTCCAGGCTGAAATTGTTCTGCTCTGTACAGAACTGATAATCCTGCCACTGCTCATCTGACAGCCAGATGAAGATGACCTTGAGGCATTAAATGCTCAGTGTGCAACCAGAACTCCAGAAATCAGTGAGAAACCAAGACTTCTCTACAACCTTTGGGCCACCAAATCCTCGATCCCCACCCAGTCAGTGGAAAAAAGCTGCTGTTGAACAGTCAAATAGTGATCGCTTCTGCCTGACATAGGGGTGCTTGCACTGGTCAGTCCGAATTGCTCTTTTCTGAGCATCAGCGCAATGAAAACATCTCAAATACAGCTTTAAACCTCATAAGGTGATCCTTGTGGGTCCCTTCCAACTCAGCACACCCTGTGATTCCATGATCTCCTGTCATCTCTCCACTGATGGGCAGTTTCAACACATAAAAGTTCTGCTAAAGCCTGAACTTACATCTCTCCCCCTCCATCCACCTCCAGCTCATGATTAATGTGCTGGGGGAGCAAGTAGAAGCTGATCTTCATGGAGCAAAGAGTTTGTTGCACAACACACCTCCAGCCCTGCTGACTGCCAGGAACTTTGTTTGACAATTGCAAAAACTTCACAGTCCTTACTGTCTGCAAGCACTGAGTCCTTGTGCCAGGGACCACAAGGTCTGGGTGAAACTTTCTTCCAATCTTTCTTCAGAAATGATCAGTTCTTGATAATGAAAGTTTGAGCCCAGATTGTGCCACTTAGTCATATATGTTGATATACAGCAGCAGCGTAACAGTAAATAACAGATTTCCATTCCTGCTTTTCCTCCTTTTGGAATTTAGGCTGAAACACAAAATCTTTCAACTTTTGTTGTCCTTCTCCAAAATGAGAAGGGAAGCCCATATTTTTAAGCAGCTCATTTGCAGAGGAGTGCTAAACAAGATGAAGCAGAGCCTCTGCCAAAGGAGTGGAACAAAGATTTCTCATTTGCTCAGCGAAAAACTTCCTGTTCCTTGCTCAGCTCCTTTTTGCTATGGGATCAGTAGAAGACATAGTTCAATTCCAGCCACGAATGACTTGACTAATGTTGATATCTCTCAGCATCGTTCAGACCAGCAAGTACATTTGCACCCCCAGGGATTAGCTCCAATGCACAACCTTTCTATAAACACCCTTATCTTATGCAAGTAAGCGCTGGGGATTACCCTTGGCAACCCCACCCAGCTTTGTGTCCCATTTTCTGCTTTCCTACAGGCTTAAAATGACCATCCCCTTCAAACATTTTCCTGTGGATGAAGTGCTATGGAAGCCACAGCAGTGGCTGTCTGGATAACTCTCTTTCCTCCATAGGCACTTCAGAACCCTCTCACCAATAATGTGATGTTCTTCATATCAGGTCAACTGTCCCAAGAGACCAGGAGTTCACATGCTCTGGCTGAAAGCAGACTACGGGTGAAAACACAGGAGGAAATCCAGTCTGAGCAGAGTAAAGTTTAGGGGAGCAAGAAAAATTCAGTGAAAAAGTAGAATTAGGGAAAGAAACAGTCCCAGAAAGCAGCACAATTCAACTGCTTGTTTGACAAGAGTGACAAAGTCATAGAAAATGCAGAAGCAATTTTGCAACGATTAGATAATAATAATAATAATAATAATAATAATAATAATAATAATAATAATAATAATAACAACCTGATGGCTTGAGGCAAAAGGGAATGAGGAGATGAGTGGAACTGCATAGATGAAAAAAATGGCTGAGGCAGAAGTTTGTGGGAAGGAAGCTATCTTACGAACAGGCTAGAACTCAGAAAGGAAAATCCCATGGTAGGAGAAACACAGCAAAATCAAATTCTTTTCTTGCCCCTTGTTTCCAGTAAAGGAGTTCTGAGACATTGTGCCATTTCTACATAGGCAGCTGGGATTGCTGAGATTTCACATTGCTTGCATACTTGGAATTCCTGGTAAAGGAAGAAAGTGAGGATGAGTTCCCTTGGTAGTTCCCTGTCACCTTCCAGGTTGCTGGCAGATCCTGCATTGCCATCAGTCCTTTCTCCAGCTGCCTCCAGCTCTAGGAGCATTTATTTTCTTTACTGTCAGGGCTAACATAGGTAGATAAACAACCCAACCCAAATAAATGACAGAGCTCATGCAATTGAAGACCATGACACCTACTGGGATGAGTGCCCTATGGGACATTGCATGGAAAAGAGGCAAATGTGTGAAATCTGAGAGGGAACCGGAGACTGCTGTGATCTGTACCCCAAGTCCTAAGGCATGACAGATCTGGGGCACTAATAGCTCTCACAACTTCCTCACCAACAATTCTATTTATTTGTGTGTGATTTTGGTAACAAGAGGAAGCTGAGTGGGAACCATTGATGAAATAATCAATGGAAACCACGGTGGGGACATCTTTATAGGCTGTAAGATCCATGGAAGCCACAAGCAATTAATTTGCAACAAAAAACACCTTTAAGAAACCTTTTTTTAAAAGTAATTCTAGAAAAGCATAACACAGCAGGAGCTGCACTTTTCATGAAGTTTTTAACCCAGTCCAAGGGAGGTCATTTTGTACTTTATAGCCCTTATGTTCAATTTTTAATTATTAGCCTTTCCCCCTTGTAAATTTAAATCTGCTTCCATTACATTTAGGGAACAATAGTGAAACCCTCCTGTAGCTAATTTAACGCCTTTAAATTCCCCTGGAAGGTAGCCAAAGATCTTGTATCCTCATGGACAGTACAGTGCCTACCTTATTTTAGGGAAGGCAAGCTCAAATCCTGCTATGGGCATAGATATTAAAAGAGGCTGCTGAATCTTTCTTAAGCAGTTTCTCCCTGGAGGGGCTGACTGAGATTTGATTTAAGCTGTTAGCTGCACTCCGAAAAAGACACACTGTTACAGTAAAATAAGCAGCAACTTGTCCAAAATATTTCATCTTCCCTAAAGATCATCAGGGAAAACAATAGCTTGATGCCATAGAAATGCACACACTTTCAGATGAAATGGGAGGTTTATCTGTTCCTTCTTAGGAACTAAACTGTGACCTATTAAGCATCTTGATGCACTTACAGCAAACATCCTTCCACACCAGAAGACATCTTTTCAAGCCAAACTTCTGTTATCTTGTTTGAGAAGGCCTCAATGCTTAATACACATTATTCTGTACATTTAATAAACATGAATAAGTAAAATCTCAGCTGTATCTGGAGGGAGGTATAATATCTGTTTAATGGGTCACAACTGGGTTCATTAAAATTAAAACAATTTGATTTTCTTTTGATGCTCCCATGCATCTTCAGGTTGTGTCTGGGTTCGTGTGGGTGCATTGGGTGAGCTGAGGGCACATGCATTTCCCAGAATGAGAGATTGTCTGAAAATAAGTTATCAACAGCTTTTTTTCCCACCTTTCTGTTTCCTTCTCAGTTTCTGATTACATTCTAAGAATTTTGCACACACACAGATTCTGGAAAAGAAAAACAAAACCGTTTTACAAAATAATTTTAATGAATAATTCCTAGACAAAGCTCCCCAACACCTCTTCACTGTTGGGTCACTTACCAGGATTATTCAATCTGAATATTGTCTTTCTTAAGATCTTGTAATTTGTTAGCACTTGGATGGTCATGTGGAAATCTACTTGCACAATTTCCTCTGCAAGTGGCATTTCAGTCTGGGAGGGAAGAAAAATCTGTATTTATTTATATGTACATAGAAAGACAGATTTAAACTTGTACCCCTGAATCTGTTGCATTCAAGCACAGACACACCAGTTGTCCTTTACTGCAGGTACATCCAAGAAAGATGCACACATCAGCAAGTGATCGGATCTGTGTGCAAGATCCCGCATCAGGCCAACCGAAAATGCTGAAATGAAAAAATGAGCTTCCTCAATAAATCCTCTCAGAGCCTGGGGAAGGGTTCCTTTAGTTTGTGGATTTTTCTAACAGTTTTGGTCTAATAAAACAATTTTAGTCTTATAAAAATTAACATCTCGCTCTACAAGTGTTGCCTCACTTGTTTCTCTTGACCACCAGTGGTCCAAAACCACCAGATGAGATGCACCAGCTCTCCAGAAGACAGGTGTGACTCAGACTGCTGGAAACACTCCACTGCCTGAATTCAGACCAGTTGTAATAGGAGGTCCCACTACAGAGGTCCCTTCTCATCCTTGGTTCAAATCCTCTAATTCTGATGATTACTGGTCAGGCTTTTACTCTAATTTATGTGTATGTAAAGCTTAGTGAAAAACCCTTGTCCAACAGTGATCCAAAATGCATGTTTATGATAACTCAGGTGCTACAAAGGTGGCTCATGATGGCTTTTACTTGATCTTAAGTACACCGTGTGGCTTTCTTTCCTGACCTTGTGCACACCGTTACAAACGTGCAGCTACTCCACCACCAGCTCATTAGCCCGTTGCAAAAATCTCTGAGATAATTTAAGGGTGAATATAGTGAGGGGGAAAAAAAAGGGAAAAAAGAGAAAAAAGTAAGAAAAAAAAAAACCAAAACTTTGCATGTGAAAGGGAAAATAGTGGGAGGAGGGTAAAATCACCAGGGTGAAGTACAACATGTTCAGCAGACTCCCGTCCTTTGGCTGCCTGCCCGATGACTTTCCCGAGCGGAGCTCTCCTAGCAACCGGTCCCCAGCCGCTTGAATTTTTATGTATCGCTATGTCGGCGGTGATGTCACGGTTTCCATAGCTACTATCAGTTGGAGGAACGATGACACTTATGCTGCTCGGTAACTGAGAGAGGGAAAAAAAAAAAAGAAAGGAAAAAAAAAGAAAAAAAAAAAAAAGAAGTAATAAAAATTGTCCTGGCTGAAATATTCCATGGAACTCTGGGAGCCGGCGAACGCAGAGCGCGTGGCTGAGCTTTCTGCTCCTCGCGCTTTCGGCATCGCAGCTGCTGCAATATTCACCCTCCCCTAAGCACTCCATTGTAGAAATTAAATATTGTTATTAATTAAACTCCCCCCATCCCACAGGCTGCCCAGCCCTGTCTGGTTAGAGCACACTTGTGAGAAGAGAGCAGGCAATCCATTTGTCATGCGGTGACAACTTCTGGCATTGGGAATGGAGTGTTTCAATAAGAGAAAGCTTTGATCCTATTCATAACAGAGTATTTAAATAATTGCTAACCAGGCAGAGACTTCAGGCATTATCCCAGGGAGTGTTGCATTATTGCAAAAGGTTAAACTGAGCCATTGGTGCTCAGGCAGAAAAGAAAAAAAAAAAAGGAGGGCTCAAGAAATTTGGTCAAGGGATTAAGTTTGAAGGCATGGCTTTGCTGATGTGAAATAGAGCAGAGACCAGGAGATGGTCTGAACAGAACGTTCCCTGAGAATGAGCCTGGAACATGGCACAGAGAAAAAAAAAAACACAGCACTTGCAATCTCACAGCCAATTGTTTGGATTGCAGCAACTTCCAGACTCAAGTCCGGGAGCTTTTGACAGTACTTTAAATTTTATAAAAGTACAAAATACTGAATATTCCCCACAATGACAATGTTGTTCTCCTCAACATTATTAAACCTTGCTCACAGTTTTGGGGGGCTTCACACATATTTGGTGGATCACAAATTAAGTGATCACATGCTAATAATAAACATCTCAGGCATTGATAGAGAAACTTTTAAGGAGAAAGGGCTGCATTTTCACTCAGTCAAACCACATCTTTCCCACTAGGGTTATTCTTAGCATGGTCTACCAAAAAACAAATCCTCCAGAAAAAAAAAAAATCCTGAGCATAAATAATCCTGAGAAATAGCATTTTGGCCAGCGTTGGACAATGTGTGGTTCTCACATGGGATGTTGAAGGGATGAAATAAGCTGGGGATCTTCTCTGTGGTTTGTGTTTGTAACTCTTTGGGATATGCCCATGAGGGGAGTGAGCTGTTCAGCACATGCTGTTCCCCAGCCTCACAATACAAATCACCTCCCTCAGAGATCATGTCCTCCCTGGTGCTGTGACCACCTCTGCAGGTCTGTCTCACAGTTCTTCATGCAGCTGGGACCAACAGCAATTCCCTGAGATTAAGATAACTACAGATTCAGTTTAGGCACTTACAGGTAAGTGTCTGGCATCTAAATGCCCTTGCAGTAGAAAAAGAGTCAGTTAATACAGCTGAGGCTCCAGGGTGCTGTTCAGATTCCCAGGGTAGACACCTGCCTTTGGTCAAACCATCTCTAAGGTCATCTGATGTGAGCTGAGATTCACAGCCAAAAGAACCCCATGTAATTTCTTCACATTCAGGTGGGATGCCATCAGGTATTTCAAATGCCTCCAGAATCTACTTTCCTAGTTCTCCACATGCCTGTAGATATCTCCATGCAGATGTCATGACCTCTGAGCTGCTTTGCACTTGTGTCTTCTATGATAGCTGTGGCCAGATTCAGTTCTCATGTATTGTCATGCACTGTCCCTTTGGGCACCCCACATGTCCTCTCTGGTCTCCAGTTGCTGCTCCAAAACATCACAGGTCTCTTGTAAACCCTTTGTTCTCACCTCGCATCCCTTGTGGCTTTCCCACGCTCTAGCGCTTTCCACAGAGAGTTCCAGAATAGAGGCTGCGCCTTTGGTCCCTCATTCAATGCTCACCATCCAGGCTTTGCTGCAGTGCCTGAACAGCCTCAGTGATGCTGCTCCACCTGTATAAGATATCCCCATGTGTCCTTTAGCCCTGTGTCTTACCCTCCAGCCAGCTGTGCATGGCACCAGCCTCCCTCTGCCAGCCTGGGGACAGACAGACACCTTCCAGATACCTCAGAGGAGAAGGAAGATGTAAATTGCAGCCACCAGTATCAGAGGTGCTGAAACAACCACATCCAGCCAGATGAGCCATTTCACCCTCATAACACTGTCCCTCTCTGAGCAGCGAGCTGGGAAATCAGGACATGGATTCTCACCATGTCACCCTCACTTGCTTTATTTGAGATCCCTCACAGGCCAAGCCAGCGCTAAGTGGGTGATCTTCACATGATCAGACAACTGCACAGTTGGCAAGGGTGCTGTGATTCCGAGACCTACGGGAGTCACAAATCCACATATCACTCCCCTGAATGATGGGACAATGCCTACACTCACCTCTGAGCCTTTCACACAAGCACTGGTGCTTTATTTCCCAGGAGATAATTAGATTTACTAGCAGCTGTGTGCCTGCTTCCAAGTAATGCTGGATATGCTATTTTCAGGCATGATTCAGAGTAACCTACAGCAGCAGCTCAGAGGTTTTTTGGCAAGTGTTTTGCAACAGCACAGTAAAGTTTTTAATGTGCCATCATTTCATTTCAGTTGTTAACACAGATGTCTGTTGAAAGATAATGTTGCACATTACAATCTTTCAGGCACCAGCACAAGGCCACTTTCTCCAAGAGGCAGGTCCTTGGCGGAATTAATCCCTGAAACTCCCTCTGAAAATGTGTGGGAGCATTTTTCACAGTCCTGATGCCCGCCTAGATAAGACCAGGCTTGTTAAAAGTGTGAATGTACACATCTGTACCTTACATAGGCGGTTTTTTCGAGGAATCTCTGTAATTGCACTCTTCATGCTACAATCTGCACGTGGGAATGACTCCCTGCATATTCACTTTGGTCATTTGCAGAGGTCCTTATGAGGAACATATGTAGAACTGTGATTGCTTTTGTGATCCAGAGACGTGACCAGCAAGTGCAATCACCAGACAGTCCAAGGCTCATTCAGGAGGAATTAACCATTGATGGAGGATGTGAATGAAGGAAAAACTCAACAAACTGAGCATATGCACCTTCAGGCTTTAATGCTCAGCCCAGCCTGCCTCGGGGATGGGCAAGAAAGCCTTCCTCTGGCTTGGTGCCCCATGGAGGGCCAGCAAATGGCCCCTGCACATTACTCTGAAGCCTGATATTGTGATTTTCTCCTGCCACCAGCCATCCCTCTGTCCTTATGCATAGGAACAACAACAGAGAGCTGTGCACAGCTGGAGAAAATTCATCCTGGAGATGATGAATGCAGAAGAGAAGCCCCAGGAGTTAGCTAGTGAGGTTCTAGTGCTTAGGGTCTGTGTGCAGCTTCCTATCCCTCAATGGCACAGCGTGGGGTGCAAGGCTTCACGCCCATCTCCCTACCCTGATTCCTCATCACCTTTCACCACAGCTGTATTGTGCTCCCAGTTCTTGGTCTCCTCCATCAGTGCACAGAGCAGGACCCTACCCAGATCCCTCAGGCATCTTTTCTCCTCTGGGACAGCCACTTGTCTCAGCCCAAAGCGAGAGGACACCTCTTACAAAGCGAGACACCGCTGGGCGAGAAAACACCCTGGACCTCCCCATCACTCTCACCTCCGTGGGTGTCTCCAGCTATCCCACCCTGCAGCCCAACCCCTCCACGCGCTGTGGAACAGGATTTCCCCGCGGTGCTGCGGCATGCCGGGGCTCCCGGCGGGTTCCCGGAGGGACACGGGGCTGTCACGGAGCGCTCCGGGGCCGCTCGGCTGAAAGCAGCGCTGTCGGCTGACGGGGCTGGCTCCCATTGTCACCCGGTGATGAATGGGGCAGCAGCGCGCCGCAGCCCGCTATTTGTTTTAGAGGTCAGTGTCACACTGAAGGGTATTCTTCACGCACCGAACCGGGGGGTTGGTGCTGACGTGACCGGAGTGGTAAGTGCACCCGGAGCCCCCGGTAGCTCCCATTGTCCCGAGTGGGAACAGAGCTCTTTTGAAGACCTCGCCCATAAATTATCTGGCACCCCCCGTACCTCCCCCCCGCCACTCTCTGCCAGCTCCCCACTCATGCTCTGATTCAGACACCAACTCAGGGGTGATGGGCTTGTGCCATTGTTTGAGGTTTGCTGCTATCTGGAGCCGCAGCTTTGTTCCTGCAGGAACAGCACAGTACCTGGCATGAGCCCCCAGCCCTAGCTAGAGGATGTCGTGAGCAGGGCTCATGTTCTGTTTCTCTTTTTCTCTCTTTTCTCCCGTTCCTACCTCTAAGCATCATCTAGTCTGAACTGACAGCCCACAGGGAATGCACAGGGCAGGGGCAGGCAGCAGTTGCTGGAAGTCAGCATCAAACAAGACAGGAGATCATCGTTTTTGCCTGCTTTGGAAAAAAAAAGGCTGTTTAGATGTTCCTTTCTTTTCCTTTTGCTGGTTCTTCTGAGATTCCCACAGGAGCTACAGTCTGAGAGACCGCATGTTGGGCTGTATTTCCAAACAAGACACACATGGGACTGGCTTGGTACAGGTGTGTTTAAATCCTCACCTCTCTCCCTTCACAGGCACAGGGAGGACCTACACGCTGAGCTTCAAATTTTGAAGAAGTTCTCCTTTCCCCAATCTTTGTCTGTCCTGGCTGCAAGGGAATACACCATCCAGGGATAATGTAAAGCAGAGAAGGGGATGTTGCAGAAATGGACTCAATATTCCTCCTCATTTGGCCTGAATATAACAAAACAGCCACACAAAATGGAGGCAGAGGTCAATATTTTTGAGGAGAAAGTTGAGACTCAAAACTTTCCAGTTGTCAGGCCCATATTTCTTTGCTTAATTTTAGGATGATGCAATGCCAAGTCCAGATGCCCATGATGCCTGGGCAGGAATGCCTACAGATGGAGGAGACTTCAGTAGGCTTAAATATGATTGCAGGATATATTTCTTAACACTGGCCATACCAATCACGTGCCATGGCTCTGGTGTGCAGAAAGTCATGAGCCCTTGCAGTCAGCCAGGTTAGAGCAGACTAATTTCTGTGGATTTTTCTGCATATCCCATCCCTGGAGAGGAGATGGCCTTGATTGGCAGCAGGACATCCATGGTTCCAGAACATCTTCCCCATTTGGCACAGCACAAGCCAGAGTTTTGGGAGCTTTCTGCTCCTTTGCACAGTAACATTTGCTGCCATGTTTCTTGTTAAGAGTCAGGAATTTGTGACCTTTTGCAGTGCAAAGATGTGGAGATTACTTACCAAAAATAAAGTAGTCTATAAACTCCAAAACTGCTGCATGTGCATTGCTGATAGAGAAGAACAGCGAGGCACCTCTCAGTCCAGGCTGATAGGATCTGTGGTTGGGGAGGGAGTGTGTGTGCTGCACAGCAGATACTCAGCGTGGGACCATGAAAAGCCTTTTTTCTTTTCTCACTGAGTGGCTTCTGTTGCTTCATACGAGTCTTTCTGTCAAAACAGCCCGGCCTGGTGGAAGTGTGATTAGATATGGCACCTACCCTGGTGAAAATATCTGCATGAGGGGTACAGGCTGTGGTGGGAAGGGGAGGGTGTGTGCTAGTCCTTCCATTGCTGGTCTCCTCTTTGAGGCCTCAAGGCTGGCAGAAAGCGTGGAGTAATCAAATCCATTTCACAATCAGGTCCTTTCTCCTGGGCCTGGATTGTTCAGGAGCAGTAAAATTTCAATGAAATTATGATCATGGGGTTTTTCCAGTACAAGAACTAGGGGCATCAGAGTGGAAGGAACAGAAGATTTGTTCAAAACAAGCGGCAAAAAGTTCTTCAATCTGTGCAGAGCTGGGCTGCAGGTCACTCAAACTCATGCAGTCAGCATAACCCTGTTCAGCTAAGGAAGTAGCTTATGATACATCACAACTATTTATTTAAATTGGGGAATTCTCACCCCCCAGGACTAATTCCAGGAGATGGGACACGTCTTGGGTCCATGCTCTTGGTGGATTTAGCAAGAATGCGACAAAAAATGAAAAATAAATCACTCCAGACAGCCTGTGTTGATAACATTAAACAAACAGATGGAATGGGGAGAGAGGAGCAGGTAATTAAACAGATAAATGAAGACCACATGGCCCAGTGAGGTTCACAGGAACAATTCCATGCAGGGTCAGTAAAGGGATGTAGGTGATCACAACTTCCCCAGATGATGTGGAGGCAGAATGAATTTCCAGTGCTGTGCACTGTTCAGAAGGCAAATATTAACACTGGGAGTGTAAAAAGGGGGAAAGATATGACAGGGTGTACAACACGAGCATTGCCTTACCTGCACATGAGCAGGACAGGTCGGGGAACCCAGGAGATCAGGAAAAAGCTCCAGTGATAAGAAATCTGGAAAATACTCAGATATATCAATCCCTCTAATTTATCCAAGACGGTAAAAAGTGACTTGAGCGTGCCTTCTGTTTCTGTATGGGGCTGCAGGTGAACACCAGAGAAAGAGCTGGCAGCAGCCAGATGTTAGAGAGATGTGGCAGACAGCATCTGCCTAAGTGGAGGCAAACACATCTCAGTTTAGTTACCCCAGGCCCTGGTATTGTCAACAGATCCCCAGCCAAGAGCGAGATTCCTCACAGCCTAAAGCAAACAGGTGAAATAGGGAAGATGGAAGCCACAGCCAAGAGGTTTTTTCCCCTTTTGAATCAGAAAGGACTCTCAGGTAATCTGTTCAGCTGTGGACATCTACACTGTAAACACACAAATTTAGGTAAGATGAATCCCACCAATTCAGGCTAGAAATGATGTACACGCCTTCTGATGGCAAAGGTAATGAACCATTGCAACAACATATCTATGGATTCAGTGGACTCTCCATCATCCAGGGATTTTAAATGAAGACTGAGCATGTTCTAACAGAAAATGCTGTAGTTCAATCAGATGATCAAAACCAGACACAAAGTGGCCCTGGACCATAAACCTCTTCCCTGTGTTGTGTGGAGGTCTGGCAAGAGCCATCTTTTCCAGTCTTAAAAAGGATTTTGAATCAATGTCACAAAGAGCTACTAAATATTTCATCCGTTCAAGATCTACAGATCATGTTTGGTATTCAAATACACCTTGCACAAGGCCACTTGGAAAATTAGTATTTTCATCCTCTCACAGCCTTTTTCTTTTTCTAAATTAGAAAGCAAAGCAAGCAAGCAAGAGGACTATTCTGCATAACTATGGCTTGGGTCTTTGCTAGAGCTGAAATTATTTGTGTCTTGTCAAAGGTGCAGCAAAAACAAGTAGTAGTGGTCTTGTAAAAGCAGACATGAAAAGAGCATTTGGGTTTGTCAGGTTTTTCCTGTTGTGCTTTGTTTTCAAAAGTTGCCTTGTTTGAAAGAGGGAAGCTGTTTGGCCACAAAATGCAACTGTCACCTCTTGCAGCCCCAAAAATCATCAGTGGGAAGAGGGGGAGGGGAAAGGAGAGTACAGCCTGATTTTTGAAAAGTGGTCCTTTTAAATTGTCCTCCAAAACCACAAGGGAAAAGGGCAGCCATCTCCATCCCAACAGTTAGAATTGTGCAGAAATGCTCTTTGCACAAAAGACTTCACATTTCTGGAGTGTCCTGTTGTGGGAATCACATTCTCACTGTGCCTGGATGTGGATTATCTGCTAGTTCTTTTACTTAGAAAGTGCCAATTAGTTGCACCTCCGGCTTTCAAGGAAGTACCTTAATAAGCTTAATAATGTCCTCGCTGCCACATGGCTTGTCCTACAAGTGTCCCTTCATCCTCTCCTCTTGGAACTGCTCCACTCTGCTGATGGCTCAAAGCCCGCTGGGGATGGGACTGGGATCTGCCACACGCTGTGCAGGAAGGAAAGAGGAGCTAACACACACTCCAACTTTAGCAACAAAACTGTCCTCTCCTCCCGAGTTTATTTGTATTTTTCTGAGGTCAAAACCCCGACATATTCAGATAAAGCAAACTCAGAGGGCCCTTTAGTGTAACATCAATTCCCGGCTTACAGATAGCGTGATTGCATGTAAGAATGGTGCTTGGCTCACCATATTTTTCTTGCAAGCACAACAACGACTTGATGATGAGGAGTGACCACAGTGGGGTCCAGAGCAGCAATGCTGCTGCAAACAGCCCTGGATACAGTTATCTTTTGAGTCACCCTTCCTGTCAATATTTATAGAGGAATAAAAGGCTCTGTCTGGAAATGAAAGTTATTTTACTGGAACAACAGGCACATTTTGGCTGCTAAAACCATCCACAAAGCCTTTTAAAAGTTATCACAGGCTGTGAATCTATCACTGGGCATGGCAGCTTAGAAAGAAGTCCTCCATGGCTTGAAACCCTGAAAGATGGATGGAAGGCTTTTTTCCGTATTTCTGGGGAAACCTCACTCAAGAGGAACAGACAGTCCTGCCCTAGCTTTGCTCTCAGTTTCCTGGTCCATCACTTGGTTTCCAAGGTATGACTTTCCATGGAGATTTCAGACAAGACTAGTGGACCTGAAAGCTGGCTGGAAACTTGAATACCATGGAATCATGGAACCATCAAACGATTTGGGTCAAGGGACCTTAAATGTCACCCTGTTCCAACCCCTCTGCCATGGACAGGGATACCTTCCACTAGACCAGGTTGCTCAGAGCCCCATCCAACCTGGCCATGACCACTTCCAGGGTGGCATTATGGGGCATAATTTATCTCTTTTCCTCATGTCAAGTAGCCCTGAACAGGGAGGAGAGAGCTATTAAAAGGCCTGGCTGGGATCTTGCATCTTTTCTGCACTGATTACACACCTTGGCTGGCAGATTCTCCTAAGGTGGTTTCTCAGAGTCTTCTTTCAGGACAGTTTCACTTTGTCGGACTGCACAAACATTTTGCATTCAGAAGTTCTACGGAGAAACAAGGGTATAAGATAATAAAGGATGAATATTCTACTGTGCTGTGTGAGAGACCAAAGTGAGCAGAAGAATACAAATAACTCCTCCAAAGACATTAAGTGGAGAACATGCCTCTCTTACCAAGTAAGCAGGAGAGGAGTAAAGTACTGGCTTCTTGCTATTTCTGGCTTGATCTGTGGTAGTAAATTAAGCAGTGCCAGGAAATGTTCCCTTTTAGTGGAACTCAATGAGCCATACTTTGAGAACATCAGCACAGTCCCTGGCTGGTTTATGCTCATGCAAACAAGCACTGTCCCAAACAATTCCTGGAAAGACCCATTTCCAACAGTCAGCTGTGAACTCCTTTTTCTTCGAATGCTAGCTGAGATTACTAAAATTGAAATGGGATGTTCCATGCTGGTAGACTGGGCTGTCCATGTTTGACTCAATAGTAAAGGCAAACTGCTAAGATCTTTTGTTTTCTTGCCCAGATCCATCCCCTTGTGTCAGGAGTGAAGACAGCACAAGACCTGGGTGGTTCTGGAGCCTCTCACACCAAGGGAATCCCCCCCAGAAGATGGGTATGGGTTGTACCCTCAGCATCATTTCAGGGTCAGGAAAAAATAGAGCAGGACAGAATATCTTCCCCCAAGGTCTAGTAAATAGTGTCAACAAGGCCTGGGAGATGTTCAGCTCATCAAATACAGGCAGCTGTGGGCTCAATGGAATTGCTCATATAAAACTTGTAGATGTCCAGTGTTGGATCACAAGTAGAGCCAATGGACTGGAAGGTTCTTAGCACCTATCTGCTTCTGCAGTTGTATCTCTAAAAGACATAGGAATTTACCAGTTACCAGCTCCTTTTGTGCATAAATATCCTCATTTAAAAAAACCCCATATTTGATGGTTTGTTTGTTCCTGGAATAAATCTGTACTGGTATAACCAGTACTGCACAGGGGAGTGCTACTGGCAAAACAAGAGCATTCTAATTAAACCAGCATATCAGAAAAACTAAACAAAACTAAACAAAACAAATAACCAACAAAAAAGACCCACACCATGCTCATCAGCTGTGGAAGCAAGAGACAGCAGCTGCTCTCTGCTCTCATAACCAGAGTGGAATGAATCATGGCACTCGACCTGGATTTGCATCTAATTCAACTCTCCTCTTCTCTCGCAGTGACTGGGTTGAAGCTCATCCTGCTCCTACATTCTGAGGATGTTTTAGCTTCACCCAGCAATCCCTCAAGCTAGCAGAAAACTTCCCACTACCACAGAGGGCTTTAATATGTTTTTTAAATGACGAGCAAAGCTCTGCAGAGCAGCAGCAGCAGCAGCATGGCATCTGCAAGCAGCCACTGTCTTATCCCTCCAGCTCATTTTTCAGCTCTAGTATGTTTCTTGGCAAAATCAACTCAGCAAATGTCCAGATTTATAGAGTTCAGCCACATAGCAACCTTTTTCAGGGCCACATGAACAGCTATTATTTAAAGCCTTTTACTGTGTTCGTAGAAAGGAACAAAGTGCACTTTCCCATTAAAGATTTAAAGCCTTTTTGTGGCAAAGCACATGTCACCCTGAAGGACATCTTGAGTCTTGCATATAGATGCATCCTGTGCCACTTCCACTGCAGGATCAACGGTTTGGTTCCTGGTAGTGGGAATTTTGGGGAATTCTTACCATTATGTTATAGGATAAGATCTTTCTCTGGGGATTAGGAAGTGTGTCCCACACTGGCGTATAAGGGCATTTTATTCTGCACTGTGCAGTGCAAAAGCAAAAGCACAAGAAATATCTTGGGGACATAAAACAATTCCCCATGTTAATGCAGCGCTCTTCCCAAGGACTTATGGATCAGCAGCCAGGCATAGACAGACATTTTTGGGCACATGTAGTTAGGAGGCAGTGAAGTGCTGTCTCTTCTTCAGCAGTTTGTTACACCCTCTGCTGAAGGGCACTGCTTCCCACCACTGAGACCTGTGTGCATCTTTAACAGCATCTCCTGGATTACCCTGGCTGAACAACCTCAGCCCAAGGCAAATGGGAAGAAATGCAGCTGGGCTGACCCTGTCCAGCGAGAGAGGACAGTGGAATAACTCTGCTTTTCTGGGACTATTAACCAGAGTTTGAACCTGCAAACTTGGCCTCAGGCAGACTTTCAGCTCACCTGGGCTTGAAGAGCCTGTCAAGGTGGGCTCTGGGGGAGGAGCCAGGGATGGATTCTATGCTTGGCAGAGACAGCATCCCCCTTAGCAACAGAGCTGACTTAACCCGGGAAAGAGAAAGGGGAGGAAAAGGGGTTTGGGTAAGAATAGATCCTGCTCATCCTTGTGTTTTGCCCCTCTCTGTGTACAAGCATCCCTGTGGTCTCCTCATTCCAGAGGAAGTTGCTGGCAAAGGGAAAATCTTCCCTGGAGTCTATTTCCTCCCAAGGCATAGACGGAAGCAAACCACTCCACTCTTTATGTTTTCCACCTCCACCTCCCATTCCACAGCATTTCCTATAACAGCTTGATGGGAAGGGAGGGGGGGAGTGTTTTTGTAGGGCTTTTTTCCTTGAAGGCAGCTCAGTCTCAGTTTGTCTGCATTCCCTGGGCTTTACTGCACACAGTGCTAATGGAATGCTTCCACGAGGAGCTTATTCCCAGCTCTGCAGGGTGAGCACAGTGGGGCAGCAGCAGCAGGCACTGGGACAGCACCTTGACTGATCACCCCTGTCCCCATGCCATGCCGGGGTGGGCTGGTGGAGGGGAGAAATCTGCTCTGCCGTGAACAGACTCCCTGCCAGGCCAATAGCCCGCCACTGAATGATGTTCATAGGAGAGCTTTAGTGATTTAAATGATGTACGTGATGGAGAACAGCTTGATTAATTCATATGGATTGTCACTACTTAGGGCTCCATTCATCTGGAATGATCTCTGCTCCTGTCTGCCGGCAGAAGCCACAAAAGGTGCCCAGCTCTGGCTGCAGGTGATGGTTCAGTCACCCCCTGCCCAGGACAGGGAGCACAGAGAGCTGTTTCGTTCCTACATCGGAGTTACTGAGAGCAAGACAAGCCCCAGGGATCTGCTCCTCAATGGAGGAGAATGGTGAGCCCCACCAGGCTCCTCTCCAGGGACGGGGCTGCACTCCAGGGGTGTCTAACCCCAGCTGGATCCTCCCAGGGTGAATGGTTTTTCAAAAACACTGCTTTGCCTGAAAAATCACCTGGCAGCTTGTATGTCCTGTGTGAGGACATCTGTCTGAGGCTGAGCCCTGGGCTAGACACAGCTTTGACACCATGGTTCTTTGACACCATGGCTCTTTGACACGAGTTTGGCCTCATTACTCCTGCACATGATGGAAGAGTTTGGCCACAGACCCCAAGTGAAACACGTGGGTGAAGGATGGGGCTGTTTGGTGGCAGCTGCTCTGGGTGAAGAAGCCAAGGTCACACACAGACCCTCACCTCTATCCAGAAACTGCTTGAGCTTTTGGTTATCTGGAGGAGACAGGGTCTCCATCTTCCTTGGAAGCAAACCTCTTAGCAGCAGCAAAAGGAGCAGTGGGCACGCCCTGGCCAGCTGCTGACTCCAGCTTGGCCTTGTGTCACCTGCAGCATGAGGAAGATGTGGCTCTTCAGCACTGGTGAAGACAAAGCCAAACCCTGGAGAAGGCTGGTTCCTTGTGAAAGGTGGAATTCCTGCTCCCTGGCATACAGTCCAGCACAGCTCAAGGCTCATGCAGACAGGGTGAAGCTGTCCAACACCAGCCCTGCTGCTGGATTTCCACCTCCCAGCACCCTGGGCTGCGGTCACGACCTGTCCCCACGGGACACTGGTGGCAGTCCGGGACGCTGGGTCGCAGTGCCACCGTGTGGGCCCTGCCAGCTCCCACAGCGCCGAGAGGGACCTGGGCTCTGCTGACCTGGGTCTGGGTGCCTCCAGCTTCGACCGATGGACCAGGGAAACAAAAATATCGAGCTGCAAGTAGGCATCCTGTCTTCCCCGAGGATGCAGCACTCCGTGACTGGGATCACTTTTCTCATTCAAGTGTTGCATGCTAAGGTCAAGCATTTGCTTTTCTTGCAGGTTTCTTAGGAGGGTCCTTGAGGAAGGACCCTCATAAAACCTTCCCAAATTGTTACCATCCTCTGCACTCACTGGGCTCAGTGTCTGAGAGGCAAAGGCCCTTCACCACCTCCCTGCAGCTGTAGGTCAGCATGGAGCCAGGCTAAAAGGAAGCACAAACTCCCTCATACCCTGCAGTGTTTGGGACTCTTCTGTCACCACTCCATCTGCATAAAACCCATCCATGTCCAAAAAAACCCCCTTCCCTTGTGTATTTTAACACCAGCCAAGTAAAACCATGTGGCAATGCCTTCGAGCTGCTGCTTAAGGAACCTGCATGAGAGACTGGGAGCAGTTTTCCTCCCAAACCTTCCAGCTCTGTGCACATGAGCGGTGGAATGCTGCTGCAAAGCTCAGCGCCTCCGGATGTGCCTCAAACACTCTTCAGAGCTGACACTCACCTTCAAAGCCACCACTAGACCCGGGCCTGCAGCAGCTGGGGATCAAAACAACAAAATTTAGCAAAAACAGAGCTGAGCAGAAGAGGTTAATTTTTAATGTCTTTTTTTTTTTGGTGACAAAGAATTACTCTCCACTGACCATTGCCTTTGTAATGGATGGCCCTTCCCTTCTGCTTAGCCCCCACTGTCAGCACAGGCTGCAGAGCGCCCTGGTCTGCAGCTTATCAAGGACCTGTGTTCCCTCTTTGGAGCCACAACAATGTCCAGCCTGCTCCCTGAGATGTCTGCAGGAAGCCTTCAGCCTTGGTGATGGTTGCCTTGGAGGAGGGAAGTGAGAGAAGACGCCTGGTCCTGGGCAGGAGGGTCTGCTGTTGGATCTCCTGCCACTCCACACATCCTTGGTGCAGCAGCTCTCTCTGAGCCTGTCATCACTAGGATTTGCTGGAGGGAGTCTCTGGAGACAGGATCCACCCTCCTCATGCCACAGCACTGAGTCACCAGCAGGATTCCCAGCCAGGGTCTTCCAGGGGACACAGAGCTTTCATCCCCCAGGGCTTCCAAATGTGTCAGCTTCTTGGAGATTCTCAGGCCTGGAGCTTCCCCAGGAATTTCCCAAGGAGCCTGGCTGGGCTGAGACTCAGCACCTTCAGATGATACTGACAGCAGAAGAGGCTCTGCAGCCCCCCAGACACCACTTGCCCCCACCTGAGCACCTGAACAGCCTCAGTGCAACCATCAATGAGGAAGGAGAGAGCAAAGGCTTTTGCCTCCAATCCATCCCACTCCTGCAAGAATTAAATAAAAGTCATGTTCTCCATGGCTGGCACAGCTTGTGTCTGAGCTGCACCTCTGGGAGATGCTCCCTGGAAGTTCTTCAGGGCACAGCTCCAGCCCTGGGGCATCTCTGGCACAAGGAAGATGTTCTGGCCTTTCAGAGCTGCAAAGACCTGTGTGGTGCTGACCCTCTGCTCTCATGGACAAGCTGGGCAGCCGCCAGGGACCCTGTGGAGGAGTAGAGAAGTGGAACTGGGGATGTGTCAGCAATTGCTTTGTTTTCTCACTGCAGAACAGGCCAGTGAGCAACAAGAATGAGCACTTCTTGGAGGTTTTGACACAGATGGTGTGAGGTGGGGCAGAAAGTGAAGGACAGGAGGACACTGACCTGGGAAATTGAGGGCTTATGCTAATATTGACCGGGTGTGGAGTGTCCAGACTGGTGATCCCATGAAACTCAGGGCTGAGAGGTTTCTCTTGAGCCTGGCTGTCCAACATGCCTGGGGTTACCAGCATCAAACACAGCACTCAGAACAGCTCCCCTGTGCCCATTTTCTCATATTTTGGCATCCACCAGAAAATTCCTCACTAGGGAACATAGTAGGGTGTTTTTTAAATCATGAAAAAGTATATTGTGGTTACAACAACCATGACTTAAGACCTCAGCTCTCCCCCCCAGGGCCCTGTGTGGTGAGCAGCCCCCACAGCTGCCTTGCAAAGTTGAGTCACATAAAGTGAGCTCTCATGAGCAAAGAGGTGGCCTTGAGGTGGCCAAGTCAAACTCAGCAGCTGCCAAAGCCCTTGGCATGCACAGCTCCAGGTGAGTCTGCCCTGCAGCAAGCCCAGAGAGCTCTTCTGGAGAGCAAGCAGGCAAAGTGTGGGATGTGGCAGAAGGCAAAGCACAGACACGAACTGCACCAGTCCATCAGGAATGAGAGCAGCCTTCATTTGGCATTTGTATCCATTCAGCTCTCTTTCCCAGTAACTGCCCTTGGAGACCTCCACACACAGACCACAGCACTGTGGCTTTTTAACTCTTGTTCTCTCTGCTCTGGAGTTCTGTTCCTCTCTCCCTGCTCACAACACGCAGGATCAGGCAGCTCTTCCTTGGTGGAAAAGGGTCACAACCTGAACAACAGATCCAAAATCACTTTCCCCACACCTTCTGGCAACAACTCTCATAATCCATCACTCAAACTTCCCCATTCTTACAGTCCTTGCTATTTAGCCCTTAATCAGGCTAAACATCAATCTCACCCAATCTCACCCCAAGACTATATCTCCCAACTTTTCCTTCCCATTTCCCTACCTTGTGTCCACCTTACCTGCTCCAGCTGGGAGTGCTGTAAGGGTTAATGACAGCTCTGGCTGTGCAGAACTCACCAGCATAGACTTCAGCTGCTGCTTCTGCAAAAACGTGGCTGAATAATTATTTTCAAGTTGCTGTCTTGTTATCACGTTTACAGCAGGCAAATAAACTTCAGAGCGAAGCACAAATAGGCTTGAAAGTGTTTACAAGCTTCTCAGGCATCCAGAGCTCTGACTCCTGTATGTCACCTCCTCCTGCTGGGGACAGGACTGCAGGGAGGTTTTTCACCAGTTTGGATGGCATTTCCCTAAGGGACAGAGCAGTTGCACTGAATTAGGGCTGTGCAAGAAAGTGCTGCTGCAATTACACCTTTGAAACCCCCTCTCTCTGGGACCTCCTGAGAGAATATTCCATGTTTTGTGGTGACTTGCGGGCCAGGACTAAGGAGACTTCACACAGGGTTGGATCCACTGGTCCTGCTACCATCCAGGACTCCTGGCATTGCTCTCTCCCTCTAGCAGTGCAGACAGGAGCCCTGATGCAGTATTTTATCAGTAGGAAGGAAATACACCTCCAGGAAACTTCCAAAAAGCCTAAGGATTTAAGATGCTGAAGAAACCATAATTCATAGGCAGCAAATGCTGGCAGACTGAGTGCCAGAAGTGCCACCTAACAAGAGAGTGATGGAGCAAATGCTCCCGTTCCTCATCTCCAGCACCCAGGAGCTGTTGTGTGCTCTAATTGAAAATGTGAGTGTACAGGAGTCTGCTCTGTACAACCTGCTCAAGAAAAGGCCTATTAAGTTTAATAGATCTCAGCTGCTCCCAAAATCTATAAACAATGAGTCCTCAGGGAGCAGGGGGAGAAAGGGTCCTTTTAAAGCATTGACCACTGGAACTGTAATCCACAAAACACAAATGTGAGTGCGTTATTTAATTTCATTCAACTATTTGGTAGGAGACTTCACTGATGACTTGTGCCCACAAACCTACCTGTTTTTCCCAACAGTATCAGATGATGTGAGAAAAACTTATCTATCACTTCTGGTTTTGTTGTGTGCTTTATCAGGAACAGCACAAACCAATGCTGAGCTCTCCTTAACTGCATCCCCACATCCTTGTTTCATAGCCTGAGAGCTGAATCCTCCAGGGCACGGTTCTTTGCACTTCCTGTGGATCCTGAAAACCTGAGAGTCTCCCAGGAGCTCAGCAGCCCTTGCTCAAAGCTCCCACAAAGTGCTAATTTTGCCAAGGTTAGGAATGATGCTGTGAATAGAAGTGGTCAGAGATGAGCAGGTTGAAAATGCTGAGCTACCCCTAGTGTGGAGTCCAGACCAGCACATGATACATGCAACCCTGATGCATGCAGGGGTTTTGCTTTCCTCCAGTGGTTGCATCATAAATGAGGTTGTTCCAGGCTGTGAGCTTTGCTCGAGCTGTAGCTCCCTTCAAGGACAACTGAGGAGTGCTCTAGGTCACATGATGGAAGAGTTAATGGAGCTGCTCTGTAGAGTTGGTTCAAAAGAATCCTTTTCCTTGCCTCATTTGGGAAAATGAGCATTTGTTCTACTTTAAATTTCCCATTAATTAAAAAAAAAATCTCCTCATTTAATTTACAGAACAATGTTCTCAGCTTTTCACTAGGAGGGGAAAAAATGCACAGAGAAAATTGATAACAAATAGGCTGTGCTGCATGTGTTATCACAAGAACTGTGATCCCATGATCCCTGTTCCCCAGAGCCCTGCCAGCACGTGAACACCTTCTGATCAACTCCAGGGGCTCACACCTCGGGCAAAGGTGCTTTTCACTTTGCCTGACAGGGGTGAGAGGGAGGTTTCACAGCTGGAACCAGGGGTGAGCGAGCAAACAGAAGGGCAGGACCACCAGGATTTGGGAGAAGACAGCTATTCCCAGCCTTTTATACTGGGGCATTTTCACTAGTGTGTGCAGCCGTGCCTTTTATTGACTGTGACCCAAAGCTAAACCAGTCCTTGGGAGCCCCTCCTGCATTATTGTAATATTGCAGGCTACTGTTTGAAGCAGGAGATTGATGCAAAGGCTAAAATCAAAGGGTGGGGAAATGAAGAATAGTGGGAAATTGCTGTATTCAGAGACCTTTAAATTAAATAGGTGCTAAAACATAAAGACACTGTAAGTGAGCTGCCAGTGTCACCTTGGCAGAGCAGGCTGGGCAGGGATTGCTCTGCCTTGGGCAAGTCAGGTACCAGCTGCAGAGACTCTCCTCACTCTTCCCAGCACCAGGAATCATGCAGGGCTGCTGCCTCCAGCCCTGGTGCCACAGTGCTGGGCACAGCATGGATGGAAAACAAATGGCAAGATCATTTATTCTGAAAAGACCTCCCACTCTAAATGCCCGGAGACACAACAGGGAAGAAATTCCTCGGCTGAGCTGTAATCCTGTGCATAGGCTCTGGCCACACAAATGCACTCCATGTGGCAGTGCTGTTTATGAAAATGATGGATGTGACATCCTCTCCTTTGCAACACACCAGAAACAAAGCTCAGGTGGATTTCTGCTCTGGGAAATCTGTGCCTGCTGCCCAGGCAAGAGCTGTACCCGAGCAGATGTGCTCCTGCCATCCCTCACTGTCAGAGCAGAGGGAGCAGAGCTGCATTTGCAAGAGGACTCTGCAGCTTGTCCCCAGAGACCTCCCCTCATGTCTTTGTGGCTTTTCCAGGGTGGCACATCATTGTTCCTTGCAGAAAGGCATTTCACATCCCTGAGTTCACATATGTACCATATATTTGCTCGGTGGGCAAAGACTTCAGCTTCCCAAGGCCACAACTGTGTGGAACACAGGGAGCTGGCAGGGAGGGGCAGAGGGCTATGTGAAATATTTCCATGGTGGGAAACAGTCTTCACTTCACCAAAGCAAGCCCAGAAAGGCTTCCCAGGCACCCAGGCAGTGCTGGGCACTTTCAGAGCCTGGGGACCCCACACCAAGACCCTGCTCTGAGGCCACAGCACCAACATCTTCCACAGGAGGAAAAACCTCGGGTTTCCACCCTCTTGCTCTCAGCTCCTTTAAAATTCTATGGAAAGGGCATTTCCAAAGAACTGCTGATGTTCCTGTGTTATCACATATTGTAGCCAGTGTGCAGCACAACCCTTTTTTGGCCTATGCTGGAACCTGTGGTTGTTTCCCTTGTAATTTCTTCCAAATTTTCATTCTAAAATCCCTTCACTGAAAAGACTGGAATCTGTTAGTCAGGCAAGGTTATGTATATCCAGCAATCCTCTCTTTCATAAGCATCCTTGCCCTGCCTGGTGCAGCTGCTTGGACCATCACCAGGAATATGTCCCTGTCTATTTGGATCACGAGGGAATGTGATCTTTCATGTTGTAGGAGATTTACATATGGCATTTTCTCTGCAGCAGCATAACAAAACCCCACCCAAAGTCTCAAAGCTTCCAGGAAGTTCAGACACAGATTTTACAACTTGGGACCTATTTTTGTTTGGCTTTGTTTTTAAAAAGCCTTTCTTTTCTCCCTTTGATGATTTTCCCTGCTGTTGGGGATAGATGAAAAGCCATCAGAGACAGCACTGTGCTGTCTCTGGAACTGCATTCCAGTGCCCTGGTCCAGCTCTGCACCCCATCTACACCCCAGCTGTGTGCTGGGAGGAGGCAGAGAGTGAGTGGCATGTTCCTTTCCCCAGGCCACAGTGGTGAGGTGCAATGTGTCTTCATGTCTGGATGATCAGGGGACCACAACTGCACTTAACCTGCGCTATGGATGCCACCACTGTGGAGGAAACCCATTGCAAATGGGAAAGTAGGAGGGAAATTATGGCACTTGCAGGAGAACAGTATCCTTCACTCTGGCAATGTAGCACAGGTCTGAGCTCATTTCCAAAATATGCAAGACACAGAGAAAACCCTCAGGGCCAATCTGTGTCAACAGCTTCATCTCCAGAGCACTCCAGAGAGGAAAAGTGTGAGGGTGTTGTGACAGTACTTCACAAGAATTAGGCCAAGATCAAGCCATGTGTCCTAAACCCATCCCACCTGCAGTTCCCCCTGGTTCAGCATGGCCTGGGGCTGTGCAGGACTCTCCAGGCTGGGATGCAGCTGTGTGCACAGCCAGCAGGAGATGCACACCTGCCTCAAGCTGCTTCCTCCCCCATTCTGCACCTCCTGGAGCAGGAACATCTGTCATAGGGAGAGCAGCTAATTTGTCACAGATGAAAGCAGACAGGGAAGTGTCCTCTGTCATCTCCTCCTCCTTGGGGATCTTCAAACACTGTCTGCAGAGGTGCTGAGAAAAGGAGCTGCTCCCTCAGTTTCTGAATGAGAGCAGGAGAAAAAGAGCTGGGGAGTCCAGATATCTGTCACTTGGTGTGACTTGGCCATTCCCCTGTGGCCTAGACACCAATAAGGCTCCTTGACCCATGGAGCTGGTGTCCACAGGTGTCTATTCTTGAGTGACAGGATCGTAAAAATGATTCATAGGGATTTGTCGACGGTCTGTGAAATCTCAAACAAGCCCAAAACCTTGGAGACCTGATGGCTTCATTCGATGGCAATTCCTCTCCTTTCACAGAACCACAAGGATTAGCCCAATAGTCAGGCTGAACCAAACCAGAGCTCTGCCTGGGCTCTATGTGAGCACAACTGTAGAGCAAGTGTCATAAAATGCCAAAAATGCACCCATAAAGTAGAACCATCTATCCAAACGCATGCACACGGCAAAAAGATTTTTTTCCCCCTGACATTGTATCTGCATATCATCAGCATTTGGCTTATAACATGATTTCTGTTATCAGAATCTCACTTGTAAAGTAATTTGTCTGACCATCGGGTTTCTGTGGAGAATAAAAATGCAACTTGGGGAAATGAGAGGGAGGAGGCCAAGTGTTTTCCAAGTGATCTCAGTGGCTGATTTTTTTCCCGAACTCAGTAATGGGTACTGCTAGGGAGAAACCTTCAAGAGCACATGAAAACGTTAATGAGGGCTGGAATGATGTCTAGTATCCAACCCAATAATTCTCCTCCCAGTAATTTCTTTAAGCCTCATACTTGGAGTTCAGTAGGTTATAAATTCTGCCCGCTCTGAAGTTAACTGGATCCACAAGATGCAAATGTATTACTCATACACTGGTTAATTTGTATGCTCATTGCCTTCCAACCTCTCCACAAATTGATTTTTAGATTCGTTATTTAAGCCAGGAAGAAATTTCCTGCCTTGTCCCTCAGAAGGTCACAGCACAACGTGGTGCTGCTGCTACCTGCCACAGGGAAGCAGAAAGTCAAGCAGGGAGATGGAGAACAAGTTTCCCCGTCTCAGGCTCGGGCAAAAGTCAATCAAGATGCAAACTGCACCTGGCAGTGAGCACAGCTCCAAACTGCAGATGCCTGTTTGGGGTTGTGCTTGGGGCAGGGAAGCAGAACTGCAGGAGGGTGGCTGGGCAGAAGGGCAGCAGGGCAGTAAAACAGGTGAGAGGGTGCAAGCTGACAGCTCCAGTTGCCTCCTTCCCTCTCACTTTCATCTCTCTGCACACCTTGGATTCATCTGCCGCCTTGAATCCCACTGGTGGCTTTTGTCCTCTCACTTAGCAGGGATATACCGATTTTTTAACACATTTGAAGGGTTTTGTCCAGGCTGTCAATGTCTTTGCTGGCATCCTGCTGTCTTCATAAGTTGTCCAAAGTCCCCCCTGCATATTTAGAAGCTGGCTTGAGATGCTGCCAGGCACCGAGGTGAGATGTCAGTGCTTTTCTTGGGCAGGGACTGGGACCCAGGACCATGATGTGACCACAGGGTCAGCCCCAGGGCTGCCAGCTTCCAGTGCCTCTCCTTGAAAAGCTGTCAGCACTTGGAAATGTGCAAGTCCACTGACTTAGAAGCAAGGCTGGAATATGGCTCAATTCCAGGCCTAACCTCCCTGGCTCTTAATGGAGTTTTGGGAAGATTAACCTTCACCTGGAAGCAGGAGACTGTAACAAAAGGGCACAAATGTCCAGAGGATCTTCAGACCAAATAAACTGAGTCATTAACAGAGATTCATCTCTGATTTGCATCAGACACAGACCCCTGGAAAGCTTTCCTGCCTGTCTCTGCATGTTCCTATTAAAGAAGTTCCTCAAACCTTTCAAGGAGTGAGTTTCCCCTTCTCACAGGTTCTCATTACATTCCTTCCTCACCCTCTCTGGGGTGTCACATTCATGTCTTGGTCCCTGCTTTTGCTTTCTTTTTTTTTCATCTGATTACATTTTGACAGTGATTCTGCAGCTTTTATGCACTGGCTCCCGCTCTGTTTGTATTCTAGGAAACATTTACTGCCTGTCTGGCTTGCCAGCACTAGGATTGCTCACCATCCCTTGGGAACAATGAGAAATGATGTGTCAGAACTCACCCTCTTCCCAGCACTCCCTGTTTACTACGAGGACCCCATGGGCAAGAGAACAAATAGATTACTACAATTTATATCTCTCTGGATAATGTCTTGTAGCTTATCTTCCCAATTGGGATATTGTTCACTCTGTTGGGCCCCTTTCAGCTAAGGAATTGTGTGATAGTGGCATCCCAAGTGGTGAAACATTGCTGGCCTGACAGCAATAGCATTATGGGAAAACCAAGATTTCCTCCCTTTTTCTGTTCCCAAAGGTGCTTGTTACAACGTGGTGGAAATTGGGGCTTGGCTGGAAAAGGTTTCTGGGTCCCATTGAAACTTTTCATGATTTTCAAAAGTTCCCCATTCTTCAGTGAGACAAAGCCCAGAACTTCCACTCTTTAGGATGGAAATAAAGTTATTCTCTTGGCCAAGACTCAGCAGGATCACAGGTTGCTTCTGCCCCACTCTGGGGTGCTGGGGCTCAAGTCCCTGTTGCTGATACCCAGGAATATTTGTCCAGGCCAAATGATGAATGGACCAGGATGGCTTTTGGCTGTCCTGAAGTGGCTCTGCCTCTTAAATTGCCTGCTGGAAGTTCTTCATTTGGTATTCAAATGTCCTTTTGAAACCATGACTTGATGCTGGGATTTCCACATCCCTTGACACTGACGTTTTGGAAAAATTATAACCTGGTCAGTGGTATGCAGATCTGAGCAAGGTCCTGCCTGTCCCTAAAATAATTTCCAAAACTGCACAAATTTGCAACTGGACTAAATATTCTTAAAAGTCTTTTCCAACCTAGATGATTCTATGGATATATGTTTCTAAATCTCATGAAAAATGGTTTATGACCATCATAATTTTCTGCAGAAAATGCATTTGTCTGAAAAATCCCCAACCCACACAAGCAACAGTATAGCATAGAAGCACAGCATGTATTGAGTGATTAGCAAACTCCTCCTCCCCATCATCTTTTACCTCCTGTCTTTATTATCCAAAAATCTTCCTAAAACTAAATTAACAATCACTCTCAGGGTCTCCTTCACCTCTCAAAATACCTTCAAGATCACCAATAATCATGTTCCGTCCCAGGCCACCATCGTGGTGGTCTCAGGTGATGTCACAAGCCAGGTGCCCTCAGCTCTTTTCAGCCCAGACCTCAGCTGGGTCTTTGACCTTTGCTGCCTCCTTGGTAACTGGAGTTGGGAGCTCTTTGATGGGTCAAAAGACTGAGGAC
Source organism: Brachypodius melanocephalos (assembly GCA_013398615.1). Classification (NCBI taxonomy): domain Eukaryota; kingdom Metazoa; phylum Chordata; class Aves; order Passeriformes; family Pycnonotidae; genus Brachypodius; species Brachypodius melanocephalos. The sequence continues at coordinate 82,298 of VZSR01001283.1, read as the reverse complement.
TTTTTCATTAAACACATCATGCTCTGCCCTGCCAAGATGGGTGGTTTAAAGGAAATGGTGAGGAAGGAGGTGGCTCCTCATGCCTGCAGAAACCTCTGCTGCTTCTTTAGCCTGCAGATACCACGAAGAAATTTCACTGGCAGAGCTCAGATTCCCATTGTTGCTCAGCCTGCCCTCAGTGAACAGCAACACCCTCTGCACCTCCCAGCCTGCACAGCACAACCCATCCCTTCCCACACTCACCTGGAAAGGCCTGAGCATCCTTGTCTGAAGCCTCCTGATGCAATCAGTTGGCTGGAAACCCTCATTTAGCATTCCCCTTCCTGCTCACACGGGAAGCCTGCCAGACCGACAGCCCTGTGTGTCCCTGCAGGGCTGCACTGACACGAGGAACCCTCTCTCCCAGAGGAGCCATCTCCTCTGGCAACCTCATTCACTCTGCCCAATCAATCCCAGCCTCACTCCCAGCCTTATTAATCCTGGTGGAATGGAGAGAGGGGGGTTTGTGGTCCAGAAGTTTTTCCCGTAGGAACAGGAGTGAGACCACCAAGCCTTCCCCAGTGACCACCCAGATGGAAATAACCTTTGGCCAGTGTTGGCATGGGCTGGGCTGGATGCTGGACATGGGGCTGCTGAATAGAAGGGTTGAAGCTGTCTGGGGGTGAGGGTGCAAGGAGACTGTGGGGAATTGTTTAAGAGAGCTCTGAGAAATATTGGTTGAGTGCTTCCATTTAATTATTCACTCTGCCTAATTTGCTCTTGGACAAGATGAATCGTTCATTGACTGTGCAGTCTGGAAGCAAGTCCTTCCTGACTAAACAGACTCAGCATTAAATGGTAAAATAAATGAAGGCCAAGCAAAGAAAATTCCTCTTCTTTGACTGATCACGTCAGGGCAAGATTTTTCTAGGGAAGCCAGAGCTGATAGAAATATAAACACAAATTCAACCACTTGGCAGAATAACTTTCTCCAGTTTTCCCTTTATTTGGGTAATAGATTTTCTTTCAGGAATTTTTTTTTTCCCAGAAAATACTGCACTGACAGTGTTGTCAATGTCGCTGCAGATGATGTCAGCTGGAGATCTGGGTGGATGAGTAGCACAGGCAGAGCCAATCTAAAAATGCTGGGGAGTCAGGAGGCATGGTGGGAATCATCTTTACCTGCTTCAAAAACCTGGAAAGTAGAATTTTCAGACTATAAGTCCTCCTGACTTCCTAGTCTTCATCATCTCTCTTTACAGAGAAGTAGCACCACTATGGGGCCCCTCATCTGACACTTCCACCTCAGGGGTCTCTCTGAGGACAGGAGGAATCACCTTCTGGCTCATCTCAATGATCTCAGCTGCCAACACACAGCTACAAATTTCTGGTCCTGTCAGCCCTATTTTGGGGCTCCCCTCCTGGATCAGGCACTGGCAGGACATGGCAAATTGATTCCACTTTATGCTCTGTCCAGTGGAGTAATGAAATATTTCAGGGCATTTGCTAAACATTTGCAGGTATTCATGGGTTCTCCAGCCCAGCAGGATCTCTATCTGAAGTTGGCTTCAAAGCAGTAATTATATAAATAATGGATAGGTGGATTTACACAGGAGTAAAGCAGCAACATCTTCAGCCCTTGATTTTTAACCACTGACTACCAACAAAGACTTCTGGCAAAGTGGAATTATTCATTTACTAACCTCAGCCCTTGAACTAAATGACTGGCAACCATAACTCCAGTGTGAAATCATTCAAGCCTCATTTTCAGATTTTTAAAATAAACAGGACCAAGCTTCACACAATACAGATGTTAAAATTCTTCCAACACAAATGTCTGAGCCCAGCACATGCTACATTAATTTTATTTTCCTTCTTTCATCCTGATTAAACTGTCCACTAGTAATTCTTTGCCTCTGGCCAAATGCAAACACAAGTCTGCCACTAATAGGAATTGAGTATGTCTGCATAAAAATACAATTAAAGTAACAGTACACTTCACATTTCATGCCACTCAAATTCTCAAGTAGGTCTGTTATTACAGGATTTCTCATGCATTGTTAGAATTTTTTTGCATTACACTCTAATTTTCTTCTCTGGTCAATCAGCATTAAATATAATGTCATGCCTTATCTTGGCTTGAAATAATAACAATAAAAAAATCCTGTCCCAGATGTTTAAGACATTTTTTTCCTCTTCTGAGAAGGGTTTAGAGATGTGAAAGTTTTTCCCACCCAGGATTTCAAGGGACTCATAGATTTTTTACATTTTCTGGCAAAACCCAGAATGACCCAGACAGTTAGACACTAAGGAAGCTCTGCTGAGGTGAGTGAAGGCTGATTTTCAAATCACTGCTCTGAGCAAGACAGAGAGGAGGTTTGATCCCAGCATCTGTAACTGGAGAGGAGACTGCTTTCAGCATGACCCAGTTATCATACCACAAGAAAGGAAAGGGATGAGCCTTTTCCTCCAGCTTTAATTCCTGCTTTGTTCCCAAAGCCAGTTGGACTTGGCTTTGGCTTTGAAAATGATAATTTCCTAATGAAAAAAGGCTATTCAGAAAACTCCTACCCAGCAGTAGTGGCATCTGAACTGGGCATGGCAACACCAGCACAGCCAACCCAAGGGTCAGACCTTCCTTCAAAGAGAACTTCTCCATCCACCATGGAGGAGAGTTCAGCCTTCAGAGCTCTTCTTCCTCAGTTAGTCACTCTAACTCAGCATTCCTCAGTGCCTTTCCATCACAAAATCATTTGCACCCCACTAAAGTGCTGCCACCTGGGCTGGGGACCACCCTGCATTCACATTTTGCAGCAGGGACAGGTCGATATATCGTGGACAATTCTTATGTGCTTCAGCGCAGAAAAATCTGCATTTACTGAGGTTTGGGAAGGTCTTTCTTCTAAGAGCCTTTCAGACATGACACTGAACAGCTGTGAAGGAAGAGAAAGAGCTGGGAAACCAAGAAAAGGCTGGTTGAATGAGCTGAGTTGTAAGAAATCTTTGGCTGATGTGCACGAGGTTAAAGGCCAGAACCTCCTCAATGTTTATGTCAGCCCCGTGTTGTTTAAACACTTGTGGAAAATTGTAGGTTTATCTGTACTGGGTGCATTAAAAAAAAAAGCCTTAATGCAGCAACTCATCTCACAGCTCACTCTAAACAACCTCTGAAACTCATTCTATAGCCAATTAATTGAATTGCTTCTTTTATATCTGCTGGAACCAAACTTGAGCAAAAAAAGCTCAGCCACCCTTTTTATCGCCTGCCAGCACACAGCAGTCATCAGAGAAGGTTCCAATAGGTCATAATTTAGTCAATATTTTACTTTACAAAACACATGAAAACCCTTTGACATCAAAAGCAGTAGATTTACAGATGCTGGGCATTTACAGATATGGTTATTCTGCCAAACTATGAGCATGATCACTAGTTCAGATTAAACGTCTGTTATTGCCTCCGAGTGGAAATTGGCACTCGTCCATCGGCTCCCCAAATTCAATCCAACAGCTCCTACAGATTGCAACCATGTTTCCTCTCTGGCTGGCCTGTACCAGGGTCAGATAACCTGCCAGCCCTCAGCATCCCCCAGAGCCGTGTCTTGTCCTCAGATGCTTCACAAGTGCATTTGTCTCTAAATTCACATATCATGGAGTAATCTGGCAGGATCCTTTACCTGGAAGCAGATATACAATTATCTGTCCTCGTGTCCCCAAGGACAGATCCCCCCAGGTGCCTGGTGGTGGTGGGGAAGACTCAAGAGATCAGGGCAATGGTAAGACATTTCTCACCACACCAGGAGTTTGTTTTCAGTGCATTTTTCAGAATGACAGAGAACAGGGTGGGGAGGGATGTGGATGGCCCATCTAGCACAGCCCTTTACTTACTGCCTTTCCATTAAGGTGTGCAACTGAAGAGCTTTAATTTCATGATATCTGTGTTGGGGACAGAAAAGCTTTTTATTTCCCCTTCTCCATTGATATTTTGTCCGTGAATCAGGCATTTTCATTAACAAGTAGGTTTTGCTGTAGATGCACCCACCAGTAAATTGCTCTGCTACAGTGTGGGACTAGAGTGGATGGATTTCAATTTGCAGGACTCCTGGCTTCTGTTTCAAAATCTGCATTAACTCCTGAGTTGACCCTTGGCCTATCATGAGCTGAAATCTTCTTATCTTATTGAAGTGGCAAGGAAGAGAGTGCCAGTCTCATTAGACCCTTTCTGAAGTCATTTACTTTGGGTTCTGCGTGCAATATTTCTCTTAAGTCTTTATTTTCATTACATTAAATTTGTCTTGCAACAGAAGATCTCTTTTTATTCCTCACTCAGCCCAGTGTCACTGGGCTTTCTTCCCTCAAGGACAGGTGATATACCAGGCGTTTGACCTGCCCTTCAGCAGTCTCCCCTCTCAGCTTTGCTTGGGGAATGATCTCAGAAGATGCAGCTCTGCCAGTGGCAGCCCAGCACCACTCTTTGCCCACACAAGTTTTTAATGATGCTTCTTTGAGCTTGTCTTCTTTTCTGCATCAAAGCAGAGACCCCACCAAACCACCAGCAACACCCCAAAGTACACTTTTGGTGCCTGCTCCTGGCACTGATGAAGAAAGGCAGGATGCTTCTCCTCCAAACATTCAAAAGGTACAGAAAATCTGCTTCACCAACCCCTGCAAAGCTAAAAGTCTCATGTTTCGCCTGCAGGCGCTACCCCAACCAAATCCTCTTTTGCCACCACTTTTGTGATGCTGTTTTCCAGAGATGCTGCATGGTGAGGTGCAGATCTGCTCTGCCTGGTATTCAGTGGTTCACAAGGGCTTGTGTAATGCTGCTACAGGATCCATCCTGCTCCAAGTTTGTTCTCAAACTCCTTCAGCCTTGCCAAGCAGGAAACCTCCAACTTCACGCCTTCACGCCTCTCCTGAACATCATGTGTCTATTCCCTAGATACTCTTTGCCTTGATTGCTGCCCAGGTCCCACCCAACCCACCACCCTCCACCCCTTGCAGAGCTCCCGGTGCTCTCATAACAAGTTCAGAGTCCGAGACACGGTGAGGAGCCCGGCGCTGGGAGCGCGCTGCCAGCAGGGCAGATGCGCCGCGGGGAGCAGGCAGGAGGTGACAGGGCAGGGGGTCCTGGGAGAGGAGGGGATGGCAGCTGGAAGACAGACGGCCTCTCCACAGCCCCGTGCCAGGGATGGGGGAGCCCCTTCCAGCCTGTCTGTGCTGCCGCTGCACGCTGGCATCCTCGTTAATAACATCCAGAGGATGTGATGGATGGACGGCGCACAGGGATGAATCCCAGCCAGCTGCCTGGAGCTGCCCCGAAAAAGCCATATTTAGCCAAAAGCCCTGCGGGTTTTTTCACCCTTCCTGCCAAGTTTGGAAGTACGAGGGCCATCTTCGATTCCCTGGCTGAGATGGAGTTGCTTGAATCGCCTTCTGTTTCTCGTGGGGTGATGCTGTACTCCAGAGAGCAGAGGGATGCAGCTGGAGCTCTGGCTCTTTGTGCCAGAAAACAAGGAACAGCTTCTCCCGAGTGGATGTGCTGCTGTTACTGAGGTGTTTTGCCTTTCACTACACAAAAACGCCTCTTAACCAGGAAAATAACCCCCAAATTTAAATATTGTCATTTCAAGATGTTTGCACCTCTGATTTTTGAGCTTCAGCTGGGTGGGGGAGGAAAATAAAAGCAAACCAAGCAACTAAACCCACACAAACACACAAACTGGAAGATGTAGGCATGAAAATAATGGAAATTGAAACCCGTAAAGGCCTCCTTGGTCTTACCCAAGTGTGCTATATCATGGGTGAGCATCACCCTCCTATGGGTCTTCTGAAGAGGGACGTTTTTAAAGTTCACAGAGTTTCACACAGGAACTGGATGTGACACCAATACTATGTCAGACTGAAAAGATTCATTGAAAAGCTTTAAAAATTTATTTGTTTCCCCGAAACAATTCTGAGGACATTCAGAGTTATTTCTGACAGAGCATCATGGATTCAAGTCAATATGGTCCTGCAATGAATAAATAAATAAATAAATAAATAAATAAATAGATAATGCATCAAAGCTCCCCTAAAATAAGACTTTTACAGGAAATGGGCCAGACCTTCCAGAGGTGTAAATGAGTGTCTGCCCACTGAAGCAAACCAGCCTGTGCTGGATCACCTTAGCTGAGCACCTGGCTTTAATTTCATTGCACTTTATATATGTGAGTGGCAGACACTGAAAATAGCTGCCTGTCTTTAAGGAGGGGTTGTCATTGACCTGAACAGATGAGAAGAAGCCAAACAGTGCTGCAGAGCTCATTGCTCCTACCTGGTGGAACAGGCACAGTCAGACACAGTTCTTGGCATCAGCTGGGGTATCCTGAGAGCCTGGGCCTTGGGTGGGAGTCCTGGAAGGTTTCTAGAAGCAAATGGGTGTGGGTGACATTGGGAATGCCATAGTATAAATCACCCTCCTAGCAAATATGATTTAATTGCTGCTGAATCTCAGTGCTTTCTCTGTATATCCACAGCCCCTCACCAAGGGCCTATGACAACCTTAGCACCTCCTCTGTGGAGTAAGAAATGGGGGAGGTAAGGACATGGATTCCAGAGCTGAAAACAATTCCCTCATGTCAGGGTAATTACAGGACCCTTTGGAGAAGGAGAGGGTCTGAAATTTGGGAAACTGAGGCAGGGATGTTCTGTCTTGAAGGTTCATCCACCAGAAACCATTGCTTCCAGTTCTTAGTGACTCTCTTCCTCCGCCAGGAAAAGTTATTTCTTATAATGTCATCCCTGCCACACCTTGAGGGAGAGGCCAGGGGGTCATGATCACATGGGGTTTGATGCCATGGGAACATAAGATAAAAACACACCAAGGTTTGTATTTGATTCCTTCATTTGTGACTGATTTTGAAACCTTCTGAGCTGTATTTCCAAGCTTTTCCCACAGAGAGCAAAGCTGTGAGTTTTCTTAAAATATACATTGCACAAAGCAAGGAAACAGATAGTCCTTGAAAAATCTCAAGACTCCTGGAGGTGGGGATCGAAAAAAGAGAGGAACACTCCTTTCCTACTGCTCTCTGAAAGCTCACACTGTAACCACCACACCTGCCAAAACAAGCAGCCCTGCAGCACACACTCCCACCACCCCACCTCAGGGATGGGGATGATGCTGGGGGCTGAATGCTCTCCCTAAACCCAGCTGGCAGCTTTGGGACACTCACTTTATTCAGGCAGATGCTGCCAAAGCAGACAGGTTTAGTGACAGCACGCACTGGGTCTATCCCTTTCTTCCTTTCCCTCCCACCTGTGTGGAATCACACACCTACACCCTCCTCTCCACCGCAGAGTTGTGCAGAGTGATCTAAAATTAGCTGGGTGGATTTCGTGTCACACAGCTTCCCTCTGCTTTCGAGTGCTCGGCTTCCTGCTATATTTAAATCAAAGGCAACTGGTAAACAAAGGTTTGGTGCGCTCTGCTCTGACAGAAATAGGCACTGCAGCTATTTTTATCCTGCAGACTACACACAATGCGTGTCCAAGTTACAACCAGCAGCAATAAAAATATCCCAAAGAGAGTCAAGACGCTGCTGTGAGCAGTGAACAACAATGAAACCACTCTGCTCTCTGAGTGCCAGCGAGGCAGCCTTATCTAGACCCTAATTTCTCCCTTTGAGGCTCATCACACAAAACCCTCACAGGAAGGAGATGAGGTTGTATGTCATGCTTTGCATGTTTGGGTTTATTTTCCCCTCACGTTTTGTATTTTAGCTTAAACTGAACGGTGCACTGGAAATATCAAAGCATCTTGATCACAGGCTGGATGCACAAGGGCTAGTTCAGCTCTGTCCAGTGCTGACACCCGTAGATGAGATGCTCGAGATGAAGAAAGAGGTTTTACATTCCAGGTGACTTTCAAGAGGGGTTCTGACACTCAGATGCTCCAAGGCAAAGGCAGGAAATGGTGTTTATAGCACTCTTAGGGTTGATGATGTTTATTCTGCCACCCCTAGGTGGCTGCCCTTGTGGGACATCACAGGCAGCACTGAGCAGGGCAGAGTGCTCTTGCCCTTACACAGTTATCTGGATGCCTGTGGCAGGAATGGACACTGGATTCAAACCCTCTGGGAAAGGGTACAGAACACTGATCAACTGGCCAGGACTTCACATCCTCAGTCTTGCCTTCCTGTCTCAATGCCCACAAGGTTTTAATGCCATGCCAAGGTCAGGCACATCCCTGGCCTTCAGCAGGCATTGCAGAGGGGTCAGACCAGACAGTGCTATGCACAGATCTTTAATTTTCTTCCTGGTAGCTGGTATAGGGCTGTGTTTTGGATTCAGGATGAGGATAATTTTGCTAACACACTGATATTTAGGTTGTTGCTAAGCTATGCTCACCCTAAATCACAGACTTTCCAGTGTCTCATGCTCTGCCAGTGAGGAGGTGCTCAAGAAGCTGGGAGGGAGCATGGCCAGGACACTGCTCTGAATTCCTGAATGGACCAGAGGGACATTCCATACCACAGAACATCCTGCTCAGTGTATTAACTGGGGGCAGCAGGCTGGGGGACCCTGATTGCTGCTCAGGGTCAGGCTGGCCCCAGTCACTGGCTGGTGGGAAATTGTGTTGTGCACAACTTGTCTTTCTTGGGTTTTATTTCTCCCTCTCTTTTTGTTGTCTGCCTTTTCACCATGACTATAATGATTACATTTTATTGTTATTACATTTTATTTTATTTTATATTATTTCAGTTATTAAACAGTGTTATACCAACCCATGGATTTCACCTTTTTTGTTCCAATTCTTCTTCCCCCACCAGCAGTGGGGAATGTCAGCAAGCAGCTGCCAGCTGGAATTAAATCTCAACACCACCTTGATTTGGACCTGCCTCTGGAGCCAGCTTGCAGGGCTGCCATCCCCAGGCAGCAAGCCCACAACAGTGCAGAGATGGCTTCTGCCTTTCTCAGCCCTTTCTTCCCACTCTGGAGACCAACCCTGTGCCTGCCACGGGGGAGC